>VZTU01007467.1:1267141-1281295 GCA_013400835.1 Zapornia atra | reverse complement strand
ACCCCCCCCTCCCCGCCTGCAACCACACATGCAACAAACCCGGCAATTAATAAAAAGCATTAACAGCAATCACGTTAATTGCATCGAGCTATTAATAAAGGCAGAGCTGTCAAACCACAGCAAATATTTGAGTGGAAGCCTGGAGCAATCCCCCACCGGGCTGCTTCCCCCCGGCAGGTCAGGGGGTGGTTTATCCTCACGCTTCCAGCCCCCACCGAGCAGGGGCTGAGCCGCGGGAGGGGGCTGAGCCCCGGTCAGCATTCCTGCCTCCCATCAAACGGGAGTTTAGCATCCCTGCTAACCGACAGGAATGTAAGTCATGTTCTGTTCGCAGCCAGCCACTCCCGAGGTGTTGTTAAATTAGAGGGGAAATCTATTTCCTGGGTTAAAAAAAAAAAAAAAAAAAAAGGGAAAAAAAAAAAAAAGCGCGAGCCCGGTGTTAAATATAGATATATGATATGTAAATGAATCTGACAACTGAGTGAATAAAAAATGAAGGTTTAAATTATTGAAGGGTAGGAGGAGATGGCGCATGCAAATAGCATTAATGTGGAAAGAGGCAGCTCTCTGAACAGGGAAAGGCGGTTTTGAAACATAATTATTTCTTTTAAAGAAAAGGGCTACATATTAAATAAAAGCAAACAGGACCAGCACATGTTTATTTCAAAGGCCTTTCTTCCCATCCTGTCACTTTATTCTCCTGGCTTTTTTTTTTTTAACCCCAGCAAAGCAATGAGAGCAGTCGATGGCTACTGAATTTTTTTAGCTTTAATTAAAATAAGATAAATTAAGTTTTGATTGCTACATGAGAACAAATGAGTCCTGGAGATGGCCAATCACAGGCTGCTGCTGAGAGAGCTGGGAGGAGGTGTTTGCTAATTGATTTGGTGGGGGAATGGGGCTCTTTGGCCTTTGGAGCCGTGGCAATTGCAGCCTGGTTTACCACAACCCACCGGACACGGCGGTCGCTTTCAGCAGGTTTGCAGAGATAGTGTGGGCTTAATTTAAAAAGGAAAAATCCCTGCCTGGAGATTTCAGCCTGCCGGAGGGAGTTAATTACCCTTAAACCGTGAAGATGCTCTGGCTGCTTTTGCTCTCGTCTCACCGCGTGTGCGGAGGCTGCAGGGGTGGGGATAAAAGGGAGCGTGGGGTCGGGCTGCGCCGGCTCCTCTGCCCGTGGTGGTCCCAGGGCTGGGCTGCGGGAGCATCAGTGGTTCAATATTGAAAATAGGAAAGGAGCTGGTTATTTTTATCAGCGGTAAAGCTGACAAGGAATTCTGGCAGGACGGGTGCTCCGTGAGCACAGTAAATGTCTTCATTACCTTCTGCACAGCTATATTTATGCCTCTCTGACCCTCTTCAGGACTGACAGGGCAGGTTACGGGTTTCCTTTTCCTAATTCAGTACATGATGGCTTGGGACGAGTTGTTAAAGCTATAGATCAAAATGTCGTTTATTAGAAAAGTGCCTCTCCAGGGATTCTTATCCTTCGTTTATTATTTGTCGTGTGCTGACAGTGTGCTCTGTTCTGTCTAATCTGTCTTTCTAGCTATTTATATAGCCCTCATCACAGCAGCACCTGAGTGCCTCCCATTGCTTAAAAAATGATGTTTTGTTTCCTGCTCCCTTCCCTGCTCCATGAAGCCAGTGAGGGCTTCAGGATTTATGAAAAGTGCATGGGATTTATTTCCCGTTCCCTTAACAGTTACAAGTGGTGAAGGATTCTCCTGGTCCCCCACAGTAGAGGGGGGTTTGGTCCTGGGGGCTCAGTGATGTGATGAACAGGAGCTCTCCCCACCCACCTGGGACACTGCTGTCATGGGTGCTTTGGTGGCCTTGGTGTCCCCCCGTATTTTTCCTACCCAGCTGGTGCCTCAGCTCACATCCCAGCAGGATGCAGGAGCTGTTTGCAAGGACTTTCAGGCTCTTGGGACAGGACAGAGGAGCGATTCATTTGGTTTAATTAGTAAATCACCCTGCAAATTGTGTTCCTCACCACAAACCATTTAGAGCAGCCCACCGGCCAAAATCTGTTGAAGTAATTCTGCATAGTGACTGTCACACCTTTTTGCTGATAATTTGAGAGCTCTGAAGGGCTGGATGTGCTGAATGGGTTGCTCAGTCTGTATTTCCACCCAGGCCAGTCCAGCGGGGCTTGTGCCTGCTGCATTAACCGATTAAAGCAATTCCTCCCCCCTGCAGACAGCTTTTGCATTGATGGAATGAGGAGGGAAGAGAATTCCTCTTTGGATTTTCCACCCCCCTTCCCAATTTCACCATCTGCTTGAAGGATGCCATTCATTCTGCTTGTCCTTTCCTTTAGACTAGCAGACACCCTCAGTGGCTGTGGCAGCCGTAGGTGCACATGCATCTCTCTGCAGTAGATGGGCTCCGATTTGCTTAGGCAGCACAAAGCTCTCCTGAGGAGATGCTGGCTGCACTGACAAGGCACTGCCCAATTCTGTCGTGTTTGAGAGACTCTGATGTTGCTGTTGAGGCTTATCTGCAGGGCCCTATGGCCAACCCCACCAGTCCAGGCACATTCCAAGTAGGGCCTGTGGCACCCCCGTCCTGTGGCATAGACCTCTCTCCCTCCCACCCAAGTCAGACCTGGCAGCGGCCTTTGTGGGCTCCACGAAAAGCTCCCTCCTCAGTCCAGGGGATTCTCTCTCTCACCTGTCTCCTACTTGAATCCTTACCCTTGGGATGTTCTCCCTTGACCAGTCTGCGAGGATGCTGCCCTCTTTACTTCTCCTCGTGTATCAGTACCCAGCCAGAGAGTGTTTGTACAGCTGGGGGCAGTGGGGGAAGGCTGATAACACCTAACCCACAGCTACGGTAGAGACTAAAGCCTGCCCTTCTAATGATCTGAATGCGTAATGCTCACTGCAATTTTCAGGAGGTTCAGCGCTCCCCTTCTATTTCCCATAGTTTTTCCACCCACAGCCTGACACTCAGAGATTGGGCTTCCCTCAAAGACGGCCCCCCTCCTGCCTGACCTGTCCCTCACTCTGCCCCCTCCTCAGGCTCTCCTCTTTGGGCAGGCTCTGCCGCAGCGCTCCTGTGGGCACAGGGCAGCCTTGCAGCTCCGCTTTACACCCAGCACTGCGCAGAGTTTGGAGAAACTGCCTCTCCTCTGAGCTCAGACCCTGTTTTGTTCTGCCCAGGTGGGAGATGCTGTTGATCTTTTATAACCAACCTATTCATTGATGAGCTGCCTGGCCCCTTGGTCCAGGGACCACGGGCAAGGACCACGATGAGGCAGCCCGTGGGGCCAGCCCAGGGCTCAGCAGCTGTAGGAGAACCCCAAGTTTCCCGATTTAGGTTTTTAAAAAGTATGTTTTCTGGGAACTCTTTTCTCTGCCCTCACCCCCAGGTCCTGGGCACCACACTGACAAAGAGTGAAGGTCTGGTCCTGCCTCCCGGCTGCGAGCCCCTCTCTGGGTTTAGGGCGGTTTAGCTGGGCGCTAGAGGGACCAACGTCCCCGTTTCTCAGCTCTCATGGCTCCCAGTCAGTTCCAGTGCAGGTCCTTTCTTCCCCCCCACCCCCAGTTTGGCCGCTGTGTCTCCATGGCAACGCGCTCTCCCTGCCGCAGAGGCATCCTTGGCTCGCCACTTCCAGCGCCGCATTTGTATTCCCAGCCTTTGTCTGCTGCTCGGCGCTGGCAGCCGGCCAGGCCAGGCATCCATTTCAAAGCAGCCTTTGTTTTACTGGCGAAAGAGCTGGTCAGAAATACGTGTGATTTCACCGGGGTGAGAACACTTTGTTTCTCTGCTTCTCTTCTTCCTCCCCTCCAGCCAAAGCCTAGTTGCTCTGCAGAGCCGGTTGTTACCTGTGCTGGGGGAAAAGCCCCCTCAGACGGCACCATCGCCCTGCTGAGAGCCTCCCCCAACGGGTCTGCGCCAGCTGCGGAGGGGCAGGGGCACGAAAGGGTGGGGGGGAGACATTTTCTCATTCTCTTTCCCTCCCTCGCTGCCTAGGTATATCTAAAAATGTCCTTTCAGGCAGACGTGTCATTTCCAGAGCAGCCCAGCCCGCGAGGTTCGGATACCCTCGGCTTTGGATTTGCTGAACTGCAAAGCCCGGTAGCTGAGAGCCCTGGGCAGGGGAAAAAGCTGTTTGGGGGTGAAAAAGGAGCCCAAAGCCAGGATCCTGCCACCAGCTCGCTGCTTCTTCCCTCCTGCGGCCGCCTGCTCCTGCGGAAGGAGGCAGGGTCCAAGTCAGCTCGCTGGAGGGTGTGATCCGTTAACTGCAGTCCCCATCCTTGTTTCTAGGGGAGTACGAGGCTTAGAAAATGGGATATTGCACAGCTGCTTAAATGTGCAAAGGTGGATGCAGAAGTACACGTGTGCACACACAGGTATGTCGAGGCAGGTTTAGCAGAGACCTTAGTTTCCTTGGCTGTGGCTGACCTTGGCAGTCCTTCCCAGGGTGCAGGGAGGCAGCCAGGAGGGGACACAAAAGGGGGCCCCAAATAGGACAATGGTGTGCCATTGCTGAGGTCCCCACCCACCCCCCCACCCTCTGCCCTGTACGTCTTAGTTCATGAAGCAAGGCAAGAGGAAAATGCAGAGGATGACTGGAGAACAGTGAAGACTTTCTCAAGGGCAGAAGCCTTGTTGAGAAATAAAATGTCTCCAGGAGCAGCATGCTCTCTGATAAAGGTGTCCTTGGAAGGCAGTAGGAACTCTCCAGCCAGTCCCATGAGGGCAGCTATGGGGAGTTTATCTGGCAGCAGCAAGAGGAAGATGAGGAAGGTTTCCAATCATGGGAGGACCCAGAGGACTGTCCAGGAGCACTGGGCCAGTGGTGGGAGCACTGTGGGTGAGCTGCCAGGGATAAACAAGAGCAGCTCATTTTTAGAAAAGCCCAACTGAAAAAACAAACCCAACCCCCAGAACAACTTGGGATCTACTCTGCAATTTTTGTCAAGTCAACACAGGTTTGGAATGAATTAGATTCATGCATGGCACATCTGGTAATGGGGAAGTAGAGATGTCAGTGTCAGTCCAAAGCAGCAGACCTCAAATCTCTCCTCTATTACCAGAATAACTCTGGCTTCTGTTTCATACAGTGAATCTCTGCTGTCCTGCAGTGACATGTGGACATACCAAATAATTATATTTTCAGGTGTGTTTATGAGCAATTTAAATAATCAAGACTTTAAAATTAGTGTTCCTTGAAAACTAATCTCCAGGACAGTTATGTACTCAGCTGATGTGCACAAAATCAGTAGCACGATGAAGCCTTTTTTAATGAGTTGGATGCCTGGAGCAAAACATCTCCTCAGCCCGGGAGGAAGTGCAGAGATTTGCAAATGCCCAATCTATAAAGTGTTCGGACCCACTGAGCGTTTGGGCTTCAATTCTTGGCTACAAATCAAAACACCAGACCAACTGCAGGGGAACAGCTAGCTCCATCTGTCCAAAGCTCATGCCTCGTGCTGGGAGGGTGGTGAGGCACTGAAACAGGTTGCCCAGGGAAGTGGTGGATTCCCCCCCCACAGGGTTCAAGGCCAGGTTGGATGGGGCTTTGGGCAGCCTGGTCTAGTGAAGGGTGTCCCTTCCCATGGCAGGGGGGTTGGAACTTGATGATCTTTAAGGTCCCTTCCAGCCCAAACCATTCTATCAGTCTGTGCTGTCACACTGTCTTCTGCACTACTGCTATGGGGTGCAGGTGGGATGAGGACTTCTGTCTTGGGCCACATCATCCACAGCCTGGCTGCCAAGCAGCACTGCAGCTGGAAGTGGGTATGAAGCTACTGGCCTCAAAGGTCTCGCAGGAAAAGACCTTTCATCTTCCTAAACCTCAGTCAGGCTTCGGAGTAATTCACTGCGCCGTTATGGTGAGGTACAAACCACTCAGCATTACAGTTCCTGTGACACATTTCACAGGAGTCATGGTGTCAGGGGAGGTGTGTTTCTTCCATCCCAGCTTAGGAAACTGCACACTGTCCAGCTCTGCGTGCAAATAGTTGCAGGGAATGCTGTGTGATCGTCCTCTCCCCACCCCCCGGCCCTCTGACTCCCCTCCCAGCTCCGTGAGGTACACAGGGGAGCAGGTCAGTGTCCTGGCAGGATCAGGGCAGAGGGGTACCTGTGGGGACAGCTCAGCTCTTCAAGAGCCCAAACTGCCCCCAAGTGACCATCAGAGAGACTCTGTGGCTGCTTGGTTTGGTTTCCAGCCGAAATCATGCCCAGAGCTGCTCATCATTTTAAAAGCACAACAAGAAGAGCCTGTCTCTGACAGAGGAGAAGCTGTGTTGCTACTGGCTAGACCACTCTGACAGGGCAGCAGATCTGAAAATGAGAAGCCAGCAAGGAGTAACCCGGTGACAGGGGCAGGCTTGGGCCATTTCTTAATGATGGCCAAGGCAAATCCAGGGTTTGAAGGTCTTCTTCAGGCTTCCCTTTAAAGAAAATCATAGTTCTCAATAAAATCATGTTACACCAGCAAAAGTCTGTGCTGGCCAGTTGGTGCTTATCACCCATTTTTAAAAAGCAGCCAGCCAGCCACGTTTCAGCTCTCTGGGCTGCCAAGCACCCAAGGCTGAAGCACAGGGTTGGGAGAGCTCAGCTTTCTCCCCACTGCTGCTCTGGAGTTGTAGGCTGGGACTGAGGCTCACAGCTCCATGCTGGAGCAATGCTGCCCATCGCCGGGGTCCTGCCACAGAGGGGGGTGGCTGTCCCAACTCTGCCACAGGCATGACACCACACCACTGTGGCCAGCCGGGACAACTCTGGAGAAGCTGATTGGAACTGGTAATTAAAATACACTGGATTTAAGGAATGCTTACCCAGATGCATATTGATAAATGTTTTAATGTGAAAGAACAGCATAGCAAAGCAACTACACCTGCGCAGAGCCACCATCACGTATACGCATGTCTGGGACAGGGGCCCATTGTTACAGGGCCAGCAGCAAGCCAGTGCTTTTGCACAAATCACTGCACAGGGCTGCCTCTGGGTACCTGTGCTTGCCGCTCCAGGCAACGTAAGCATCGCATTTATTCACTGCAGCCTGTTGTACGGTGCATCCTCTCACACCCCAAAGCTTCATAGCTGATCCTACCTGCTGTGGAAGATGCACAGTATCAGATCATTGCTGGAGTGATTAATAAATAATAATGAGGGTCAATTAAAGCAGTTTCTTTAGGCTCACGTGCTGCCTTTAAAGAATTGTCTCAGTCTCTGGCTTGGTGATGAATTAGCTGGCTGGCATTCAGAAGCACGGTGTAAAATCTCAATGGCCAAAAACCAACCACTGCATTTAAGCCTTGCTCCCCATCCACTGTCACTGAGAGGTGAGAAAAGCCTCTCTGGATTTGTACAGATGGAGAGAAGCAAACTGAGGTCAGTAGGACCAGAGCCTAGATTTTGCATAGACCTGAGGGTTAAAGTCACTTCTCCTAAAGCTTAAACTTGTTTGCATGTTTTCCACTTGGAAATGTAACTAGAGAAAGTTATTTCAATTAGGTACCAGAGGAAATAAGCTACACAGTCAAACTTTAAGTCACATCTTAAGATTTTTTGCTCTTCGGGTCATGCTGTGACCTTGGCAAACATTAACAAATTAAGGTGCATGGTGTGTTTATGAACTGTGGCTGACTAGAACCACGTACAGCTGGGAGAAACAGGAGCCCAGGAGTTCAGAGTCACACAGAAAGGTCATGGCAGATGCCAGCCGTGGCCCAGGCACGATGACTTCTGGAAGTACCCCCCTGGCAGCACCGGGATGACTTTGCATGAGGACACTTCCCCGCCTGAAGACAGTCCCAGGAGGTAATAAGCACCAGAGCTCACACTGCGGTCTATGGTGCTGCTCAATAACATGTGTCCTGGCCCCATTTTACTCTCTGTAATTAGGTAATTCAGCAGATGAATCGCTTTCTCTAACCTAAACCAGAGAATATTCCTAGCACACAAAGAAAGAGTCTGTGGCAGAGCAGAAATCATTTGTGCTATTGTCAGAGAGAAGTGCAAAAGGAATAGGTGAAATCTTCTGTTAATCTGGTACTGTGTTGAGAAAGGGCAGTTGTTGAGTTAGGCGATCAATAAGCATTGATTACTGAGAGGCTTACTCCTGTTAAACACGACAGAGGACAGAATAAATATACATAAACAACAGCATCTGGCCAGGCAGGGTGTGTGTCCCCCCGGGGCGAAGGCGAGAGCTGCGGGCACAGCATGTGCATGGCCTTTGCCCCAGGGCAGCACAGCCTCCCACATCGGCCCTCAAAGGTCTTTCAATGTCGGTGATGGCTCCAGTACTCCAGCTGCTCCCATCCTTCTCCCATGGCTATGGTGGCTTCTCTGGAGAACTGTCTTGCATCTCTCTTGCCAATTCACGGGCTGGGATTAGTCCTGGTGGAAGGGCTTGAGCTCTGCTGTGGGTGTAGCTGGGAAGGTTGAAGGCAGGGGAAGTTGTTTCCTCAATGAACATCAGTGTTTGCACTCGTCCATGGAAAATTATTGGGACTGGAGGGTGAGAAGAATGGGGAAAACACTTTTCCCTACATATGTCATCCGCCACTTCTTGCTGGTGTTGAAGGACAGTGGTTTGTAGCCCTGTGTGGTCTCCAAATACTGCCTCACTACTTTCTGAACTTGTCTTTTTATTTAGCAAAAACCTAGAAACAAGCTAGAAAGAGCAGTGCCTGTGAAAGAGGCATCGGCACACAGTGACCCAGCAAATTCCTTGTGGGCAAAATTGACTGATCCAGCCTCAGCAGCAGGTGATGCCCAGAGGACGCAGCAGTCAGACCCCACTGCTGCAGCAGCATCTCGAGGGGAACCTTTGGAGTCGGGGGAAGCTCTCCCACCAGCCTCCACGAGCATTTCGGACAGGGCCACATTCACTAATGCCTGAGCAGTGCCGAGCGAACTGGCAAAAAGGGAAAGACACCATGAGCCCATTGGTGTGATTTGCTTTTGAAGTGCAATGCAGCCCTCGTAAATAAATAAAGATTGGAAGCCTCTATTGCGCTGCATCACTTAAGAGACTGGGGATGTGAGGACAGCGTAATTGGCTGGATGCAGAGTGAAATCCAGGCTCAGCGATTCCATTTTGCAGTTGGCAGCCTTCCCAAACGCAGATCAGGGAAAGCAAGTTGGACTAGCTTTAAAACACAGGGAAATGTTTTATCTTCTATAATTTTTTGCTGATTTAAAGGGTAGGATTAAATTCTCGTTTAATAACCCCAAGTGCCTGCTCCCCCCTGCTCTGATCACTCTGTGTAACAGTGATAATGCTGGGAAGGCACTGGGAGCCTGGAGGCAAGGCACTGAATTTTCCTCTCCTGAGCACAGCTCTAATGGTTGTTTGCTGCTGCAGCCTGCGAAAGAGGCGACTGTTTAATCACTAGACTCAGCCTAAGATTTTGCTAGGTGTTTTCCAGGGCTGTTTGGAAGGCAAGGCAAAGGCTTTCTGTTAGCACTTTCCAACTTTGTCATTTCTGGTTTTTCCTCCTAATACGGATCCTAAAGACACGCAAATGTTCCTCACTAACATGAAATAATCTGGTTGACTTAACAGAGCTACTCCTGGGCAGGCATTGTTTTTATGAGTAAGCACTGCCTGCTCAGTACCTTTATATCACCACCTCTTACCATCAGCTGAGCTATTTTTAAATAGCTCTAAAAATGTATCCTGTAAATAAAGCCTCTACAGTGAAGAAGGAGAGGAGCCTCCTAGCAGCGTAACACACAGAGCCTCTGTGTTAACGAGGAGGCTGTTTTCCCTTGTCTGTCAGATCAGCTCATTTAGATTATTTAAGTCAAGTGCAATTTTGAAAGCAATCTGTTTTGCCCGTGACAACGTCTTCATTCTGTATAATGATGCCGAATGTAACAAGCGGCGAAGGGTTATTGACGGCAAATTCTCCCCAGTCCCCGGCCCGCGCTCCTCGTGTCACCTTGCAGCCCCTTCCTTGCTTTCTTTCCCTCAGACGTGAGGCAGAAAGTGTTTTCTAACATGTCGGCTTTCCAGCTCCACGCCGAAGCCTTCATTCTGTGTGAAGCCTTGACAGCAAACTGCAGATGAAGGGGAAGGGTGGAGGGGATGGGAAGCGTTGAAATGGCGCCAGCTCGTTTTTAACTGTTTTCAGTCAGCATGCTTCTCTGACTCTTACAGTTTGTTCTCTTGCTTTGATTATGTGAACATCCTAACTGAAAAGTTAACGGGGATCTGAAGACAGGAGGACCCGCGTGCGTGCCAGGCTGGCAGGGTGCAGGTGGTGGCTGCTGTTGCTGGGAAAAGATATTTGGGGATCACTGACCAGAAGGGTGTGTTTACTGAGTGGTGAAAATGTAACAGCAAAGATCCATCTTTGGCAGCTGCCTGAATGCAGGGCAGGTTGTTTGCCCTTGACTAGTTTGTTTCCATTACTTCTAATTTCTAGAACGACCATAGTGCTTTGGGGCCATTCAAATGCACAACAGAAAAGCGGCTGCTGCCAGTCTTAGCTGCAGTACTAACACCACAAAATACAATGTTTCCCAAATCCCAAACCTTCCTTTAGCTCAGATCAGAGCAGTCAGGTTGGGGAAGCAGCAGAGCCTGCATCTGTACCTGGAGACCCGCTGGTTGGTGCTGGAAGGGTCTCTCTGGCACAGGGAGCCTCCACGTCCCTTTCCAGCAGCAGAGTCAATTCCCTGCCTGCTGCAAGCAGTGGGGCTTTTCCCTGCGATCCCTACACACCACAGCTCCCCTGCTCGTCCTCCTGCTCCTGCCAGTGGGAAGAGGTACAAGCAGGCCAGGATGGTGGCTGCTGCACCAGCCAGAGCCTCGCTTCTGCCACCAGGCACAGGACAGACCAGGAGCCATGGCCATAGCTTCCAAACAACTCCATCTCTGCAGGGAGAGGGAGTGGGGATGGATGGAAGACTCCATCAGGCTCAGATGGCAAACATCTCCCAACTGTGTGATCTTCTACCACAGCAAAGTGTGCCCGGGGCGTTAGCCTGGCTGGACGTGGTGGCTGTGGATGTGCTGTGATGCATGTGAACACTTTGCCTTTCTCAGGCCAGTAGTGACAGCATCAGGAAGGGTCACTGGCAGCATTAACTGCACTCCTCCCATTGTTCGGTACCTGGAACACTCCTTCCCCACTCAGGAAGACGGTGGCCTCCTATAAACAGTGAGCCCATGAGGAAGAGATGGCTGTTAGGGATTTGTTTGCCCTCCAGCCAAGAGCTGCTCGCAACCCAGAAGGTTACACATCTCTTCCTACCTCAGAGGTGTTACTAAGGACCTGCTAAGAATTTACCTGGAAGTAAGGGCTACCTGTAAAAGGGGTAGGATCGTGGTGCTGATGTGAGAAGTAGATGACAGGATAAGTAACTGAGGGTTAGTTAATGCAGCAGCTTTCTTGACAGTGTATAGCCAGCTGTAGTATTTACAAGGCAGAATGGAAGAAACTGCTGCAGCGGTCTAGTCGCTAGGAGCATGTGCATAAATAACATTAGAGAACAATCTGAAATAATAAAGAAACTACAGACCTTGACTATGAATTTTATCGACAGTGGCATAATACAGTTAACAAAATGACATAACAGGAGTACATAATGCATTTATTGGCCTTCTTAACTGGAGACAGACTTAACAGCAGTCCTCCTACATCAAGTGTAGTGCCTTTAAAAACAGAAAAAAACCAGAGCTGCTGTGAATGAAATAGCATCAGGAAGCTGAATCAGACGTCAGGAAATAATGGCTCGCACTTACACACTATTGCATGACAATCCAAATTTTTTCATACAAAGAAAAATAAACAAGACCAAAATTAACTTACAAGTTATTAATAGAAAGCGATCGCAAATTGTCAGTGCCCTTTTAAGTACATCGAAGATAATGCAATCACTTTATGCATGTGCATGTTCAGCTCCCAGCAAGGCACGCTGTGTTATTAAGCCTCAAAGAAGAGGACAAAAATACCCTTACTGGCTAGGTTGCATTGTCATAAATGCTCATCTTTAATAATGTAGGATCTTCTTCCACTGAAAAACACTTTACTCCATTCATGCTGGCAGAAAGACAGTTGATATTGCAGCAGATTTCCAGAGACAACTGCTCATTTGTCCAGAGCATCCATTCATTTTACAGGTGAATAAAAGAGCATTCATTTTTTCACTAGCACCAATAAGAATGGTAAAGGCCAACTCAAACTGGGCTGGTAAATGGACGTGATAATGTGCAAGAAGAGAGCAAGAACTTACATAGGCCAACAAACCCATTTTTCTCAGTAGCTCTTACAATAGGGCAGGCAGGTTCATGACTATTTCCATGTGAACAGTGGAAGGGAGTTGAGAAGAAAATTAAACACCCGACCGGTACGGTAGGCACACGCAATCACAATCATGCCCTTGAACAGTGGCCGTGCAGGCTGCTGGGGTACTTCCAGCCACTGTTTGGAACACAGTGCCACGATCCCAGTGAAGCAGCCACTCAGTGACAGCTCTCCTGTGCACCAAAGTAACCCAGCCCTGTGACCAGGCAGCGTCTATCAAAAGCTGATCTCTAGCTCAATTCATTTTTTAAAGATTGTTTTGCAGAGATGGAGCTACGAGTATGACACATCCTCACTGCCAGCATACCTGGTGTGGCACTAATTCCTTCTCAGTTAAATTCTCTAAGCAGAAGCCTGCTGTCTCTTTGGTGACTGGTTTGCTAAGAGAGGTACAGAGGTGTTGGAAACTGGAAGTAGAAATTAGCCATAATGTTTTCAAATGCAGCTGTGTTTAAGGGACTCAAGAGTTTAAAAGTAGCATTGTAAGCAAGGTTCTCATATAGGTGTCTTCTTTATACCAGCAATTAACACTTTAAAGTGCTCCAACTAAACTTAAAATAGTAAAAATGCTTCCTTGCCATTATTTATCCTGTGAACTTGGGTGATGAAAATGAAATCATTTCACTTTGAGGAATTTTCCAGTTCTCACTTGTGCATGGCAATGGCAGCTCCGCCTTCTCCACAAGGACCTGCCCATAGAATGCAGATGTGTTTACCATGAATTGTTGCATGATCTCAGCCTCACTGTATCTTGTCACTGCTGTTCTTAATTCTCTCCCCTTATTCCCTGTCAGTCCCTTGGCTGGTTTGATTTTTCTAAATTGATTTCTGGGGTATTTTTATTGAAGTCAAGTACATGAAGAGTGTGGCTCATTCAGTCTTCCCTCTTCATTTTACATATTTGAAGTTAGAATATCTCTGTGTACTTTTTGGATTCAGCTTTGTGTTCTCATAAATCAAATCCTAGCTAGGTTCACTAGTGCTACTTTTCTGTTCTCTCCCTCAGCCTAATAAAGGCACTGGAACAGCAAGAGAAAGGCCTGACTTGCTCTATGGTGGTTCCTGAAGATGTTTACACTTGGCTTTTCCATCAGTCTCACGTCAGTTTTGACACTCTGAAGTTTGGAACAGGGCTGAACACACCACCAGTGCCTGAAACAGCAGCACCCCATGAAAATCATGCATGGAAACATTATGTTACGTTCCTGCCAGTGCTTCGTCCTGCATTGGTGGGGAAATGACTGTCCTTTTCTGTAGGATGTTTGATGAGATAGCACTTGGAGTTATGTGTTCCGGGTAAGAACTGCAGTGGTGGTGCCCTAAACCCAGAAGTGATGGGCCGGCCAGCTCAGCAGTGCCCCGCGAAAGGTCACCCTGTCCCCACGCCCTGCCATGGCAGCCCTAGCCAGGGTGACGGGGCCGTGCCACTGCGGAGCCGGGCCGCAGAGCAGCCCATGAATTTGGGATGAGGCCCCGCAGCGCTACCAGCCCGCTCTCCAGGCCCGCGGCTCCGGGCAGGGCAGGCCTCACAGCCCGCCCTGACCAGTAGTGGTAGAGACCCTTGAGGCAAGACGGGTGCCAGGCAGTGCCGCCTGGGGAGGCGGCTCGGGCTTGGGTCCCGCCCGACAGGGCTGACGGGGCGGCCGCCGGCCTCCCAGCGGGGTCGGCCTCCTTCGAGGTCGGCCTCAATGTCAGAGCGGCGGCGCTTCACCTCCCCCACCCCGTTGCTAAGGCGGTTGCTGCGGCGCCATGTTGAGGGAGCGCGGCGACCCGGAAGTACTGCCCGGGGCGGGGTTTCCCTTCCTGTGCGGCGGGGCCGGACCCGGCCGGGTTAGGAGGCAGGAAATGGCGGCGGTGCTGCAGCAGCAGC
>VZTU01007467.1:1212601-1266812 GCA_013400835.1 Zapornia atra | reverse complement strand
CCCCAACTCGCCCCCCGGAGGGGCCGCGGCGTTTGTCCAAAAAGCAGCGCTTTCCCTGCGGAGCTGAGCTTTGACCTCCGGTGCTCGGTAGCGTTTGCCCCTGCGGAGCTGGCGGCCCTTGGCAGCCGCCGAGCTTTCCAGGCTGGCGGGGCGAGGTGGGCTTTGCGTTTTAGACACAGTCTCCGGCTGGAGTAGCGCGGCGGAACTGCCCTCTGTAAAGTGCTTGAAAGGATTCCGTAGCGGTTGTGTAGTAGCGAAGGATGGCTGGTGCTGGTTATGCTCCGCTTGCCTGGCTGTCCCTGGGTAAACATATCATTTGATTACTTGGCAATCTGCGGTCTCCCTGTTTCCTCCTGACAAATGAACATATGGAGCTCAGTGTGTATCTTAACCCCGCTCCAGTTTTATTTTTTGCTTTGTGCTGTATTACTGTTGACATGGAAACCAACACCACTTTCTGTTCCAGAGAATTGGAAGCTAAAGCTACCAAAGAAGTCGAAAGAAAACTAAGCAGGTAAGATACTCATTTAAATTCACTCCTACAGTTCAGAAGGAGAGTTGGCCTTGGGCTAGAAACCACTGTGGGCTTTATCTGCAGCTTTAATCTCATGCTAATTGTAAGGATAAACCCCACCAAATTTGAAAATGCCTTCTGCTGCATTGAGAAATCTCTGCAACTTGAGTTAATTCTATAGAATAAACACCTCTTTTAGCGTGGCTTCTTTTGCATAATAACAATATCGTGTTCTATATAGAATTTCTTTAATAGCATAGGTGTTTCCAAGAGAAAAATAACTTACTTTTCTGTCTGAAGTTGTAGTACTAAACAACAACTAAAAAAATGAACGAAGGGTTTGTTTTCTTTCTATACAGTTCAGGCAGATATTGTTGGGGGGGAAGAAATAGTTGGTTTTGGCAAGAAACTTGCTTTGAACTCAAGTAAACTCTTGTATTGCCATGTAGCTACTAGGTTTTTGCCTCTCTCTGTGAAGAGTTAAAGGCAGTGTATTTCCTGGTAGCCTGTAGTTTTTATTTGAGATCTTTGTAGAATGGGCAGTTCTTTTTTTACATTACTTAGCTCAAGAGTAAAGAAGAGTTATGTTGAATTAAGTGTTCTGTGCCATTAATACATATCAATTCTGTCTGCAGTGTTTTCTTCTACACTGTTTATTTTTAGCTGCGACTTTCTCGCAAATATATTTACCTCTTTCTGTTGTTTACATTCTCTGGTTTTGACTTTTATCCTACTTTCTTTTTGTGGGTTTTTTGTTGTTTGTTGTTTTTTGTTTGTTTTGGGTTGGTTTTTTTTTTAATTCAATTAGACCTTAAAAGGATTTTTGCCAGGAAACTTTTACTCTGAAACTCTGAATATGTCTGCTAGAATATTAGTTTCTGGTACTTTTTATTTACCATCCTTAATCAGTCTCCAACTTCCAGACTGATTTACGATTACACTGTGAAACCTGATTGTCTTTCCCTGCTGTCAGGGTGCATCTTCCTTTTTTGGGTAATGTGCTTAAGCATGAATAATTTTTCCCATTTTGTTGCTGAAGAATGGAATCTTTAAGATACACTTAGCATATTTTTTAATATGATGTCAAGGTCATTGGTAAATAGACTTGACTTTAAGAGGATGATTTCAAATTGCAACTCTCAGTAGGCTGTCCACAAAAGATATCAAAATGCAGTGTACAATAATAATAATGTGAAAAAAATCACTGGCATTCAGTGCATACTTAATGCCAGAAGTAGTTTCTGAACTGACAGAGGGCTAAGTTCAAAACAATATTCTGGGGCAAGTCTTAATAAGTCAGTAGATCTTCACATTTTTATGACCCTTGGAGAGCTCTCTTGTCAGGCAGGCAGGTGTGGCAGATAGTGGTGAGAAATGAAAGTAAATTAGAACTACCTAAACTCAGTGTTTCAGTGGTGTTGGGAACAGAACAAGGTTCACTGAGGGAATTCTGATATGTAATGTGTTTCCTGACACAGGCATCTGTTTTATTAGTTTTAAAGATTCAGAACTGGATTTAAGTTAACATTATTATCCCAGATGTTTTCAGAAACCTGTATGCAAGCTGGTTTAGGTTTAGAAGAGGGGGTTTTTGTCATGTGAGCACATAGCCAGATAAAACTGGCATGCATGCTCTGGACAGGCTCGATTGATTGTTTTACTGTATCAATGGATAGCCCTTATTCTTTCTCTAATGTCATTATTTATGATCTTACTAAATTTGCAGTGACCTAGTCAAATTGTTCACCTGCCAGGAAAGTGTATTTACTTTTACAGACATATTCTGCAGTTCTTCTCAGTCTAAAATGGTGTAGTGTCATGGCCTGTAAACTCCATGGGGCATTGGCATTGCTTCATTTATTGTCTCAAGTCACCTTTGGAGTTTAAGCTTATAAATTAATAGCTAGCAAATACTTTTTTTTTTTTTTAATCTTTAATCTTACTAGAAATGCTGGCCTAGGCTGTGGGCTTGTGATAAATATTACAGCTTTTACTATAGCATACTTGTCCAGGTGGAGAGATTAATGGTTTAAATGCACGGTTATCAATTTTGCTTGTTAGCACTTCTGGAAAAGAAGCCTCATTTGATCCATACTCTCTTTAAAATGTGTACGTGACTAGTCCTGTGGAAGTATTCCTGGGTCCTATGCAAATATGCCTCATCTCAAAAATAAATGCACATTGTATTGTTGCATAATGTGACAAGTTAAATGTTCAGTCTGCTGCTGAACAGCGACTGTTACTAACTGATGAAATGTAAGAGTTAAACCTGCTTAAAAACAGAAGCAGTAAAAATCGCTGTTTAGTTCTTCTGATTTAAGAAATAACTTTTTGATTCTGTTTGGTAAACAGGGCTTTCCTGCCTCATTTATGTGGAACTGAGAGAAGGTAAATATCCCAACTATGTTTACAATTATTTTTTTTTCCAAACTCGGGAGCTTGACACTCACTTCACAAGCATGCAAATTATAGGAAAGATTCACACACTGGTTTTATTCACCTGTGTTTCTGCTCTGGAGATTCCATCTGCATTGGTTGCAGACTGCCTATGTTATGGGAAAGCAAACTTTTTACCTAAAATCATTTATACCTCTAGATTTCATCTGCATATTCTACTAAGTTACTACTGTACAAATTGAGGGGTATTTTTTACTCTTCCATGTTCAATTTGCCACCCTATTTCCACGAGGCTTTTCTTAATTGTGGTAGGAAAAATAAGAAATGGCTCAATGATAAAGAGGTGTAGAGGAACAGTGAGAAATGTAACAAGTTCTGTTGATGATTTCAGCACTTGATTTTTCTGGTGTGGTTTTGGCTGGTGTTGGTTTTTGGGGTTTTTCCTAATAAACTTATGGGAAGACTTTTGCTGTTAAATGGGAAGAGTTTATTGCAAAGAGACAGCATTCCAGTCATATTTTTCAAGACCTTTGGAGATACTTAGGTAGAATTATGCATTCCTTTCTCCCCTACACATGCTTTTTCAGGTCACACGGAAGTGTCAGGTTGTGCCCATAAGGTAACTTGCATTTGTCTTTTTTCTTGTCTCACAGCAAACCCATTGTGCAGTTTGCTTCCTGATTCTGCACGAGTAAAACTGAAGTGGTCTAGAGTATGGGGCAGTCTCATGGTTAAGATGCTGTACTTAGCAGACTTTTGGGTTTGCATCTGTTACAGATACTCTGTAGGACCAGTGTGATTATGGGGAAGCAGTTTAATCTGTCTTCTTTGTTTCGCCATTTGTTAACTGAAGATAGAGATTGTTTATTGCTCCTACTGAAGCCTTGTGTATTTAGATGATAAACTTCTTGGGAAAGGCGTTTGTCATCTCTGTGCTTGTGGAACAGTGAATGTTTCAGGCGAAACATCAGGGCTAAACTTGAACACAAATATTACCTCAGAGCAAGGGCGTTTTGCTGTGCTTGTAGTCTGGAACATAGTGCTGTTGAGCCAGCTTCAAGAAAAAGGAAATGAGGAGCATATTCCAAGTAATTGCTGGTGGTAGACATGGTAGTTAGAATTCTGTCACTTCATTTTTAGGGTGATAATTTAAAGACTGAGGTATTTGAAAACAAGAAAGTAGCTGATACACATTTACTGATTAATTATTCATTGAAATAATTGTTTCAGTTTTTAGCTTGGCAGCAGCTCTCCTATACATTAATAGCTGGAAAGAATTAACACAAGCACGACATCTGTAAATAAGTGTTTTTGTTTTTTTAATCAGTGCCTGAGGCTTTCTTGGTCCTGTGTAATATGCTGAGTGGTTTTAGTTGCCAGAGTGTTTCCATTTAAGGCACTGGTGGGTTTTGTTGGGGTGTGTTTTTTTTAAACTTCAAAGTACTGGTTTCTATTCCATAAACTTGAAGAGTGCTCTTGTGTGTGTAGCTATTTTGTGGGAAGCATTGATAAAGGAATTGGATGATCCATTTTTAATCAAAATGCACATTTTGTAATTGATTCTTGTATAATGATGGTCTAGTAGAAGGGATAGATACTGGTTTTTTTAATAGAAGCTGAGAAATCCTTTTTATTGGCAGCTCTGTGCAGTTGCCTAATTTCAGAAATTTAAAGATTGGGGAACTTGTGAGGATACGGAAAATTTATCAGAACCTAAAGCCATCTGTTTGGAATCCTGTGTAGAGTATCAGGCATAGGTTGGATGTGTTGTGCTATCTTTGCAGAATTGTATAAGATCTTCCAATTCCAGATATCTCAGTGTAGTTACCTGGCCTGTAGCACTGTGGGTTAATTTATAACTAGAAGAAAAGCAAATGGTGGAAAGGATTTATTTATTTTCTCCTCCCAAAAATGTGATGTATTTGTCACTGGAAATTTTAGAGTGGTTGCAAAAGCCACTGTGTATAATCACTTTGAATTCCCACTTCTACGTTTACTCCATGTAGTAAAGGTGTAAAAGGTAAAATCTATACGTAGGTAATGCAGAGGTTGATGGTTGGGGATTCAGTAGCAGGTGTCCTGTCGGTATCTCCTGGTCCTGCTGTGAGTATGTAGGCTGAATGACACGAGTCCATTTGAGAAACGGCTGCTCAATACCTTTTTATCTTCAGTTAGTAACACAGGGCCACTAAGAGGTTGGCTAGTGGTTTAACCAGTCTCCTTTGTCCAGAGGCAGAGTTCTTACCCCTGCCTGCTGCTGGTTAGGGTCAGGGGACATGTGGAGGACCGTAACAATGACACCGAAAACACCAGTACAGTCTTTCCAGGGTTTGAAGTGCTTCAGAGGACGCTTAACATGCCGGGCCTTTGGGAGAAGCCCTTCACAGCCTCAGGGCCTCCAGAAACATTTGTTGGTGAGACACTTCTTTAAAGAAGTGTCTTTAAAGACGTGCTAGCACCATCTTGTGGGGCAGCGTGATGTCAGTGCCGTTGGGGAGCTGGTTTTGAAGGCATCTGCTTGACTAGTAAACGCTGTACCTGAGCATCTGTAATACTGCTGGCATCTTTAGCAGCAGCTGGGGAGAGGCGTTTCTAACTGTTACAGCTAGCTTGAAGAATCTGGGAAGCCAAAGAATGCAATCCTGTTGCATAGGTAACAGGCATTAAGGGGCAATGGTGACCTGTTTTATTTTGGTGTTACTTGTGGTGTGCAAATAGCATACTCTTTCACTCAGATAAATACTGAGTTGAAATCGTAATAATGCAGGGCTATGTCTTAAATCTTAATTTGTGTCACAATTCTTCTCATAACCGTGATTTTCTCAGTGAGGTGACTAGAATTGTAATTTTATTGTGGTATAACATGTTTCCCTTTTGTATATTGAACAGCAAAGGTGGCATGCTGCACAAATGTTACTTATTGCATCCTCAGTATGTCTTCCAGGGAAAATACGGATATGCTTGATTCCTCTCTTAAATGTCAGAACAGAGGTTAGCTGTATCTGTTTCAGCCCATGTATTTTTACAATGCCAGGCTGGAGGTTTTGAAATTAGAGATTATCAGAACATTTTTCAAAATTCAAGTAATAAGTGAATTACGATTTGATGTAAATGTCACCGGAAATGTTTATGTTATGAGCAGTACTGTTTTTTTCCTGTTTGTGAGCCATATAGTAGATTGAGCCATACAAAAACAAAATTAACACTGTCAAAACTTCAAACAAAGTAGTAGTAAAGAATTCTGACTGTAGAAGTAAGAATGCAGCTGCTCTTCGTTTAATGGCATGTGATTGTGAGGTAACAGAGCAGAAGACTTCATATTAAAAATCACCCAGAATCACAAGGCACTTTCTGTCTTGCCAAGGCGATACCTGTCGTAGATTAAAAAGTCCTTTAGTGGTTTGAGTAGGGCATTTTTAGTTTGTTGTTGATTGTGCTGAGGTACACAAAATTGAAGATTTTTTTTTTCATGGGTAATGGTAAATATTTATCTGACACTTACTCTATTTAAAATTATGTGGATAATAGCACCTTCTGCTCATATGTTCTCAGAGCCATCAAATGTGCAGTCTCTCTTGAGAGCAAGATCCATTTTCATTTGGTTTCACTTGAAAATAGAGCACCTTTCAAGTTAAGCTATTTAAACCCAAGGCCTTGGCTGCAGTCTGAGATGTGAATTTTGCATGGTGTGGGTATTTTATTTTCAATTGATCTAAATTGAAAAATAAGGTTTGCGTTTCTGCTAAGACCATTTAACCTTGAGCAAGCTAATCCAATTACATAGGAGGAAAAGGAAATTCCCTGTACATGTGTTTTAGTGAAAGCTGGATGACTGATAGGGGAAATAGAGAAGTCTGTTTATATATTCATGTTATGAATCAGAATTCTCAGTCATTGCTTTTCGCTTAGCCAGCTACAGCGTGCTGCTGCAAACACTTAGGAGGTCAGTGGAATAAATCCACCCGTATGCAGGGAAAGGCCCAGCAAAAGAACTTAATTTTCTGCCTTTGTTTTGTTACTGGGAGATTGGGTTCCTACCTCCTTTCTTATTACATGCTGTAAAGTAACATGAACCTGCTGATAGTTTGTACACAAAGAATAATAGAAAGTGTTGAATCCTTAGCAAGAATAGGTAGCTATTAAAGTCTAAGATGATAAATGGGAAATACCATGTAACAGTTCTGTTTCTCAAGGAGTAGCATTAAAAATGTAGCTTGTTTGTTATGTGTTCTAATGGGTGTTGGAATCTGATGCACAAATACTATCATTTGCCATTTGTTGAGAGGGGTGCATGTTAATGTGTTGGATAGAATAAAGGAAACTTGCACTTTCAGCTGTCAGAGATGGAAATTCAGGAGTTCTCTTTTAGACTGCCATGACTTAATAGGCAAATCTGAATTTGTATTTCAGGTTTTTATGTTTATGTAAGAGGGTAGTGAGAATAGGACTGCCTTCCTTGAAAGATTCAGTTTTCAGTGAAGAGCATGGGCAGGAAAGGCTTTACTGTTATTTACTTGTACAGTGGGTTACTTTTGCTTTCTAGTCACTGGGATTTACCATTATAATGGTAATCTAATACTTTCAGAAACATGTTACACACTACAGGTGAGTGATTTTCTTTTTTGGGTTGCCTAGTGTCCTCATTCTAGTCATAGAGGGGTTTATGTGTTCTAAGCTGGTTTTGTAATCTAAAATCTTTTTCTTAAACACAGGGAAATAGAGTGATCACAGTGAGACAGTTCAGGATTTTTATTGCTCCTGTGTAGAAGCACAGAAATGGTCCTGTGGTAGGATATTCCAGGGATATTGGTATGCTAGTAGTTAACAACTGTATTCTAAAAATAGAGTATAATCTTGTTGATTTAGTTGTAACAGGACTGATGAGTTACTTTTCCCTGTGAAAATACTGTTTTGCATTCTTCTTGCTCTTTAAAGTGCCATGCTTCTAAAAGCTGAATGATTTTTCAGTTAATGTAAGTTTTGCATGTGACACAAAAATGTTACACAAGACAAAGTGCTAGTGGCTGTCCTAACTCTTAGAATTCTTCTGAGGTTATTAGAAATCCTGTCAATAACCTTTTATCACAGTAGACAATCCTAGATAACACACAGTTAACACTGCAGTGTTAATATTTCAGCCTGTGTCCATAGGCTTAGTTTGGTTTGCTCATGCAAGTAACTCAGGTGGCAGGAGAGAGCTGGACTCTTCACCAGGTCTCCGCAGCCTAGCAGGGGCAAGTGCACACCCAGTGCTGGGTAGACCCAGGACCCCAGGAAGCAGAGCAACCAGAATAGGGTGCTGGTTCAGAACTCTGGATCAAGGAAATACTATCTTCCTGAGTAGCAAATCACTGACTCTTCTTTGTATGCAAGTCAACTGTAAATGAATTGTGTTCTATAAAAAATGAACTGTGGTCTATAGAAACTATTAAGTCATCAAGTCCAGGAATTGAAGTCAATGATCCTTATGGGTCTGTTCCAACTCAGGATATTCTATGATTCTATTATATTTTTTTAGAGTAATTTCAGACCTCCATGCCTCTTGTATTGGTTACTAATTCAAATTCATTATTACAAGTAAACTCAAACTGAAGAGCAGTGTTGCTGATTTTGGTTTGGTTACCAGTGCTTAGGATGCCAGACAGTGATGGACAAAACTGACTCATGTGTCACCTTTATGGTGCACAGATGCCATTGCAGGTTAATCATTATCTCAAATTTGCAAAGTGTGCAGGGGATTGCTTTAAATTAAACTGGCTGAGTGTGTTTTCTGTAGTTACGTGACTAACCTCTACTTAGTTGTCCATGAAGTAATTTTGGGCACCTAATTGCAAATGCAGGCTTGCTTTTTGCAGTGAGACAATCCTTAATGAATCTTGCAGCCAGATGATAAAACTATGATAAAATGCAAAACAGCCATGTTAGATTTGATAGTTTGTGATTTGTCTTGCAGTGCAACTGAAATAGAGGGGTGTCAGAAATACTTTCAGGCTTTTTTCACATCTTAACACATCAGAAGTAATTTAAAAAGACAAAAAACACTAAGGCTTGCTCTCAGTTGTTAGAAAATCTTAAAACACAGCATGTGGTCTGTGGAAACTTGTGAGAGCGGTAGTTTGTAGTACATTACTGTCTGTGCAGGGTGGAAAGAATACTGCTGGTGTTTGGGTGCTCCTTGCCAAAGCATACTACAGCTCTGCCCCTGGTAAATAAATACTTGCAGTGTCAGACTGCTTTTCTTAACACATGCAGCACAGTGGATGGGTACTTGGTATTTGTATCAGTCACCCTAAAGGTGGCAGAGAAGAGGGATGCCGAGTAGACAGTAAGTCAGTGTTCTTCCAACAGAAGGAAACACTGGGAGAAGAAACAAGTAGAGGATGAAATCAGATTTGCAGTGAGAACAGAGATCTTGGTGAGCGGGGATGAAAACTGAGTTCTGTTTGTATTAGCTGCTGTACAGATACATGTAGCCATGCTCCAGGAATTTTCTGTGTACAGAGAGAAATCAGAGAAGATATTTGTAATTAAGTAAAGAAATAGCTGTTAATTTTGTGAAGGTAAAACTCCTCCCTCCATACAGATTGATTTTTACCATCTGGCAGTATTAATATTAATAAAAATAGATTTGAGAACTGCTTGAGTTACCCAAATGCAGTCATATGATTGGTTTTTTTTGTGTTGTGTGCTAACATTAATAGTCTCAGAAGTTTCTGTGGGCTATAAATATTTAAAATGCTGCAGGCTTTTTTCTTCTACAATGAGTATCATGTGAAAGTACTGCCATATCACTTGCTGTTTGAAACTAATATTAGTAATAGCCAAGTGGCCACAACCTTTGAAACTTAAGTGTTGTTATTACGGCACTGTCCCTCCTGGGAAGAGAACCATGTTCAACACCTTGCTAAAGAATCCCACAACAGCACAGAACACCAGTTTTAAAGTTTAAAGGTAGAACTGAAATGGGCAGCAATACTGTTGTACTCCCCTCTTCCCAGTGAATGGTAGTGCTATGCAGAATGCAAAACAGAAGAAGCTGCTGGCTGCCATAAAGAGACTGATGAGCTGCTGTTTAGTATTGCCTACAGTGAGAGGCTGGTGCCACAAAAGCACTGTTTTGTCTAATTAAAAAGTGAGAAAGTTATATGAATTTGCCACAGTGGAACTGGGCAACTGGGAACTGGAAGTCACCCTTGGATTAAGGAAAAAAAAAAAAAAAAGACCAGAAGTGCTGCCTGCATTCATTTTGAAAGGGACTTGAGCTGTGTTAAAAGTAGAATGGACTGATTATTTCTATATGTAAAGTAATAATAATTTTAATATTTGTGGAGTATCTTGTGTTTTAACTGTATTCAGTTGGCCTTGCTTCTGACATATGTATAGTTACCTTATTTGAAACTGGAGGTTTGTACTTTTAGGTAGTTTTAGGGTTAAAAAGCAGCCTGCTGTTTGTAGGCAGAAGTAAACCACTTATTGACATTGTGCATTCATTTTTCTCCTAGAAGTTTTGTATAACAAGTTTGTCTGTTGATAATGAATGTACAGCCATGTGTCATCAAATGAGTAGCTTTTCTTAGAGGAGGTTTTAATACATGCAAAGTATGTATCCTCTGCTTAGTATGGGAAAAGCATGACAAAGGTGAAACCAGTGCTTTTTATGTTCAAAAGACCAAGTTGTCAGGAGCAGGGTGTAAATTCCCTTCCATCAGTCATTTCTTGAGTTTTCTTCTGCAACAATAAATGACCTTATATGACTAAAGGGTTTTACTGTCCAGAGATCTGTGCCTCTGAACCTGAGCACCTCCTGTTACTTGAGCTGCAGCTGATCAGATAGAAAGTGTGTAGAGATTTGGGAGAACACCAGCTACATATGAAATGTTAAAGGAGGGGATGTACTAAGATTCAGGATGTCAGAGTGGTGTGTGTTGTAACCCAGATACATGCTTCAGAAACAGATCTGGAAAAACAGTTTCAACATTTTTTTTTTTAAATTTTTTTTTTTTTTAGTCTTGTCCACCTGACATGGTCAGGGCTTATGGGCCAAGAGCTTTCAAGCTTTTGAACTCAGACACATTCCTGACCTGAGAAAGCAAAGCAGAGTCTTGCAAGGAGGCTTCCCAGTACCAAAAATGCTTTATTCTCTGAATCTTGAACTTTGAAGGAACTGAGCATTAGTAGGCTCCCTCTTGCTCCATCTTACAGTGTTCTAACAAGAGAAAACTGCTGCCACTGTTTTATATTCAGCTTTATTGTAACATCTTAAACTTCAATTGCACGTTCCATGTTGTCATAAGCTTTTTGCACCATTGCCCAAATGCTTTCTGTGTTTGCTGGTTCCTGCAGTCTTTTCTGTCAGTTGTGTTGGTGTGGAGTTTGCTCTCCTCCTTATCCAGAATCACTGCATCTCTCCAAACATGGCCTCAAGGAAAAGTTCCTTTCCATCAGGCTGAACTTTGTTTCACATATTAGCTCCTACTCACCCTGATAGCTTGCAAGTGGGTTTGCATGTCTTCAGTTCTTACACTGTGTTCTCCCTTTTCTCTTGCTATTGCTGAAGTCTGTTTTTAAGCAGCATTATCTAGAAAGGGGTGGTGCTGCTAAGACGCTTTAGTGTGTTAAATATATTAACTGAACTTAATGTACTAGGCTTTGTTTTCTCTTTTGTCAAGTTACACTCTGTCCCTTGTTTAAGGTGCTCTAAAATTGCTCAGCTATTGAACACTGAGGTCTAACCATGCTCTCCTATTCATATTCCTGGTAGCTCGTGTCCCTTGTACCGTATGGATACACAGCCAGTTGAATTAGCTCACTGCTCAGGCATGGAAATGTGTATATATTGGTTGCCTCTTGGCAGAGGCAGTGTTTAAGATCAGTGAGCTGATGCGGTGGCTGCATGGCTGTCAAGGCACTGGTGTTGGTGCAAAAGGGTGTGCATGGCTGGGGAGGAACACATTGCTTGGCTTATGCTGAGGGCAGCCGGACTCTGTGCTGGGTCACAACTGGTGGCATACGACAGTGGGGAAATGTGATGTGTGAGAGTTCAGAGTCATACAAATTCATTGTACCAAGTAGAGATTAAATAGCATCTGA
Source organism: Zapornia atra (assembly GCA_013400835.1). Taxonomy (NCBI): domain Eukaryota; kingdom Metazoa; phylum Chordata; class Aves; order Gruiformes; family Rallidae; genus Zapornia; species Zapornia atra. The sequence continues at coordinate 1,254,811 of VZTU01007467.1, read as the reverse complement.
AACTGCACTGGCTTTTGAGTCAAATTAATGGCTAAGCCTTTTTTCTAAGTTCTGGAAAAAAGAAAATCTTCAATGTAGCTTGACACTGCATCTGCTCTTAAAGTTTTGTCACTTGTGATTTGCAGTGAAAGTATATAGTCCCTACAGACATATTATCCAATTAGAAGTAAAATTCCCCAGTTCCTTTTGTGTCAGTGTGAAATAATTGTTCTAAAATGAATCTTAAGTGTGTACAGATTGTATTTTGGGAGAGTTAATTACAAACTGTGTGGTTCAGGGATTTAGTGCAAGAAGAGGAAGAACAGTTGATGGAAGAAAGGAAAAAGAGAAAAGAAGACAAGAAGAAGAAGGAAGCTGCTCAAAAAAAGGTATGTTGAACATTAAAAAATAAACCCCCATGCTGTTGGTTATTTTTTTTATCACTAGTAAATGCTTTAGCTGTTACTCAGAAGTGTTTTCTTTTTAATGTCTTCAGCTTTAAATGTACTGTCAGTTACTTGGTGTTAACTGACATACTGAACATCTTAATTGGTTTTGTGTACAGTTTCTTCAGAGATTAAATACTCTTCTGAGATGGCTATTCTTTTTCTTGATTCTCAGTTGAAGCAGTTTCAAGTTTGAAAACTTCCTCAGTGTTGGTGCATTTATTAGCAAAATAGAATTAGCTTTTTGTATTTAAGATAGTGGCTTCTTGCTGTATCCTTACTTCAAGATAGCTCCTTATCCTTCAGTAAAACATACAGTGCAATTTGCATTAGAGAAAGTGAATAAAAATGAAAATATTGACATGAAAGTTGTTTTGGAATGGAAATATCACATAAATGCTTGTAAACCTTTCAGAATCCCTGTGTCTTGTCAAGATACTAATTGTGGCCATTGATTCTAAATATTGACCCTAAGCTTGAGAGGAGCTTGTAAATCTGTTTTTAAAAACATGTCCATTTCAGGCTTGTTCGCTCACTGGTGGTAGCAGAGTGAACCTGCTTAGCAGTTTTACTTTGATTCCATTGACTAATGCAAGATATTTTATTATAGTGTCAAAAAATGAGTAGTCAGGTCTCCTGTTTGTTGGCCTGAAGGTGTGTGGTTGTGCACCCATACAAAAAGGTACATTTAATCTTGTAACCAATCTGAATGAAACAGTGCTGGAGGGATGCTCCTGGGAGAGGTATTTGCTCATATGTCAGCATGGGACATTCTTTACAGAAGCTGACAGAAAAGCTGTGTAATAACTTTTGGTCCTCAATTATAAATTTATAATTCTTCGTGCTCTTGTAGTTTTCTTTTAATCAAAGGTTGCAGTGGGAAAGGAACTGGTTTACTTGGAGAATTTGAGTCTTTTAAAAAAGTGGTTCTTCACAGCTGACTTTCTTCTGCAAAATTTAGTATTTTTATGTGTTTGAAGGGCATGTTTGAGAGGGAGTTTTGTAGAAGAAATAAAGGTGTAAATATTTTTTGAGAGTAGAGAGACCAGACATATGCCTAAAATTAAAAGTTTTGCTTATCCTTCCTCCTGAGGAGCACCTGTGACACTGTTTTTCAGAAGCCACATGTCCCTGTTGATGTGCTGTATTCTAAGAGTAACAGAATGTTGAGTGTGTAGACTTTTCATGTACCAGGAATTTAAGCAGCTTCCATGGACAAAGTAGTAGGATGCCACAAGGATGCTCATGTCCCTTCCTGGAGAAGCTTAAATTTGATCTAGATTAAAGAGAATATGCCTCTGAAAAACCACCATGACAAACACCTGCCAGTTACTGTTGCTGTTAAAAAAAAAAAAGTCCTTGTACAGATGTGGCTTGATTCTGGATTAAAGTGAAAACTTGTTAATGTAGATCACAAGGAAGGCAGAATCCGATTTTTTTTTTGTTCTGTTAATATTTGTTGAGTAGTTTCAGATTGACTGAAATTGTTCTATTGTGTTTTGTAAATTAACTTTTTCTGTTTGACCTCTGAAGAACATACTGGTTGGTATTTTTAACCATGGGTTCTCCAGCAAAATCTTGAACATACTTATCCACTGTATCAAGTACTGATATATTTTGAAAGTGCCTAGTTGAAATATGTTCTGGTTGTTGGTTGGTTTTTTTCTTTTAGAGAATAGCACCTTAGTATAAGTTGTCCTGTGATCGTTTCTCTTTGCTGATCTCTCTGGGTGCTGTGGGTAGTCAGAAGCAGAAAAAAAAGAAAAAACCCTATAAGTTATCTCAACTTTAGTGTTTATGACTCTAGTGCCAAGCTAATGAATTGTTGGTTTGTTAGTTGGTTGTTTTTTTTTAACTCAAGCTAATTTGAGTGAAGCTATGGCAGAATTAGAAGTCATCTTCTGGGTTGTTTCTATTGCAGTTCAAAGTTCAGGTGTTTAGAGTAAGCCCTAAACAGATGTGTGGGCATGGCAAGTACTAGAAAGGTGTGATGGAATCATACCATGGAAGGAAAAGCTAATGCTTTGATTTTATATGTACTGTAGTTTTTCAGTAAGTGAAACTAACCAGAGTAGAACAGCATCACTCAGAGGTGTGACACTGACTGTACCTTCTGGAAGTTGAGAGCTTGTGTCCTCACCGAGCAACTTCTGTGGGACAGCAACTCTTAGATTCCATTTACATTTTGATGGCGTATAAAAATGCTTTGAACACTTGGTTCCAAGCCAGCTGCTGTGCATACAGTACCCCAGAGTCTGAAGTACACACAAAACTTCCCAAGTCTTCAAAATATTTTTTTTAACCAGATCTGTTAACAAAGAGCAAAATGAAATGTTGTGGTGTTAGGTATTGGCCCCAAGTACATCAGCAGCCTTTGGGAAGATCAGGAGGGGGTAGTGTTACTGGAGGAGTCAGGGTAGTAAGGGTGAGAGAGGCAAATCTGAAAATGTGTGGTGTGGGTATTTGATAAACTGGTATGAGCAGCCATTGGCTTTATTTTGCTTTCTTAATTCCAGGGGCTGGTGCATTACTGTTAGCAGAGTGGATTTTCTTCAGAAGAGATTTTGAAGTCTATTTTTAGCAGTCTCTAAGAGCATAAATTTAAAAAAAAAACCAAACAAAACAACAAACCTTGTGCCCAGGCTTTCTTGGGAGCAAGAGGCTGTGTTTTGAACTATTGGACAGTATAACAAATTTGCGTATGTGTCCTTGCCTTTGTCAGCTTAAGTTAAAAAGGAAGGGTTTCTTGTAATCTATTCTTGATTTCCTTAGAGAATTGAGATGTGGCACTGAGGAGTCATTAATAAAATTTCAGCAGTCAGCCCTAACAGTGCTAATGTCTGAATCCAACCAAATCTTACATCAAATCAGTGGATCAGTAATTTTTTCTTACATTCACACACATTCTTCTTTCTCTGTCTTCATGGTTTTAATTAAAGACAGTCATAGCGTAAGTATTAACACAGATCTATTGCATGCCATGGATATATGCAATATCATAATTAAAGTGGGTTCTATACAGCTATCAAAATGACTATATCAAATTAAATCTCATTTTGCTTTGTTGATAGTATGTTTTAAAAGTGATAATTAAAAACGCTGTAGTTTGTGACAGAAGAACTTTATGGAGTCAGTTTCAATATGTTTTATAGTTAAAACTGTGCAACTAAGGTGCACTTCCATACAATAAATGTTTCTCCCCAACCTTACTGTGTGATTAAAGTCTTATTTAGATAGATCTCTTGCCCTGGCCATATCACAGGTGTATCACAGTTCAATCTTGAAATCATTATAGAATCCCAGACTGGTTTGGGTGGAAGGGACCTCAAAAAGCCCATCCAGTTCCCACTCCCTGCCATGGGCAGAGACACCCTCCACTAGCCCAGGGTGCCCAAAGCCCCATCTAACCTGGCCTTGAACCCTGCCAGGGATCCAGGAGCAGCCACAGCTTCTCTGGGCAATCTGTGCCAGTGCCCCACCATCCTCTCAGGGAATTTCTTTCTAATACCCAACCTCAATTTGCCCTCCCTCATCTTAAGGCCATTCTCCTTTGTTCTGTCACTCCATGCCCTGTAACCAGCCCCTCTCCAGCTTGCCTGGAGTCCCTTCAGGTACTAGAAGGTGCTCTAAGGTTTCCCTGAAGCCTTCTTCAGTCTGAACAAGCCCAACTCTCCCAGCCTGTCTTCATAGGAGAGCTGCTCCAGCCCTCTCATAATTTTCATGACTTCCTCTGGACTCATTCCCAATAGCTCCATGTCCTCCTTGTACTGGGGACCCCAGACCTGGATGGAGTGTATCAGGTGGGCTCTCACAAGAGCAGAGCAGAAGGGCAGTCACCTCCCTTGACCTGCTGGTGATGTCACCCAGGATACAGTTGGCTTTCTGGGCTGTAGTGGCACATTGCTGGCTCATGTTGAACTTTTCATCACCAACACCCCCAAGTCCTCTTCAGGGCTGCTCTCAATCGATTGTCAGCCCAGCCTGTAGTTGTGCTTGGGTTCGCCCTGACCTATATTTAGGACCTTGGCCTTGTTGAGCTTCGTGAGGTTGGCACAGGCTCACCTCTCAAGCCTCTCAGGATCCCTCTGGGTTGCGTCCCTTCCAGATTGTTGACCACACCATAGCGCTTGGTGTCCCTGGCAGGCTTGCTGAGGGTGCGCTCGGCCCCAGCGCCTGTGTCGCTGACAAGGATGTTGAACAGCACCTGATCCCAACGCCTGTGGAATGCCACTGGTCACTGGGCTGCACCTGGACATGCAGCCACTGGCCACAGCTCTTTGAATGTGACCATCCAGCCAGTTCCTTATCACTGAGTGGTCCATCCATCAAATCCAGGTCTCTTAACAATTTAGAGATGGGGTGTCATGCAGGACAGTGTCAGGTGCTTTGCTCAAGTCCAGGTAGAAGACATTATGAGAGACCTAAAGGTTTTGCATTTACTTTCTTCCTTTTAATTTTCTAGGTCCCTCCCTCTTCCCCTGCCCTGTTCTGTGATGAAAGTGGTGGCAGTTCTTTGCTTCCAGGCACAGTTTTTAACTCAGTTCAAACATCTTAATTTGCAAGTTTAATTCAGTCTGTTTCATGTAGTTATCTTTCAAATTAATTTTGTCTTCTATAATATTTAAACAGCTTTCTAGGCATAAGGAATAATAGGCATGGGTTGGTTAGAGAGACACTTCTGAAGTACATAATTAAATAACTTTAAAATGGTTTAAAAGAGGAAAGTCAAAAGCTAATGTTGCTTTGTGAAATGGCACGTGCACGTGTGGTTTTTCTCTTATCTGCACAAATCACTGACACGTCTATTTTCTTGTTCTAGGCCATTGAACAAAAAAACAAAGGTAAGTTACTTTAGAGTTATTTCTATATGTGTATTATTTCTATGTTTTTCAATATGTTTAATCAGATGGGTCACCTGAAAGCTCTTCTCAAAGCTAAAAGATGAGATCTATGCAACTTCAGTTGCGCTTTTTCAGTGACCACAAAAGACTAGAAGGGTGATGGGTAAGGGGTTATTCCAGGGTTTGGAGTCTTCAGTTCTTTGTTTTCTGTTCTTAATTACTTGTATATGCCTGATGTGTGTGTGTATATATATATATATATAAAAAATGATACCTTGAGAGCTTGTTTGCTCTTTTGGCCTTGATAAGTGCACATAGACTAACGCTTCAAGTTTGACTAGATGTAGATCCATGTAATGGATCTGTTTGAAACTTCATTTCCAAATATTGTAAGCGTGACCAGGGTTGGGAATGCTGATAAATTGTTATGTCTAGCTATAACTATTGCATGTGGAGAGCTCATCCTGACAGAGTAATCAAGCTGACAGTACCCAAAAGGTGTAATTTCCATGTTCAGAGGCAGGCTGGGAACACCACGGTTACTCTGAATGTTTGTGGGTTTCATACAGATCTCCACTCCAGCCAGCTCTGTGAAGTAGAGAAAAATATTCTTTTCACTTTCTTTTTAATTCTGGCTTATAACCTGCTAGTTGGAAGTGGATAATAATTGCCTAAGTGATCATGTGGAGTGTTTGCTGAATCCCTGTTTTCTGAGATCATGGGGTTTGATTTAATACTTGAGCAGTGGTTGAAACAGGAGCTCGGAAGCCCTGCTTAGTGGAGATGCAATTACTGCTGGAAAAATCAGAACGTGTTTGAAGTGCTGTTGGTAGAGGACATACTGGGCTTGAGAAGAGGCAGAGAAACAAATGAAAGTGTCTGTTCCTGAGGTGTGCATTTGAAGAAGCGTGCTAGTTCGCGTGTGGCTGAAATGGGGGAGGAAGGTTCTCCATGTAAAAAGCGTGCTGATTTGCCTGCTGAGGGCTGCAGTACCAATTACCAGGTATCAGGAGACACATTTATGTCTAGTTTATTTAAGTGCAATATGTACTTTAGTCTGTGTGTTTAAATGGAAAAAAAAAAAGTAGATGGAGTAGGACCAATAGGTTTTCAGTGTATGACGATGCTCAGCAGAGGGAAGGAGAGCAGCCTGTTCTGGGAATGGAAGGTTATGCTTTGTACATGCAACCATCCTGTGCGCTTCATCTGACTGACTGTGGGTCCTGGTCCTTCCAGCCTGACTCTGGTCACTGAAAACAGTCGCTTTGAGGTACAGAACCGGCTACTTAATAGAAGTGCTTTGGAAGAGTATTAGAATTAAGAAGTCTTTGTCACTTGTTAGGTTTTTTTAAGCACCCTTTTTCAAGCAGCACATGGAATTGCATTTTGAAGTACGGGCTAAGCATTTGTTTTCTCCTGCCATAAGGCTTCTAAGACAATATGCCAACCAGATTTAAAGAATTGTGAAAGTGGTTTGGTTTTACTCTGAAGTAATAAACTATAGCTGGAAAGAAAAAGAAGGAAAATGATAAAATACTTTGCTGTAAATAATAACGTTCCATTTCGAATGAACATTTGACCTATGTACTTAAGCTGCACTGGCATCCGTGCGTCACATCAGGGCGAGGGTGCAGAAGCAAATGGCTAAAAATAGCATGAAGATGGGAGGGCAGTAACTCTGCTCAGTAGGCTGGCTACCTGATGGTAATCTTCAAATTGAAATAAAATGCCTTTCTTTTGAAGGACAAAGTAAATATTTCCCTTTTATACTTTTTCCCCTTCAAAATTTTTTTCCCTTGTTCTCCTTGGAGGCCTGATGTTTACTGATGGAAGTATTAAGTTCTAACTTTCGTCTTACATTATTATTAAAAAGGTATTTCAGGAAGTTTAGCAGGATTTTAGAATTGTCAAAGAAACACAATCTGGCAGTCCTGAAGAAGAACAGACCTTGAGGGATCCAGATACGCAACTTTTTGCAACAGTTTCTGTAGGAACAAAACCCGTTGCTTGTGTTGCACACAGCTCTTTCATTGTTTCAACAGTTTTGCCTACTTGTGTTCAGGATGCAAATTAATGTTTCATTAGTTTCCAAGTTTCCATCGCGTTAATGTCTTAAATAATTTATTCTGTGCATGAGCTGAAGATAAAATACCAGAGTATAGGATCTCTAAATAATTCAGAATTATGTTCCTTCTTTCAGAAAAGTAGCTGGTTAAGTGTTGGGGGTTGGTAGGGATGTTTTTTTTCTTGTTTTTAAGCATCGTCTGGATGATTCCAAAATACTGTTTTAGCGAAGGTAGATGTTACTACACCAGCTAAAGTAGCTACCAGTGTGCATGTAAAATCATAAGGCTACCTTCCAATGAAGTTAATAGTGCTGATTTGTTTTATTCCTATTCAGGATTGGGAATGGCAGGAAAGAAGATGATGCTAATATAAATGTCTCTGTACATGTAGCATTTTGATACTGTAGCATTACCATTAAAAATGCATGTATGTCATTCCTATGGATTTCAGATGTCCTAACCTGTCTAGTCTTACGCATCTGATTTTACTAAAAGAGGGAACAGGAAGTTCACAGGAGTTAGAGATGAATGTATTATTTAGGTGAGAAGTGGAAGGCTTCTCTGCAGCAGCTAGCATAACAAATTCGTACATCGACAAGTGCCCTCTGAGTGCTCTTGTACCAGGTATTTTTAGGGAAAAAAGTATCATTTGAAAGGCCTTTTTTATTGAGACTGCTGTAGACCTCTCAGTTGTTAGGGTATTCCTTCTAGCTTGGCAAAATAGGAATTTTTGCTGTATTTAATGTGAGCGCTACTAAAAACACAGATCCATTTTTCCAGAATGTCTCCTAAAACAGGACTTTGCAAACTGCACTGTGGCCACGAGCAGCTAATGATAAGCCTAGCACTAATCTAAGTGCTATTTCAGAAGAATGTTTGAGCTGTGTAGCATACGCTCACTTCAGTAATTGTGGTGTGCTTTGCGGGGGGGATTTCGTTAGGAGATGGAATACCTTTCTGCACACGCTTTAGTGCGTGTACATAATACCCCAGTGAAGCGAGTTATAAAATCTGAGCAGTAATGTTGATGTTTTTGCCAGTGTTGTGGTTAGCTGTTCTGAATGCTTTTGTGCTTTGCGAAACAGTACAAGCGAGAGCTGAAAACATCTGTCAGTCTTCAGTTCTGAATTCCCCTGCTTCGTAGAAGGCAGAGGCATAAAGTACTACTTTTATTGCAGAACAGAATAAACTTTGAACCAACCACTGAAACGGAAAGTGCTTTTAAAAATAGCTGGGTGTGGAATTGAAATCTTTGACTCATATTTCCCACCTTGGAAACTTCTTATTCATTTTTGTTCTCTGGAAGCAAAGTTGCCCGAACACACACTTAACTCGTCTGGGCTTTGTTGGGTTTTTGGTTTGTTTGTTGTTTTTTTCACTCACCTAACTGTGCCTTTCCTGATTGGAAAAGCCTGCTACGTTTGCTTTTAAATCCTGAGAGTGAATAGCAAAAATGATCAGAGGAAGAAACACTGTTAAAATTACCCATAGGAATGGCACACAGCTTACCTTTGTGCGGCTCTTCAGGGGTTAACGAATTGGCAAACAGTTAGATATTTTCCAGATCAGCTAGCTGAGCTTACAGCTGCGGCCATTTTTCCACCACGAAAATTCTAGCACTACATCTTACGTGTGTCAGCTTGAAAGCCAGACTTCCTCTGTTTGCCCTTCAGCATTCCAGCACTGACAACTCTTCGGGGCATGACATGCAGGCAGAGCATTACAATACGTTTTTAAGAGGTCAGACTCAGCAGCAGCGAGAAGAAACATTTAAATGACAGCTTGGTGCTGTTCTTTGTGTGGTTTAGTAGGCGAGTTGATCTGTGTACGCTGATTTTGTGCGAGTGAGAAACTGTTTTCCATCTGCATTAAAGTTATTCAAACAGCTGCCTTTTTTTTTTTTTTATTGGAGGGGGAGTTTAAGTCACTGGGCCCCTACTCCAGGAGGAGTTGGCAGCCAGCACTCCTGGAGCAGTAAAATGACACCATGCTTCTCCTCCATTTTCTAATGAAATCTGCGGAGTGGGAAAGCAACACAAGTTGGAAGCGTCTTTCTTTGGAATCTCTCTGTAAACTGTAACTCCACCATCCCCTGCTTTGTGGGTTTTCAGCAGGTTTGTTCTTTATGAAAATCCGTTGGTTTTAATACTCGTTTCTGTAAACTTGCTGTTATTAGTCACCTAGTTATCTGTGATAAACTGTGAGTCTGTTAATAGTATTTTTCTGCCTTAACATGATTCAAATAAAACGCTGGCATGCAGAACAAACTTTTATTAAACAGGCAATTTGTTTATCACAAATTAAAATACTTAGGTAGCGATTAAGAGGTGTTGGATTTTATAGTAGCCATGTTGGAATAGAAATGTATTTTTTTTAGTCTTCTGAGAAGTTGTGGAACAGAAAATGTTGGGCAGGGTAAATTGTTCAGCTTGAAACTTAAGCTGTGGTGCTTAGGAAAGCTAAGGGAAGATAATTTTGTTGCACTTCTGCTTAATTTCAGTTTGAAATGCACATACAAGTGTAAATGCTGCATAGCCTTTAGTATAACCCTATTATCTGCTAAGATTTCTGTTTAGTTTGCTGGTTGTAGTAGAAAGAATCACTGTATTTGCTAAGGAATTGAATGCATAAAATATATGAGAGAATTTTCTTAAACTGTGAAGTTTTGTTGATGTCATAGTTTAGGGGCTGGCTTGGCAGAAAGCAGCTTGTTTATTAGTTGCACCCTTTTATAGTTGAAAGTGATTCGATAACAGAATCCAGTGGATTGCAGGTAATAATATGCACTTTGTCTTGAAGTAGCGGTACTTTGCACAGTAATTAAAGTGGCTACGTTGCAGTACTGCCCTAAGCACACTGCTGCACCTCTGTGTACAATCTTGTGGAATGTCATATAGAAATGACTTTATCTGCGAGGAGCAATTGTGTCTGAACAGTAGTAATCGTATAGGAAAATGAATCTGTTCCATTGACCATGTTAGGGCTGTTGTATGTCGGATTAAAAATCTCTTTGAGATACTTTTCTCTAAAGCTGGCAGTTAAAAAACCACAACTTAAACACAGTGTGCAGAAGGCTGAAGGATGTAGGATGAACTGTGCTTTAAACTGTAAAAAGTACTTGGCAGGAATCAGTTGCAGCAGGCAGCATGTTGGTAGATCAAAAAGTTAAGATTGGAGCAGTATTTATGAACGGGATATACGACGTTTTTATCTCTTCCCACCCCTCCCAAGCCTGTTGCAGTACCTAGACCACGGGAATGTGCTAAGTGCTTATGCATTAAATGATTGACAGATTCTTAGCTATTTGCTAAAATAGCTTCCCTCCACCCACACCCCCAGGTTTAGATATTTTCAGTTATTTTAAATATTTCTAAACCAGGAAATTTGAAAAGTGGTATATAGAAATAGATCCAAGATTTTTTTTTCCTATTTCTGAAATTCAGTTTTTGTCATTTATATGCATTATCAAAACACTGTGCAAGGAATCTGCTATTACCTATTTTTTAAAATACAGATAACTTAAATTGATGGAATCTGATAAGGTGTTGGTGACTGTTACCAACTTACCTGTTTATCTAATAGCTTTTGTATACCTACTATTCACCGTGCTCTGTAGGTTAAATTGACTTATGTCGTGGCCATTCCTCCCCTTAATTCTGTCCTTCTCCAGTCAGCTGTGAAATAGAGAGAGCTGGGTCACTGCTGCATGGGAGCAGGGAGATGGTGGGGCTGTGGAGTGAGCGTGGTGGGGAGCAGCTGAAGCTGGGCACTCCTCTTCCCCTTGAGACTTCTGTCAAAGGTCCCTGTCTGGCCACCTGTGAAAATTCTTCTTTTCTACTTTCCTTAGTAGCCTAAATATAATATTCCATTAAATATAGCCTAAATATAATATTCCATTCCACTCAGCTGCTGATTCTTACGTGGCCCCTTCATGTTTGCCTTTTTCAAAACATGTATATTACAGTAGAAATTTTAAGAAATGTAGCCATAAGTAACACCGTAGTCAAACTGATTCTTTAAACAAAAGTTTAAGGAGTTTGTTGTATTTTTATGCTGTGTTACAGGCTTCTGTTCCTGAAAGCAAATGATAAAATGGTCTTTAAATAACAATGAAAATCTAAGAGCCCCAGAAAACGTCATTTTTCAGTCATATAGTAACAATATTCCTGCTACTGTCATGCCAGGAAGTCAAGTGGAACACAGCAGGGAAATGGTTTAAGGATGCTGCTCTTAAGCCATACGTTGTATAGGTTTAGATGCTGCCAGTGTACAAAACTTTTCTTAAAAATAAATGCAGCCTTAGAGTAACTGAAACCTGATCTGTCATTGGGCATCTCCTCACCCACCAGTGCAGAGCGAGAGCCTGTGCTGGTCTCCAGCAGCAGCACCTGCCTCAGTTTCCCCCTTTCCTAGCACACAGGGTCTGTCCTCTTACATAGCCTGCCACCACCTTGGTGGTGTCATTGGAGCAGTTAGGAATTGTGTCCTGAGCCCTTCTCTCGCCGGATCTCAATGGAAAAAATGTGGGGATGAGTTCTTAACCTGGGTGGCTTTTCCCTGCTGGTGGCTGTGCAGGCCCAGGGTGGTGCTGCTGGGGAAGGAGTGACCTGTAGCCAGCAGGAACCTGTTTAAGTTTGTCACCAGAGGAGTTGGCATTACCAAGCCGTGCCCTTGCTGTTATCAGCAGGAGTACCACACAGGTGAAACTCTTCCTTCGTTCAGTAACTTCTAAACCAGCCAGTTTCATTTTGTGGAGCTCTGAGTAGAGATGGTGATTTGACCACATCAGTCAGTCTGTGTTGAAGGAGGTCAGGACCAAACAAAGCTCTGCTGTAAATGTAAACATGCTTTATGGATATCTCATCCAAGAAACTGGACAAGTACTTTGGCATATCAGTTATGTAAGGGATTGGAAGTACAGTGTGCCTCTTAGAGTGGTTGAGATGAATGGCAGCAGCACCAGGAAACCTAGTAGCATGCAGTTTTCCCTTCTGTTGAGCCTTGTTCACTAACCAGTTACCCAAACACTCCCATGCTTACTGCCTTTGCTTTTGTACTGGTTGGGGTGGAGATCTCACAGATGTTGTGGTTTTCCCTTTATTCAGCATCTGAGTTTAGTGTGTTCACTCACAGTTGACTTCTGCAAATTATTTGACCTTCCTCTTGCCTTGAAGTCATCGTGCTGTCAAGACTGGAAGATAATTTGGAGCTGCAGTTGCCCATTTGGTGTTTTATCGATGCCTGCACAGTCCAGCCAAGCTGTGTTTGGGGGCTGCCTCTGCTGTTAGCTTTTCCTGCTGGCAACAAATTGACTTAAGGGTATTAATGTATTTCCCTTTGGATGGTAGGGTTGCTAAAGCAGACAAGTCTTAACAATATGTTCTGTATGTCCTGTTCCTCTCTTGTTCTTTTTGTGCAAGACCATAATGTTTTTCTCCCATTTGAGTAAGATTTTTCTCTTAAGTGTTTTTTTAAAATAAGTTTTAAGTGCCAGAATAAACTGGCTTAGTGCTTATTTGCTATAGACAGCTTGTTAGTTAGCATACTTTTAACTGACATAACTTTGTTGGGAGTGATAGGAAGGCATTATTTCTTCTTCCAGATCTGTGCTGTTAAAGCTGTGCGATTATGGGATATTAGAGCTTTTAATGGGGAATGAGTTACAACTTGAATCAGAAAAAATGCTGCCATTACGTAATAAATAAGCACATCTAAAAATACTGACTTAGTCTTCAATTTTTGAAGTTGCTTTTCCTATGAATAACTTTGTCCAACTTTCTTTTTTTTGGGGGTGGGGATAGTGCCAGAACAAACAAAGACAAGTGTAAGCCAGCCTCAGCCTGTCACCTCTAACGGCACTTCCACAGTAACCAGCACTAATAATAATGCCAAGCGGGCCACAGCCAACAGTCAGCAGCAGCAGACCTTGCCTCGATACCCTCCTCGTGAAGTACCACCGCGATTTCGACACCAGGAACAGAAACAGCTTCTGAAACGAGGTCAGCAGTTACCAGTTATAGCTGCAAACCTGGGATCTACTCCTAAAGTATTAAACGGCCAGTCAGGAGGCAGCACTGTCACAAATAAACAGCCAGTGACCAACGGAGAAGTGCCGAACAGCAGCAAAAAACAGCCAGGTGAGGGGCAGGTACCTTGTTTTCCTTTAACTAAAACCGAATAGTTTAAATTCAATTATCAGTGAAATACTTGAGTTAATATTATTTAAACTTTAAATGTAAGCTGTAGCATGATATTTTCCTGTTTCATAGCTTATTATTACGGGATGGTTCCAGCCATCTTTGTGCAGGTTTCATACTGAAACTGAAGACCTCGTAGTTGCTTGTCGTTGCCAGTTGTCTGCAATAGACATGTCTGTTTTGAACAGATGTTGAAGCCCATGTGACCACTGCTGTGTTCTGAATTTCCAGTCTTTATCCTAATAATTGATCCATGCATGGTCATGGTACAAAGCATCTTTTCTGCATCCAGTTCTGATACACAGATCTGCCAGGGAAGGGTCTTTCAGACAGTTCCCAGAGCACTCTGAACAGTGTCTCAAGACTTTCTTACTTTTTCATATCTAGAGATGTAGATAGGGTACAACTTACTTCGATCTAACAACAAAAAGCAATTTTGATGTTCAGAATTTTTCTTTGTTCATCTGCCTTAAGCTAGGTTGTCTTACAAAATGGATCAACCTTTACCTTTATTGCTATCAGTATTTAAGTATAGTTATTCTTTATTGTTTTGGCTTGTTATGCATTCTCTTCAAATACGCTTTTAAGAGTATTAAACTTAGCTGTTACATGTGTGTAACTTGCCAGTCAGTGAATATACCAGCATGCAGTTCACATCTTTGGGGACAATAAGGGCGATCTATTTTGGGCTGGGAAAAATAACTTTCTTTGTAGGTATCTAGATTTTCAAAGGGGTTTGGTATTAATGCATACTAACAATATGTTGGACAAATACTTTCTGATTTTTATACTTGTTTTTTTAACGTGCACATAGCAGTGATGTGCACTATCCCACAGGTAGTTTATTCTGAAACTGATGAATTCCCAGTGTTTCTCAAAAGCAGCATTTCATACACTGCAAAGGATGTGGCTTCCAGCCCCTTCAGTTACAAAAAAGATTTCTGGAAATAGCCTGGATATTTCAAGTCTTAGTTAAATTTTGAGCTCATCTGATTACTGAACCTTGAGGAAGCAGTATTTAAAATGAAAGTAAACCATTAAAACATTGGAAGCAGTTTATCCATGTGCCTCTTGAGGAATGTTTCCGATATTACTTTACAGTATTATTTTTGTACCATACTCATAGAACTCTTTACTATTCCAAGAAGTGATTATTAAGCAGTTGGGTTTTTTAATTTCACCTGTATATTTTTGTTGCTGTCTGTAGTCAGTTTAAAGTAACCTTTTGTGTACTTTTGCTTGCTTATAAGATGAAACTTCTCCAGCATATCCTCTACTGGTCAAACTGTATAGTAGGAAGTAGTGGTTGAAATTGAAATTCACATGTCAACTAAGCTAAGAAGCATTAAACTTTATGCAGCCTATTAAACTTCCTAATTATATCCAGAGGGCTTTTTTAGTATAGCTTCCCTCTTTTTCACTTCTTGTGAGCACCAGCCCAATACTGAATTAGTTGGGTTCCCATTTGTGTACTGCTTTCTTCTCAGTTTTGCTTGATTTTTTTTTTGTTTGTTTTCCCTCTGGTGTGGCTAGACAGCCCTTTAGGCTGGGAGATGTCAGTGTGTCCCTGTGCAATGCTGCCAGTGTTGTCCTGGGAGTAGTTCTATGCTTTGAATAGTATGTTAATTATTTTATTAATATGTCTCGTGTCTAACTGGTAATGAAAAGGTTCTAAGAGCCTATAGGGGAAGGAAAGGTTGGCCAAATCTCTGATCCATCTTAAGAAAACGTTTGTATTGTCTGTAGCACTGTAGCATCCTGTCAGTCACTGCGATGTCAGGTCTTTAAAGTGGGCACTGTGCTCAGGGTGTTCCCCTGTGTCCAGGGTAGACTGGTCAGAATGGACAAGTGGGGTGGGTAGGCCAGGGTCTCATTTCTTGGTGCTGTGTAGCTGTAGGCTTGAAAGATCTTTCATCTCATATAACCAGCAATAATGTATGGTTTGGATGTTTTGTTGTGTTCTTTGAGACACGTAGGTAAGGTGATAATGTAAAAGAAAATAATTCCAGTGCTGGATTTCTCTAATGGTTTGAAAATCTTACCTGATGAATTGTCTGTGAGGTCATGTGGAGGTGGCTGTAGTCCAGCAGCATGCAAAGAGTGACTTAATGTCTTCTGACACCTCTGTATCTGAAGGGAAATAATACTGTCACTTGCCTGTCTCAGTCTAACTCACTTTCCCAGTTCCTCTTTTAGCCTCTGATGGTAACTCTCCCTGTTACCTTTGAAATGAAAAATCTAGTGGAATTGGATATATCTGTATATCCCTTTTGTATGGAAAGAATATCTATGTACAAGTCAGTTGGGTTAACATATTTTATATCTTAATGGAATATCTTTGAAGGTAGTTAATTCCCTGACCTTTTTTGTAAGCATTAGTTAGTGGATATTGGGATCAATCTGTGTTTGAGGGCTGAAAAAGTGTAGCTTGAAACGTTGAAGCCTAAATTGCTAGAATTTATAATGGCTCCTATTGTTTTGTCTGTCATTCCCCCAGGGTAGAATCTCTCCCCAGTTCCAGCTGTGGTTATAACTGCTTGGTAGATGCTCTGTAAAAGCCAGGGAACATGAGTACTGCTAAATTGAAAGTCTTCCTTTAATTGGTCTGGCCACATGAAGTTTTTTACATCTTTGATATAGGAGAATTTTCTATTTATATCAATGCAGGGGGGAATCTCTTCTGATCTGTGTGGACAGTCATCTTCTGTTTTGAAAATTAACCTCCTTTGTTTAGAAGTAAAGCTTCTACAAAGGGATATTCCTGTGGGTTGGGTTTGTTTTGCTGTTTTTAGGATATTTGGCATATCTTTTAAATAAAAACATGTAAGTGAAGCTCATTCCATGTAGTACTTCTGAAACAGATAGAGTCTTGTATTAAGATGGTTATTTTAAGAAATCAACATAAGTAGCTCTTTATCAGAACATTTCCATACCCAGTTCAGTTATTTGCTTTACTGACATTTTCTCCCATGTGTAAACTTCACACGAAAGGAAGGTCTTGACTGTTGTGTTTGCTTGCCTCTGCTTTGTAACCCATCAGAACAGCCAGGTGATTATTCCACAATGAAATGATTTATATAGTGAACCAAAATATTTGCCAGCAGTAATTGCTTGCAACTGTGGGACAGAACAAAACAGGAGAGAGCACCACCAGGTCCCTGGCCTTAGTCAAGTTAGTGGGATTCCTCCTTTGAGGGAGTGGGTCTGGCTTTAGCCTTGTGCATCTCAGTGGAGCTGCAGGTTCTTCCTGTCACCTAAGGGGTTTTTCTCAGTTGTTGTTGGAGTCAGGGAATAAGTGAGCAGTTGGGATTTGCAGTTAGTAGTGGTGGAAGTTGACTTATTTCAGGCAATGTTTCCTAAATTACACGAGCTATGGTCTCCAACCGTAAAACTTGTGAATTTGAGACATTAACTCTGATTTCATAGACACTTGGGAGGAAGAAGTTATGTAAGAGTGGTAAATGAAAGCTTGTTACACACACGCTTAGGCTAAATCAGAGTTGGACTGCTTAGTCGTTTGCTAAATCATGTAGCAAAATAATGGCTTTCAGGTGGAGAAAGCCTGCTGTTCAAAGAAGTGATGTGAATTTGTTTAAGTTTCAGGTCTGACCTCTGAAATTTGAAGTTAGTACAGTCAAAAATTAATGAGCTGTGGTTTCAAGGACTATAAATCCTTCCTTTATCAATATAAATACAACTTGTAAAATTAAGGATGTTTAATTAAATGCCAAATGTATAAAAACTTAACTAGTGTTGGAAATATTTAGTAAACAGAGCACAATTACTAATAACTAGATGTACATGCTACATGTAGAAGGCCGGGTTTGCTGTCAGTGTCTCTGCCCTGTGATATGCTCAGCACTGTGGGGGGCATTTCAGAACTCGCCTGTCACAAGTAGGGTCAGCAAGATTGAGAGGTGGTTCTTAAAGGGGAATCTTTCCTGATAGAGGTGCTAAGAAATGCTTTAAAAGTAATGAGTAGTTTTGGGACTGTTCTCAAAGGGCTAGTTTTACCTAAGTAACACTTCTGTACCTTTTTTGCCTCTTTTTTTTGTTTTTGCTTTTGTTTTTTCTGTAGGCATGCCTCCCATTCGGGACTTGGTGAGCCACTCCCCTAACCAGTCAGGTTAGCTATTTAAATCTCCCTTTTTTTCGCCCTGCTGCGTGTGTGTGTTGTAATTACATGTTTCACACAACTTTGTCTTGATTTTTTTTTTTTAATTATTATTCTCTGACTTCTGTTTTTCAGTAGTATCTGCTGTGTGAATGAGTGACTCGAGTATATTTTCTCTGTGCAATAACATACTACATTTGGTTAAAGATTTTTAATTTTCTAAAATACATCAGAATTCATACCAGAAATGTTTTGAATATGTGGCAGCTTAGCTTTAAAATAATGTCTTCTTTTATTTATTTTTTTTACCTTTGAGCTTACCTTAAGAAATGCCTCTTTGTGGTATTAAATTGAATAATCTGTGCAAGCCTGTGCCTTGTATCAGAGACACTTCATACCACTGTGAAGGAAACCACGTCAGGGCACCTTTCTGTTTTCAATGCTGAGCTTATGCTGGGGTAGTGTGTATGTGGGGGCCCACAGCTCTGTGTGTGTTTACTGGATATGATGTGAAGAACACTTGCTGTTTATTTTTAAGTACTGTTTTGGAGTGAATGCGCAGTGTGAGGGGTTGGGAACATGTTGTATGAAGCTCTCTGGAGTAGCATAGATAGTGCTGTGGGATGGTTTGTACTAGCTCTGTTTCTGGCTGTGCCAAGTACCTGTGGGGTTGCTGTGGGCACAGCGCTTAGGAGAATGTTTCATGTTGCTTCTCTTAGTTTACCTTACAGATTGCTCCCAAAAGGACGATCCTCCTGTCCTCTTTCCTCTCTTCCCTTCTGTTGAATTTAGTCAGTGAGTCAGCACAGCTTCTTGTGATGTGAAGACTAACCCCAGGGTTCATTTTCTTTCACCCATGGCTCAGCAAGCTGTGCTGGCTCCCCACAGTGCTGCAGGGGTGTTTGGTCTGGCATGGGTCAGGGCCAGAGCCCATGCTGTGAGACAGAGTGTGCAGGACTGTCCCTTCTAGAAGCCACCAGTTGTGCTGGGTTAGGCGCAGAGGGACACAGAGTCCTTGTCCTGGCAGCTTTCCTCTCCTGGGTTAACACTTAGGAAGCTGTTGCTGCTACAGGCAAACAGCTACATCTACTAATTCTTGGGTTAGAGTATTTAAGAAGGCACAAGCAGATATCAAGACCATTTCCTATACCACAGAGAAACAGACAGGTGATGTTAACAAGCAGAGTTTATTTTTTGTTTTACCATTTCATAATAAAGGTGCTTTTTAGTTTGTTTACTGAGAGCTAAAAACCTTGTTTACTAAAATGCCTTTTTTAATAAGGATTGAAGATACAATGATTGACAAGGTATAGTACTCACTGTCTGTGGATACCAGTATGTATTGGAACTGGAAAAGGAGATGGAGAAACCAAGGTGTTTCTTAATTTACACTTCTCAGTCCTACTGTTTATTTTAGACCATATGATGATACTTGACAACAAACTACTTCAGAAAATGCATGGTTTCCTGCAAACACTTCCTGCAGGGGTAGCTTACAGCTAGAAAGCATTTAATTACTAAATTACAAATTCATGAAAAAGCATATTTTAAGAATTTTGGGAAACTTAAAATTTTAAATTTTAAGAAACTTAGGTTTACAGGGTTAAGCCCTGAAATTCAGTTGCAGCTTCTAAGTAGCTTTGGGGAGAAAACTAAGAATAGAGCTATAGGTGATTATTGGCTGGTATTGCTGTGCACTGCATGTTGTCACCTGTAACTTTTCATTTTTGAGGGTTTGTGGTATCTGCCAGATAAAAGTGCTGAATAAACAAGGTGGTATCTCTGATTTTTTTTTTTTTTGAATACTTGATCTCAGAAGTTTGTGGGCAGGGGAGATTCAGCTAGATAGGGGTATTTCAGAACAGTGCCTTGTACTAGAAATCGCTAACAGGCTTTTGTGTCGAGCTAAAGATTGCTAGTCAAGGTAGCTTTGTATGTAACAGAATACAATCCAGGATTACTGGAAATGAATCATTATATGCTGGTTTTGTATTGGCTCATTTTGAGCTGTGTATCATATCTAAATTGGTATAAAAGAATTTTAATAACTACAAGCTTTCTTTTATGTAGTCTGTTGCTGGGCAAATTGGTGTTTGTTTACCATTCTCCTCTGGCTTGTAGTCATAACCTGTATCGCTTTCTCCACGTGCAGTTCAGGCTGTTTGCCACCTCTATACTTTCATGTTATTTTTAAAACTGATTGTATTATTGGGATAATGTTTATGATCAAGATTTTGTTTTGTTAAGGCAGATGAGAGAATCAACAGAATCAAATGCTGTGAGAGTGCAGACAACTCGTAATTAGCCTTTTAATGCAGGTTAAATGTTTGGGGTTTTTTTAAATACCAGTGTGAGATTTGGAATCTTGGGGGGTTGTTGGACAGTTGCTCACATACTACAGTATTTCTTTCAGTGACACATTAATGGGTTATGTTCAGCTGGGTGAATGTCCTTCCAAGGATGCTCTGTGGTTCCCCTCTACGAGACTGTGGAGCTGCCAGGCACTTCTAACCATCACAGCTCTATTTCTACCTGCTGCAGGTCTTTTTCCTCTACTCTGTGTTCCAAATTGCTGTGCCAGCATCCTTGTTTCTCATGTTTTAAGTTCCTACGTCAAGCTTAACTGATTGCTTCAACTGTCTTGAGTTTCCATCCTCCTTGAGCAGTGGAGGAGCAGTGGGTGATCCCTGCTCTGTGCTGCTCTAGCTGTGTAGTCTTGGAGGCAGGGTTGTTGGCTAGATTCCTTTCTCTGTAGGATAAATAATATTGGTTAAAAATTAATGAAAATTACACCCAAAGCTTTTGTGCATCAGTGTCATCTCAGTAAACTGTCCGTGGTAACTTGTTTTCTTTCCCATTTCCTGTAGATCATCAAGATCATAATTTCAAATACTGTAGTGTTTTAAATTTGCTACTCTGATTTAAAAATACAGATTTTTCTGCTTGTCACCAGTATTCTCAAATTCCTTTTGCAAGATGGAAGCACTGAAATAAGGTCTCTTTAAATCTACATCAACTGGGCTTCCCTTCAGAGTGGTCAGTCATGCTTACACACAGCAAACCACGTCAACCCTTGTTGTGGTTGAGTTGGAGCACTACGAACAAGCTCCTGCTGAATGATCCCTGCATTTGAGAGCTGAGCTGTTTCCAAAATACAGAACATCTTGTGGAGGTGGCATTTTTAACTAACACTTTTAATCGAGTACATGCAGCTTGCTGGTGTGGGCATCAGAGTTTGGGATTTGCGTGCAGAATTGCTGCTCCTTGCAGCAGAATGGTGACACTGTCAGCTTCCCTTTTAACATGTATTTCTTGGAAACACAAGAGGCCTATAAATAATTGCTATGCCAAGTCCCTAAATACTCTTTAAACAGCTTTTGAGGAAAATAAGGCTTGCTGATTGCAGCATTTCGTTGTGGTTGGCTCTGTGAATGCAAACAGGCACCGTTTCGTGAAGGTATTCAGGCAGAGCAGCTGCACTGCACCTTCTCCTAGTCAGACATAAGGCATGTGCTGTAAAAATCTGTGAATCTGAGCTAGGAAATATTTATCTTTAGATACATAGATTGTGAGTATTCTAAGTAAAGGCAAAAAGGGGCCATTACAAAGTAAAGTTGTCAGTTTATTTCTTTAAAAAACTGATGTTTTAGTGGGCCCAGAAGCACGCTTTGCTGGGTATACAGCAATTGAGCGTACACAAATAAGGTCATTCTTTCAGTTCAGGCAAACACCAAGTAAAAAACTGCACTGATATTTTATACTTGTGTTCTGTTGCCAACTGTGTTCCTGTTTTTCATAGCTTCACACTTCCATAGTTTCATTTTCTGGTGCACCTGTCTGTGCTTTGATTTAACACTTTGGTGGGAGGAGAGGTCTCTGCACTGAAGTTTTAGACATACAGGATGAAAACTGATAGCACTTCTTTTGTAGCAGATAGTCCATGGTGCATGTATTTAACTATGAAAACTTTATAAGTGAATTAGGATATGTGTCATCTTGATTCCCAGATGTGATCAGCTTATTTTTTGATAAAGAAAATGTAGTCCTTTTAGAAGTACAGATGAGAAGAGTTGGTTTGTCTGCTGCATTTAATCTCTACTTCTGCAGCAGCAGAATTTTAGACCTCTCTTGTGATTTTTGTGTCCAATTGTATAGAAGAAAATACCTTAACATGTACTTAAGAAATCTTAATGTCTTTTAGTGATGGTGTGTCTGTGTGTGGGTGTTGTCACATTGCAGTTGGTGCTGCTGGGTCAATTTAATACCCTGTTTGGATTTCTTTGATTTTTATGTAGTATTTCAGTTTTATTAAGTATGTGCCTTTACAAAATAATTTGGGTATGGTGATACAGAGTATTTTTTAAAAACCTTTTTCTCTGGGAAAAAAAAATAACTGTAGCTTTAGGAGTGCTTCTTGCTTCTTGTGAGAGTGCAGCTTTGCATGCTGGTGAGCTGTGTTCTAGGTTATGTGTGTGGCAGTATTGTGGGCAGCTGTACTGGGCAGCTTTCTCTGTCAACCTCAATGACTGTAGTGTTAAAAGAAGCAAATTCTTGGCTTAGTATCTTTATACATTTTTTTCCTCTTCTGCTTAATGAAGTAATACTACTAAATTTATAATAATGCTCTTGGACTTTCCTCCTTCTCTTTAGATCTGAACCACAGTGGTCTAGGATCCCATTATGAAAATTCTCACTGGGGACCAGTCTCTTCAAATAGTGACTCCAGCACAAACTGGGATAAAGTTATTGTAGACGGCTCTGACAAAGAAGCATGGCCATCAATCACTGGCAGTGACCCAGAGCTGACATCAGAATGTATGGACACTGACTCTGCCTCTAGCTCTGGGTCAGAGAGAAACCTCGTTATAATGGCTTCAGGGAGCACAGGTGGTGAAAATGATGGCATTCGAAATGGCATTGGACATGGTTCTCAAAATAAGTTTGTGGTTGGTAGCAACAGCAATAATGTGGGCAATGGAAGTATTAATGGGCCGTGGGGTTTATCCCATGGTACCATAATAAGCACATGTCAAGTTTCTGTGGATGCTCCTGACAGCAAATCTGAAAGTAGCAACAATAGAATGAATGCTTGGGGCACCGTAAACTCTTCATCAAATGGAGGGTTAAATCCAAGCACTTTGAATTCAAATGGCAACCATGGTGCCTGGCCTGTATTGGAGAACAATGGACATGCCCTGAAAGGGTCTATAGGGAGTGGTAATCCTGGCACAAATATTCAGTGCAGTACCATAGGTCAGATAGCTAATAGTCAGAGTATTAACTCTAAAGTGGGTGGTTCAGCCCATGGTTCCTGGGGAAGCCTTCAGGAAAATTGTGATTCTGAAGTAAATGGTACAAGGAAGGTTTCGTTCAGTGGGCAACCTCAAAACCTTAACACTGAAATGAATGGACCAAATAACACTACTAACTTTATGACCTCTAGTTTACCAAACTCTGCTGGTTCAGTGCAGATTAATGAACTGCCTAATAATACAGGGCATGGGGCCTGGCGTGTGAGCACAATGAATCATTCTCAGATTCAGGCCTCTCCAGTTACAAACGGCACTTCCATCTCTCATCTTAGCAATGGTGAGACGAAAAATGGTGGATCTTACGGTACTACATGGGGTGCCTATGGTTCTAATTACTCTGGAGACAAATGTTCAGGCCCAAACAGCCAAGCTAATGGTGACACTGTGAATGCAACTCTAATGCAGCCAGGCATTAGCGGGCCTGGCAGCACTAACTTTCAAATCAACGGGAATAAAGGAGGAGGGGTATGGGAGGCAGGGACGGTCAACTCCCAGAACATGCCATGGGGAAGTGGAAGTGGTGCAAGTGCTGGCGGGAATAGAAGAGGATGGGGCAATCCTGCACAAAACACTGGCACTAACATTTCCAACGGGGAATGGAGTAAACTGCCTAGTAATCAGCATTCCAATGAAAGCGTGAATGGAAACAGCAGGAAGTTTACAAATGGATGGAAATCTACTGAGGAGGATGACCTTAACAGCCAGAGTTCTGCTGCTTCTCAGATAACTGAGCAGAACAGCGCATGGGCCAAAACAGGTACGGGGGACAGCGAAGGTAGTTCGGAGAGCACTGGATGCCACGAAGATAGAGTGACTACGGAGGGGCAGAATCGGGAAAGAAGGAAAGTTGACCAGCATGCGTTACTCCAAAGTATTGTGAACAGAACTGACTTAGATCCGCGTGTCCTTTCCAACTCTGGTTGGGGACAGACTCCAATCAAACAGAACACTGCCTGGGATACTGAAACATCACCGAGGGGTGAAAGAAAAACTGACAATGGGACAGAGGCCTGGGGAGGCTCTGTGACACAGACTTCCAGCTCAGGGGGGTGTGTGGATAGACCTAGCCCTAATAATAATGATACCTCATCTGCATCAGGGTGGGGAGATCCAAAGTCTGCTACAAGGTGGGGAGACTCCAAAGGGTCAAACAGCCAAGGGGGGTGGGAAGAAGATTCTGCTGCTACAGTAATGGTCAAGAGCAATCAATCATGGGGAAGTGGCAAAGAGGAAAAGTCATCTTGGAATGACACACAGAAGATCAAACAGGGATGGGTAGATGGACAGAAGGCCAGCCAGGGTTGGGCAGTTTCTGCTGGTGATAGCTGGGGTGAAAATTCAAGAAGTAACCATTGGGGTGAGGCTAAGAAATCCAGTTCAGGAGGTAGCGACAGCGACAGATCAGTATCTGGTTGGAATGAGCCGGGTAAATCAAATTCTGTTACTTGGGGAGGTAATAATACAAACCCCAATAACTCTTCAGGATGGGATGAGCCTGCAAAGTCTAGTCAGAACCAGGGCTGGGGAGACCCTCCTAAATCCAATCAGTCTCAAGGTTGGGGGGATTCATCAAAGCCAATCAATTCTCCAGAATGGAACAAACAAGATGTTGGCTCTTGGGGAGCACCATCTGCCACAAACAAACCCCCAGGGTCAGGCTGGCTGGGCGGACCAATGCCGGCACCAGCAAAGGAGGAAGAACCCACTGGCTGGGAGGAGCCATCCCCTGAATCAATACGCCGTAAAATGGAAATTGATGATGGAACTTCTGCTTGGGGTGATCCAAGCAAATACAACTACAAAAATGTGAATATGTGGAATAAAAATGTCCCAAACAGTAGCAGCAGTTCAGACCAGCAAGCACAGGTACATCAGCAGCTACTGTCTTCAAGTGCCATGTCTAGCAAGGAGAGCAGTTCGGGTTCTGGTAAGGCTTGGTTTTACACAAATTTGAGTTTGTTAACTGTAAAATGACTGTTTTGTTCTTGGTTTTATAATAGTACTTTAGTTTCAAAGTGAAATGGGGGAGGTGCCAATGCAGTGCCGCTTTTATTTGTGAGAAGCTAGTAATGGCAACACTAATATTTTTATACAGATTGGAAGATCTGTTGTAGTTTTAAATCATTTCAGCAATAAAGTCTAGGCAACTCTACCTGAATTCTGGGGTGTGGGAACACAGAGGATACTTAAAATAGTATCTGAGGAACTAAAATATTTTTCATTTGATTCTGAAACAGTTAAAACTCAGTGTTGCCAAATAGCAGCCCAAAAAAGCATTGAGCTGCTACAAGACCAAATGAAGGGTGATGGCTTTATCACCGATGGTTTTATTTGTAGTATTGGGAGCAGTGAATACTAATGATACTAATGCAGATGAGCTTGTGTGGTGTTCATGAAGTATTTTGTGTTCTTTTTTTAAGTGTGAAGAGGAGTTGCTTAAGAGTAGCTCTTAGAAAGTTAGTAACTTAGAAACATCTGTTATGAAAATTAATTCTTTACATAAAAAACTTGTATTTCTCTGATTTTTTTAATGAAACAATCATTATATACTGTTATACTAATTACCTCCATACAAAATGTAAATGTGTGTTAATATGCTTTTTGTTGTACGTTATAGATCTAGAAAAGGCAAAACAGTTGAGTCTCTTTAGATAGGGTTTTTTTAAAATCCTGTTTAAAAAACATGCCAGTAACTCATGCTGCTCTAAAAAGGTTGGGGAGAGCCGCCTACTCCAGCCACTACTGTAGATAATGGAACTTCAGCGTGGGGTAAACCCATGGATACTGGTACTAGCTGGGGAGAACCCATCAGCGATGCAGCAGGCACCTCTGGCTGGGGAAGTGCTTCTCTTGGTCAACAGGCTTCAAATAAACCTGGTGAGTGCTTTCTGTATCATCTCTGAATAAGGGTGTTTGAGGACAGTGAACTACCTCTATAGAAGCTTTACATGTTTTAGGGCTTTATCTCGAACAGAAAGCTGATTTCTGAATTGATTTCTGAAATGTTAATGTGCTGGGGTTTTTTATTTTCACAACCAGGGCCTAAATCTATGCAAGATAGTTGGTGTGGAGATGATATGCCATTGACAGGCAGTCGTCAGACCAGCTGGGAGGAAGAGGAGGATGTAGAGATTGGAATGTGGAACAGCAGTTCTTCACAAGAAGCTAACCCATCTTTAAATTGGCCACCATATATGAAAAAAATGCCCACAAAGGTAATGATGAGGTTGAGTCAGAAGTTGTGCACTGTTGTCGTTTCTGAAAACCAAGTCAGAGCAGATTGCTGCCCTGAGAGGAGTACCATTAAGCTTTCATCTCCATTCATAGCATTTTATGATGTAATTGAAGCAGTAGGTGGTAAACATCATCTGAGTATCACAGGAATTCCTTTGTGTTTTTAAGGGAATAATGAAAGGTGGAAATAAGCAAGATGAAACATGGATCAATCCATTCATTAAGCAATTTACAAATCTCAGTTTTTCAGTAAGTATTTACCTCTACCTGACTTTACTGCCTTCTTTGAGTGCTAGTTGTGATGCACAGAGATGAAAACGCTTAATTACCCAACGTTCCTTTTCACAGCATTTTCCTTTTTACTTCTGTTTGTCTCCTCTATGTCATTCATCCCTTTTCTTTGCATCCTCATTACAGAAAGACCTATTTATGATGAAAAGTGTTAGTGTTTCTGGTATTCAGGCAGTTGTTTTACTTAATGTTCCATGCATATTTTGGTGAAGGTAGCTGTTTTCAATTGGGTAACAACTAAAAGGAGAAAATGCTTTAAAATAGTATCTGATATGTATTGATCTTTTTTTTTTCTTGCAGGTTTGAATTGAAATAGTATATATGAATCTCTTTGGTTTAGCTTTTTAAAATATTGTTATTAAATAATTATGATTCATTTTATTACTTCAGAGAGAATCACCAGAAGAAACCATACAGAGCAATAAGATGGACATGTCTGGAGGTGAGGAGAACCTAACTGGGCTGCTTTGCTCTCCTTTCCAATTGCTCCTTTAGTTTATATCCTTCTGTAAATAACTTTTTAAAAATCATGTGTAATACATATAGTTACAGCTATATGCACTCATATAGGTTTCCCTAAAGAAAAGGAATGCCCTTGTGGAGGTGATATAAGTAACACTACACACCCGAATCACCTGGTCCAGAAATCCAGCACAGTTTATGTATGTTAAGTTGACAGGAAATAGTGTTTTCGAGGTGTAGTGGGTTTGTTTCTTGTAGTGTGTGTCTAGATACCTTCCCGAAATAGAAACAGGAATGTTCTGAATACCAAACTCACTCATTGTGGTTCATTCTTGGGCACACATTTTCAATTCCAAGAGCTAAATTAATACTGAGAAATTGCTTTATAAATGTTTAAACCAGCGAGTAAAATTACTCTTTGTTTTATTTGACTCCTTCGACTGTTATGATTCCTCTAGCAAATAAAACATGGTATAATTATTTAGCATGTTAATGACAATATAATGATAGAATATTTAATTAAAGGTAATTGTAGCTTTTATTGTAGTTGCACTCTCTTTATTCTAGTTTAAAATTGGGTATTTTCACTTTTGGGCTCAGTCTATTGTTTAAAGAAAATGTTATTTGAATTTTAGTTTTAAATATTAATGGAAAGCCTCATTTTTTAAAAATTTGAATTTAAAACACCTTCTTGGACGCAATTACTTGGAAACTAATTCTCTTGCACTGCATGCAGTGAAGTGTTAAATGAACTCCTTTACTGCTGTTTATATTTTGATCTTTTAGCTTGCCTAGTGGAATTAATAATAAAAGATAACTTAAATTGCTTTTAATAAACACAAATGCTTTAAATTTGTGGGTTTGGTTTTGGGGGCTTGGGGCTAAATAGTTGTTTTCTTAACGAAATCAAATTAAATGTCCTATGAAATCTTACAGAAATGCCTGTATTTACATATACTTTAGAGACCCTTAAATCCCTTACAGTGTGATAAAGATACCACTTCAAAGCCAAGACTTGCTGCTACTAAAAAAAGAAAAAGTGGCATTAACAACTGGAAACTCAGGTGTAAACAGTTAAACTTTCTTGCTTTTAAGAGAAAACTGAGAATTACATTTTTGGAAGCCTAGCAAAATCTGTTGAAGCTTTGCTGATTCCAAGTTTTAAGTTGTCTGTAGCCACCAATTCATAGTGTTTCCTTTCCCTTTTTGGTTAATCCCAGAGAGCTGAAAGCTAAGCCGGTGTTTTCTTTTATTAGTATTGAGCTTGAGCAGTATTAATTCAGCCCTTCTTAAGCATAAACTGGGTTTGAGTGTATCTGGAAAACGTTCAGTGTTGCAGTCACATCTCTCCCCTTTCCTTAGGGTTATTGCAAGATAAGCGAATGGAGATGGATAAGCATGGCCTCAGCGTTGGAGATTACAATCGTGTGGTCGGAAAAGGCCCTGGTTCTCGTCCTCAAATTTCCAAAGAGTCTTCCATGGATCGCGGTCCTTACTTTGATAAGGTTAGTCAGTGTCTCACTGGTGGACACTTCTGAACTTTGTTGACTCTGCACTCTTAAGTAGTTACCTGTGTGCTCCTTAGCTTTCTGCATTTAGTGGAGAGGAAAAGCAGGGCTTTCTTGTTAATCCGTAAGATACATGTTTTGTTCTTTTTAACTCACTGATATATAATACTTTCTGTAGCCCATTTGTAGTGCAAATGACTAACCTGATCTCTTTTGTTTTCTGCCTATTTCCTGCTGGTGCTGGACTGTCATGTGACTCTTCCCTTCTGTTCCTGGCAATGGTTTCTCCCTTCTGCTTGCTTGCTGGCTGGTTGTTGCGCATCGGTTTGTCTGTCCAATCAGGATGGCATTGTAGCAGACGAGTCCCAAAACATGCAGTTTATGTCCAATCAAAACATGAAGCTTCCCCCTTCAAATAATGCACTACCTAACCAAGCCCTTGGCTCCCTAGCAGGGCTGGGTATGCAAAACTTGAATTCTGTTAGACAGGTAAGGCTGTGTGCATATCCTTGGCATGTTACTTGACAGCATTTAATACTTTTTGATATAATGTCCTAGATACCTGTATGATTGCTATGTGTTTAATTTCTAATTCAAATGTGTGGGGTGGGAGAAGCAGTGGAAGAGATTTATTGTCACTAACTGTCTGTCCTTTCCCTAGAATGGCAATCCCAGTATGTTTGGTGTTGGTAATATAGCAGCACAGCCCAGGAGCATGCAGCAGCCTCCAGCACAACCTCTTAATTCATCTCAGCCTAATCCACGTGCTCAAGTGCCTCCTCCATTACTATCCCCTCAGGTAATTGAGTACATAAAACATTTTGTGTATAAACTACCAAAGTGCTGCTTCAGGAGAGTGTGTTTTGCTTATTGGTGCTGCTAATAGCTTGTAAATATTTAAAAACCGATTCAGCTCAATCAGTGTTTCAGAAACTAGGTAACTGTTAACCAGAGGTTATAATATTCTACATCTAGTGTAACTAATTGCACATGACTGTCAGTCCTCCTTCACACCGCTCCATTTTGCAGGTTCCAGTATCATTACTGAAGTATGCACCAAACAACGGTGGCCTGAGCCCACTTTTTGGCCCACAACAGGTAGCCATGTTGAATCAACTGTCCCAGTTAAACCAGCTTTCTCAGATCTCCCAGTTACAGGTAAGCTAACAAAGCTAGTTGCTCTGTATTCTGTTTGAAAGTCTAAGTAGAGACTTATGTCGGCTATGAACTGTTCTTAAAAAAAACCACCACCAAACACTGTCTCCTAGCGGTTGTTGGCTCAGCAGCAAAAAGCGCAGAATCAAAGAAGCATGCCTTCTGGTGGTCGTCAACAGCAGGAGCAGCAGGTAAATAAATGTTTATTACTAACTTTTCAAACTATCTTTAAAAACTGTTCTTCATCCTGAGCTGCGTTTCTTGGTATAGATTGTATTTAAAGTGTGCAAGAGTGAATGGGATTTGGACTTGGCTTGGTGCTGGGGTTTTGCTGTGCTGAGGTGCACGGAACACAGAGATAATGTGTTTCCTTATAAAACTGGAAAAGCTTTTGCCTATTTATACTGTAACTGCTCTGTCTTTTTAAGGGTCGATCTCTTAGTATGCAGCAACAGATGATGCAACAGTCCCGTCAGCTTGATCCAAACCTGTTAATGAAGCAGCAAACTCCACCCTCTCAACAGCAGTCACTCCATCAGCCCTCCATGAAATCTTTCCTTGAGAATGTCATACCCCATGCTACTCCTGAGCTACAGAAAGGGCCATCACCAATAAATGCATTCAGCAGCTTCCCTATAGGTGGGTTTCTACATGCTGGTTTCATGCAGTCAGTTAATGTTTGTGACACACAGTCTGTCTTTGCACTTTGCCTGCCTCCTCTGAAAACAGTAGTGATTGTGATCCTGCTAGCACTTGTAATGGAAGTAGTCATTCTTTGTGGGGCTTATCCAGTTATCTTTGTTCACCAAAGAACTTTTTTTTTTTCCACAAGTATACTCATTCCCAGAAGTAATTGCTGGCATTTCAGTGCCAAATGCTTTACATTCTTAAAGAATGTCTGTCTCCTTTTAATTCCTTTTTATCCTCTGGGTCCCAAGGATGACACAAAGTCATTTTGCAGTTGTGATTCCTGGGGCTAAAGGACTTGTAGAAGCAGAGTCCATACAAAGAATCCATTGATGTGATCTCATTTCTTTGGAGTTTAAAAAAGTTTTCAATGAATCAGGATTTACATAGGTAGACCAAAATGTTAATTTCCCTTTTAGGGGCCTTGTTCAGGAAAAAAAGCTTTTAGTTCTGTATTTTTAAAGAATGGTTGTGTCTCAGGCAAAATATCTGAACATTTATAAATACAAACGTCTCCTGTTTCTTTCTCCCTACGTTTCCAGGCTTCTGTCCAATTTCTACTTCAGAAATTCCAGGCTTGTATATTTTCTCCTTACTTTAGGTCCCTTTTTAATGCTATCTTGTACTTACTACAACCGTATACCATTCACCTCTTGTTCCTTATCCCTACTTTTTTTCCTCCTCTTCAGTTTGCTTTTCTTCTACATTATTCTAATCTGACCATTTCTGTTGGGCTGATTGCCTTTGCATTCGCATTGCCCCCTGTAGAAGAGTTCAGTAGAGACTGCTGCTGAAATCCCTGTGCTTTTAGAGGGAGTGTTGCAGAGCCAGTGGGTCGGTGCAGGCCAGGCTGTTGCGCTGCATGTGGCACACAGGAATTCTGCTTGTGGCCAGTCTTAAGTCCAGGCTGCTGCTTAATAATTGCTGCTGATTGGCATCAGGATCTAACTACTGCTTCTATTCGCAGGGCAAGGCAGAAACGTAACGTTTGTTTAGCTATTAGAGACAATATGTTAGGTTTAATGGCAAGGAAGTTAAATATTCTTTTCAAGCTTCATGCTGAGTAGTTGCATCCTGCCTATGTTAGGTTCCTTTCTGTTTCATTTCCTGGGTTGAATCGTTGTGTGCTGTTGTTAAGTAGCTGCTTTCACCTTAATCATTGCCGCGTTTCAGGAACCTGCAGTATATGTCAGATGTTGCTTTGGGATCCCTGTGGAGGGAGGGAGCGAGACAAGAGAGTGGAAATACACTCAGTCCACAAGTAAAAGCTTAAGGGTAGAAATAGTAGGTGGCTGGAATTTCTTCACCCTTCAAAAATGGGTTGAGAGGAGTATTGGTAGCATCCTCCAAGTGCAGAAAGTACCGTAGTGTAGGTATGTGGGAAGGAGCTGAACTTGCCAAGTTGTCTTCTGGAAAATCTTGCAGGTATGCTGCTTTCTCCATGTTCTAATATTAGCATCAGGACACCTAGCAACGAAAGCAGGGATCTCCTGTTTATGTTCTGGGGAGCAGAGTTTGGTGCAATTCACTAGATATTTTTTCATCAAAAGCAGAGATTGTGGGTGGGTGAGGGGTGTCCTTCTCTCTAGTTGACCAGTGCTGTAGTCACAGCCTGATTAATTTATAGAATTTAGTCTTTCTAATAATAAAATACCT
The DNA here is from genome assembly GCA_013400835.1 of Zapornia atra. Taxonomy (NCBI): domain Eukaryota; kingdom Metazoa; phylum Chordata; class Aves; order Gruiformes; family Rallidae; genus Zapornia; species Zapornia atra. The sequence goes on along the minus strand of VZTU01007467.1, from coordinate 1,222,863 downwards.
TTTTTACCAAATAGCATAGCTGAATGATATACAATGATTCCACAATTGAATATGAAAAGCTCCTCCAGGGAAGACTGTTTAAATTGTAGATTATGCCCAGGGACTGTGATGTTCATCCCTCAGTCCACAGGTTTCAAATACAGAGCTGTGGACATACCCCTGTGCCTGCCTGCCAAGGGGCTGGCATTAACTTTACCATCTAGATGTGCCTGTTTGCCAGCTTCTGATCTTTCTAACCCCTCTTCTAGAGGTCTGTCTTCTGCAAGCTTCTTCAGAGTTAGAAAAAAGGTTATTGCTGTGCACAGGTCACTGCTTTAACAACAGCAAAATGCTGGAGGGAGGGGTGTCAAACTGGATTGATTGTACTTTTCTGTTTCAGCTGTTGATAGTCATTATATCTCTTGAAACTTGTCTGTCCTGTTACAAGGCACTGTCTTTGAGGCTTTTCAAGGGGCTGCTTTGCTGGCATCAACATCTGTTTGTGTCTTTAAGAAAAGCAAACAAAAAACCCAACCAGCCAACCAACCCCAAAGCAGCTTCTATGTCACAGTAAATATGGACTTAGGAAAAAAACTAAGCACTAGTTTCCAGCAGGGAGTTGAGAATTTCCCCATATGTCTCTGGCCCCAAGTTAAAATGTTGTAGTGGTTTGTTTTCAGATAGAAACTAAATAGATCTGAAGGGCTGGAAAGATAACCAGGTAGGGTTGGGAATTAAGGATTCTTACAGACCTGGAAAGAGAACAAGGGTGCCAGATTCAAAAGCATGAGCCCATTGTTGAGCCCAGAGTAGCTGGTTCTCACAGGTACTTGGATTGGTTTGGGTTGATGTTGTGTTTATTCTCTGGCAGATAAACATTGGAAATACAGCGGCTTAAGACAGACACAGACAAGCTTTGTTTGTTTTCTCTTGCTGAGGTTTCAGTACAGTGTGAGCTGGGTAAATGGAGGAGGGGAGCAGTCTCACTTGTGAAGTTCCAGGCCAGGTGCTTCCCTCTCTCCACCGGCGTGGTTCAGAAGCTGGTGAGGTCTCCTGCGGGACAGCCCGAGTAGGGATGGGAATGAGGTGGTACCTGTGGATACCAGTGCAGGATTTCTGCTGCATAGGGATGGGAGCAGACACACCGTCCTGCTGAGAGAAGTGTCTTTTATAACTGAGTGTAGCTCCTGGAAGGCACGGTGCTGCTGCTTTGGACAGGTGAGATCGGTAGTTGTGTGGGTGCCAGACTGGGGTTAGACATGCCACGGGTTTTTTAGGTGTTTATGTTTTAGTTTCTCTTAACTTCCTCAATGGCTTCTTCCACTGACATTCCTGCATGAAGGCATCAGCAGAGAACCTCAGAGTGCCTTGCATTGCTTAGCTTAGCTTCTGTCTATAGTAAGTTCACTGTATTAAATGCTAGAATGTTTCTCAAAAAGAGACACTTAGAAGCATGAAATAACCATAGTAGTATGTTCTTACATGTTCGTTAGGACAGTAGCAGTAATTAGCAGAAGAAAAGCACTTGGACTGTGTTTCATAAGCTCTGTGTGTTTTCAGGAATGAACTCAAACTTGAATGTAAACATGGATATGAGCAGTATTAAAGAGCCACAATCTCGATTGAGGAAATGGACTACAGTAGACAGCATTTCTGTGAACACATCCTTAGATCAAAACTCCAGCAAACATGGTATGTTAATCATGTCATTAAGTAACATTTGACATTACACATCAGACTTCCCCATTCTGGGTATAAAATGCAGGGTTGCTGTGTGTAGGCCTGTACCTGTAACTACGTGTTGCTTGTCGCTGACAGAATTCATCTTGTGTTGTCTGTACCAAACTCACTGCTTGTCCTGTACAGTGGAGCCCAGAGCCTTGAGTGGTTTTACTTACAGAAATGATCCTGTGATGAGACTTAGTAGAAATACTGTGCAGAATTCCTTTTTAACCAGGCTTTTCTTTAAGTGTGACCATTGCTAATAGCTTTACCTCAGTCTGGATCAGAATGCTTCATATATATTTACACCAAAAGCTTTAGATTTTCTGGCTTTCTCCCCTTACCTGCTGGCCTTAAGGTGATTCATGGGGATTTAACTCTGTGCACACGTTCTGGTTGTATCTGACATTTTTAGTTACAGGTTTTGGTTATGAATGTGTACTTTTGCATTCTAAAAATGGGAGAGCTTAGAAGGGATAGCCTGGGACCATTGCTGTACCTAGTTTTAGAGGAGATGGACTCGGTTGCTTCATATTTCCTTCCAGTAATCAGGATTCATATGATATTTCAACTGTTTGACTTGCTTGAAATCTCATCCAGCTAAAATTTGAGTCTGTAGCACAAAGGTTCTGTGTCTAAAGATAGTTAGGTCTCCAGTCTCCTGTTACTCTTCAGTCTTCAGATTGTTTGGATATTTTTAGATTTGTCAGCTGTTTTACTACTATGAAATGACTTGCTGCCTTAAGCATCTAGTGGAGATGTCCTGGTACTGCACTTGTGAACTCCCCTGCCTGTTAGAGATGACAGAAGTCGAAGTGTTGGTGTTACTTTAGCTGTGGGTAATGCTTTCTGAAGAGTATTAGGAATTTGATTATTTGAACTCTGTATTGCATTGAATTACTAGTAAAAGGAATTTATTCCCTCAGAACTGTAGAATATCCTTGGCTTTGCTGTGTAGTAGCTTCTAAACTTCTCCTTACAGGGCTTAGCACAGAGTCACATAGATTGTGTACAGTGTTTTCCTTCCTGGCTCTCCTGCCAGGGACTCTTCATGTTTTCCTCTTTCAGGAATATAAGTAGAACTTACAGGGTGCTGCTCTTCCTTCCAAGAGCCTCCCATCACAGGATGTATTCGCTGCACAGGGGTAACAGAATGCTGTTACCCTCTTGAATTAATATTTTGCTTAAGTTGAATAAATATACTGCTTTAATGAGATGATTTCATGGGGGATTGTTCTTAACGGTTTACTCCTGTGTCTTAATGGTTTTCTCCTGAATTATTCAGAGACATTTCATTTCAGATGATATATCCTCTATGACTTCCTGCACAACTTGACATTATAAGAGAACAGTGTGCTGCTGTATACTTCATGAATGTGTTACAGGGGCGTGTTTATCTATGTATATAGAATATAAATATTGGCTGTGAAAAATATTTGCTGACTTTTTTTTTTAATTAGGTGCTATTTCAAGTGGTTTTAGGCTGGAAGAGTCTCCATTTGTTCCATATGACTTTATGAACAGCAGTAATTCACCAGCCAGTCCTCCTGGATCTATTGGGGATGGCTGGCCCCGTGCCAAATCGCCTAATGGCTCTAGCAGTGTTAACTGGCCACCAGGTACACAACACCAACGCTTCCTCTTTGCATGGTTCTTGGGGTTCAGCTGTGTTTCTTTGGGTGCCTTGGTCACTGTATGTGGAGGGGACAGGGAAGCAGCCTGCAGAAAAGCATTAAGGATGTGTTTGTAGAGATCAGAGTTGAGTAGTTTTAGTGTGCAGAGAGAAATGTATCTTCCCTCTTTGAGGCTTTACCCTGCTGAGACAGGACCAGAAAAGTTAAAATGAGACTGAATTAAGTAAATTAAATACTTTAAAAGGTTTTTTGATTTTTCAGTCGTTAAGAAATGTATTGTTAAACAACTGCTTCCTGTTAAAATAAATCAAATGAGCTGCTTTTCTGAATCTCTATTCCTAGAGTTTCGTCCTGGTGAGCCATGGAAAGGTTATCCAAACATCGACCCTGAAACTGACCCTTACGTCACTCCTGGCAGTGTCATAAACAATCTTTCAATTAATACTGTGCGGGAAGTTGACCACCTCAGGGACAGGAACAGTGGTACGTTCAGATGCTGTGTTTCCTAAACGTGTACTGACCTTCCTTCATCACACCAAGAGACTGTTTACTTGGAGATGTGTTTGCTGCTTGCTCATCTCCTTGTTTGTCTCTGTGTATTGTGGATGTCAGGGCTGACAAGCTCATGTTTGGCTCAAGCACTGCTCCTTCATGCAATGCACCAGATATTCCAAGAATGCGTTGCTGATCTGCACGCTGTTGTCATCCTGTGTGCAGAGAGGCGGTGTGCTTGGAAGTAGGCAAGCAGAACTTGGCCATCTAGCCATCACAGTGCTGTAACAAGCTTTGCTTGCAGCATATGCAGGGTGCTTCCTGCTGTTGAGCATGCTTCCCACCACATGCCTTTCGCTTTGAGGATGAGGATGGAGAAGAGTCCCTCATCTGATGCTGCAGATGTGTTCGGTCTGGACCACGAGTCATGCCTTGTATTGCGTTTGTGATGCACTTGTGGTGATGCACTGATTTCTGCCTCTGTTACAGGGTCATCCTCATCTTTGAACACCACGCTGCCTTCAACTAGTGCCTGGTCATCCATTCGTGCCTCCAACTACAATGTTTCCCTCAGCAGTACAGCACAAAGCACTTCAGGTGATGTCTGCTTATATTGCTCTGAGCTGGTGTTTCTTCCCCATCACCTGCTCTGGGGGGATACCAAGCTTTAATGAAAAGCAAATCCTGAGGTCTCATCTGAGTGGTGACTTCACTGATTTTCAAAGCAGCTATTTTGATTTTGCTCTAATTGAGCAGTTTTTATTTTCAGCAAGGTGACCGGTCTGGCAGCGTAGTGATTGTGGTTGTCTTTACATGTCTTTTAGTAGCCAGAAACAGTGATTCCAAATCAACATGGTCTCCTGGATCAGTCACTAACACCTCTCTGGCTCATGAGCTGTGGAAGGTCCCTTTGCCACCTAAAAGCATCACTGCTCCGTCCCGCCCACCTCCAGGGCTGACAGGCCAGAAACCACCATTGTCCACTTGGGATAATTCCCTTCGTTTGGGTGGAGGATGGGGAAATTCTGATGCCAGATACACCCCTGGTAAGGTTGAATTTCTTATGTATGGAGGGGTTTGGTTTTGTTGCTGAGCTAGGGAGTCTCTTGTGTACTTGGTGAGATTATCTGTCGCTGTTAGGTAACATCTGTACCATTTGTCTTGCCAAAAGCAGAAGCCAGTCTATATATCCTAAACTGCTTTGTTACTGGACAGAATTGGGAGGGGGCTAGGTATTTGTACACACCAGTAACATGGGTGGCACTAACTTGTGTTCTCTGTCCTCAATATGAACTGTCTCCCCAAGGGCTTTCTGAGTTTGACATCTGTGCAGCTGAACACAGTTGCCTATTAAACATTTTTCAGAGAGTGGCTCATACTGTGAGGGATTAGATCATGGTAGTACAGGGAGTCGTCAGCCGCGCTCCAGAACTGTTCCGTGCTCACAACAAGAGTTGAAACAAGTATTTTCACTTCACTTGTGGCTTTTTTATAACACTGGAGCTACATATGGCTATTTACATATGAGAGCACTTCAGAAAGTAAACCAAATGAGTGGATACCTTGAATCTTACGCATCCCACAACAGCCTTTTCATTGTTTTACCTTTGGAAAGGATTAGTACTATGGGAGTTTTTCTTGTGATGTTCCTGGTGGCTGCCAGGCGGCTTCACGTGCTCCCACTCTGGTGTTCAGTGTGGCAGGGTACTGACTCCTTGCTTTTTTTTTCCCTTTTCCTCCTCATTCAGGTTCAAGCTGGGGTGAGAGCAGCTCAGGGAGAATAACAAATTGGCTTGTTCTAAAAAACCTTACACCTCAGGTAAGGCTGGAACACAGTGTGGGCAGGGTGGAAGGGCAGCTCTGACTCGAGCAGCCTGACTTCCTGGAGTCAGGGCTTTGCACAGGCTGTTCTCACACTCTGCATTGGTTTCATCCCCAGATTGATGGCTCAACCCTGCGTACGCTGTGCATGCAGCACGGTCCACTAATAACATTCCACCTTAACCTCCCACATGGTAATGCTTTGGTCCGTTACAGTTCAAAAGAAGAGGTAGTGAAGGCACAAAAATCTCTGCACATGTAAGTGTGTGTTTTTTCTTTCAGTCTAAATTTTAAAACAGCTGCAAATGTTTTACTGGGCTTGAAATACTACTTGTGCACAGGGATGCGAGGCTTCTCAGTGCCAGGGTCGCATCTAAGGGGCTTGTGCCAAGGTGTTTGGAGGACTTTGTTAGCACAGAGGTGAAGACAAAGAGACCATCTCTGTGTTAAAACGTGTTCTTCTCATCCTTCCACAGGTGTGTATTAGGGAACACTACTATTCTTGCTGAGTTTGCCAGTGAAGAGGAGATTAGTCGCTTCTTTGCACAAGGCCAGTCTCTGACTCCGTCTCCTGGCTGGCAATCTCTGGGATCCAGCCAGAACCGACTTGGATCCATTGACGGTTCCCATTCGTTCTCAAACCGTAATGATCTAAATCACTGGAATGGTGCTGGGCTGTCGGGAACTAGCAGTGGAGACCTTCATGGCACTTCACTTTGGGGGAGCCCCAACTATTCCACGAGCCTGTGGGGCACCCCGAGCAGCAATGACACCAGGGGAATTAGCAGCCCATCCCCCATCAACGCTTTCCTTTCTGTTGACCACCTAGGTGGAGGTGGAGAGTCCGTGTAACCTTTTACTTTTTACAACTAATAAACTGTGACCTCAAGATGTAACAAAGCAGCACTAATTTGGACTTTTCACCTACAGCAAGGGGGTCACCTGTGGAAACAGTTACTTTCTGCACATTTTCCACTTTGTTTTAGCCCAAAACATATCAGTTTGAATACTTGAATCATGCAGGCCAATAGTATAATGTGAAAAAGTATATATTTACACTTCCAGATAGTGCTATCCATATAAAACTGCTTGGAATGAGCTCATTTGTGTATATTCATCATGTTTATTCTTTGAATTCCTTTTTTTTTTCCTTTTTTTTTTTTTTGCATTTTGCTGATAATGTTGGAGTATGAGCTTTTTTAACTTTGCACTGAATGATGTTCTCTCTGTCTAATCGGCAATATCGGGGAGGCAGCAGTTCACGTGTAAATGTTTACTCAAGGATGTTCTTAACAAACAGTGTGCGCTCTCTACTATGCCTTGATGTATGCCTACCTTATTGTGGTATTGTGGCGTTTAAAGATCAAGTTATGATACTGACTTAGGATTATGAATGAAAGTATTGCACCAGTTTTTTCATGTTTAAAACTAAAGAATTTAGCTCTACAGTTTAAAAAACTGTGGCCACAGCTGTGACTTGCAACCCAGCCTGCAAGCCAGGTGGGTCCTGCACTTTCAATAGGCTTTCAATTTTGTTTTGGGGGTGCCCGTGTTGGGACCTTCTTGTTTACAGAATATTTTTTTTGTTTTTTGAGAAAAATGTTTACTCTTCCATCATTTTAAAAATTTTTAAAAAGACAAAAAAAAAAAAATTGAGAATGAAAAAGATGCTTTCTATCTCTGGGAATAATGAACAGTGTTTGGCCATGTCCTTTTGTTTTCTATTCCTGTATCCTAAATCAAAGAGCATGGCTCTCAGGAAAACCAGTTCCCCAGTAAAAACTCCTTGTAGTTTCTTATAGGAAAAAAAATAAAAAAAATAAAAACTCAACTTTTAGCACTGATAATACTTATTGCTCTGTAAGACTTTTTCTCTGCCAAAAAAAAAATGCTTCAAGCTGGAGTTTGACATACGCTTTCTGACGCTGTCTTTTTATTAGTGAGTGGTGGTGGTTTGCTAATAATCTGTAGTTATACGATTCTTTTGTAATCCCATCGAGTGGCTCTGTTTCTGCTCTTGTGACTGTGTTAACGTTTAACTGTCGTACCTTAAAGCCGAACTGAGTAACTATGCATACTGTAACCAAGTTCTTGGGCTTACAGAATTGTTTGTTGTATAAAAGAAGTTTTAAATGTTTAAAAAGTTCTCGCAAATACTTTCTTGCAAAAGTAACGAGTTACATCTTTTTTTCTTTTTTTTTTTTTTTTTGCCACAAAAGGTATTATATAATGCTTGTTTAGTCCATGATTTAAAAGACTAGGCAAGGGTAAAAAAAAAATTTTAACAGTGCAGAAATCGCCATCATTTCATTGCCTTGATTCTAACTGTTTGTGTCCGAAGATGCAAAAGAAGTCAGTGGCTTTTAACTGTTTACAAATAGAATGTGATTGTAAAATGTACAGTTTGGTTGTGTTTGAATTATGAAGTTTCTCCAGATATTAATAAATCATGATGTTTTTGGCTGCTCAGCATATAACTGTCTATTTTTTGTGACTTTATTTGTAGGCTGTTTTCTATACGATGAAAATACCAGATGATATGATAGCTCTGTATTCCCATAGTTTGATTTTTTTTTTCCTCTTAGCAAACTGATTTTTTTATGAACAGATCTGCATTTTATTCTAGCAAAAATCTCCCTCAACGTGCCCACTATGAGATGAGAGTATAAGTGTAGAAAAACTGCAGCTTGCTTTTCCTTTTCTATTCGAGCACCTTTGGGATCCTGTTGCCCTCATCCTCCGTATCCTTCAAATGCCCCATTTTCAAATGACCCCACCATTTGTGCCCAGCTAGATGCTCAAGAGGACACTTGCAAATAAGGAGAGCATTTTGGAAAATAAACTTTAATGCTTAAAACGTACTGGTGTTTAAATTTATACCTCATTTACATTAATCATGATGAACAATGCAGCAGCGCTTAATTTGCATTTCACTTTTCACAGTGGCTTAGCTTGTTCTGAAATGGCTGTAGGGCAGACCATATATGTACATAGTATGATGTGACTTCAAAAACCTGTTAGACTTTATTTTCCAATTGCCGGATGTAAGTCATTAACTCTGTCGGATGCCAGCATTGTGTGTTACTAGACACTTATCTGTAACTACTTACTATGAAATACGCTGTCCCAAGCCAAAGCTGGCTTCTGAAGTCTGGTCCGAAACAGTGGTGAAAATGTTGGCAGATAATCGTTCAGGACTCTGCCCTGAGTGGAACTGACATCACACCTGCGTTGATTGTATTGTCAAAGTGTTTGAAATTCCTTCACTGAGCTTGTTACGTGGAAATAAAATGTGGTTGGTTTTAAAAGCTGAACCTTGTTGCCTGTCCTTCGCTCTGCGGTCTTCAGGCTGTCCAGCTCCTCTCGAGGTTGACCAGCTCCATCCCCTCACAGTACGAATGAGGCCGTCTGGCTTTGTGCTGGGGAGAGAGCAACTTTGTCTTGTACCCTACACGAGCTGACACCCTCCAGCTGGGAAGCTGGAGAGGACCTGATGGCTCCCAGCACTTCCCTAGGGGCTCCCAGCATGTCCCTGGGGGGTTCCCTCCCCTGACTGTGTCACCTTCCTCAGGATGGAGTGAGAAAGAGTACGGCCACTGGGACTCTGCACCCCTGCCCACAGGCTCTGTCAGTGCTCCCATACGTATGAGCCAAAGCTCAAAGCTGCTCACCGGCCGCTGCCTGGAAAGCTGATGGAGGAGGGGAAAGGGTGTCCACTGGATGGGCTCCATGGGCCAGCTGGACACTGAGATATCGCTGGCTTTTCCTGAGTCCACCATGGGATCGTTCATGCTGCTAGAACTTGTGTCCCACTCGTAATGGAAACTGGAAAGAAAATCCATTAGAAATGGGAAGAGAGGGAGGAGGGGGTAGGAACAGAGCTGTTGCTGATAAAGCAGCCTGGGGCGCGCTGGAGGGGGCCTGTCATGAGTGGGACCTTGCTCCTGGGTACTGTGCTCCTGTGGGTGACATGCTCACTGCACTGACAGTAAATGTGCTCCAGGTCCCCACAGCAGCGCTGAGCTCAAGCATGGGAGTTGATCCCAAGCTGTGCCCTCAGCTCACTGTTTGCTCGTGCAGCTGGAAACTTCCAGGGCCCTTTTTCCATTTACACCCCTGGAAGCTGATGATAATGCGCTTGCACACACAGAGCCACACCGTTTCCTGCAGATCTGAACCCTGCTGTTAAACCAGCCCCCAACTCTCAAAGCTCTGGGGGTTGGGGGGAAGAAAGCGCTTGTTTCTTCTTGGACACCGAAGGATGCTGCGGTGTTAAAGCTCCACGGTGGTGTTGGCAAGCACAGGGAGCCCAGCAAATTAAAAAGCCCTTCCTAGTCAGGCTCAGCAAACCACCCTCTACCTGGGCCGGCAGTCAGGGCGGGCAGGCGGGGCGGGGTGCTGCTTGGAGCTGTCAGCGATGCCCGAGTCCTCCCGGCAGCTGCAGCAGCCGTTGTCCAAGATCTGCAAGTGGAGCAGCTCCTCCGAGTTGCTGAAGGCCGGGTTGTCCAGCGAGCTGGCTGAGGGCAGCCAGGAGCGCGACCAGTACTGCGCAGAGACGTCATCCAGGCGGCAGAACCGCCGGTAGCTGCGAGGTACGGCATGGGGGCACATGGA
>VZTU01007467.1:1192801-1202877 GCA_013400835.1 Zapornia atra | reverse complement strand
GCCCCTGTCCTCCCCACCATGCCGCCCCCGGCTGGGGCTGCCGGTACCGGTACAGGCAGACAGTCCCGTCCCGCTGCCCGGCCAGCAGGCAGGCACTGCTGGTGGCCCACCGGGTGAGCGCCCAGCTCCCGTCCGGGCCCGGGGGCAGCAGGGCCGTGCAGTGTCCCAGCTGCAGGTCCCACACTGCGATGGCTCCCGACGTCAGCACGGCTGCGGCAGAGGTGTCCTTCACGTCACCCTCCAGGTACCTATGGCCACACACACACACACACGTGTTACGATGCTGCAGGTTCTTTGGGACAACACCAATGCACCGTTTTTAAAAACAAATGAGCTCATTTTTCACACACAAACCGAATGAGCACATTCGAGCCTGGTGCCGTTTACGTGTTGTGCCTCCAGCCCCCCAGAGAACAAAGGATGTCGATGGCACCGCAGCCTCTGTACACACTGAGAAGTGCTTAGTAAGCTGGAATCTCAGTCCCTGAATGTCTGCGCAGGAGGAAGCGTGGTGATGGATGTAAGCCCACTGCAAGACTGTCTTAAACAGCTTAGTCTTCAAAATGCAAGACATGGGAAGGAAAAGGTCATCTGACTGCAGCCAGCTGCTTAACATAAATAAGCCCAGCGAAGCGCAGAGGCAGCAGCAATGCTCAGCACGTCTTGTCTGCAGGTGCCTTCTCAGGGGCTTTTGCCCAGGGAGTTTGCCTGATGAACCCAGCGATGGCACTTCCCCAGTCGCTTCGGGGTGGGGGGAAGACAAAAAGCATGCAGCACACAGAAAACGAGCTCTGCTGCCCCTCGGTGAGCGGAGCCCCTCGGTGAGCAGAGCCCCTCGCCGGGCGGTGAGGCCGGGAGCTCAGAGGTCAGCGCACAGACTGGCGCAGGAAGCGCACAGGAAACAGCCAACACCCTCACCCCATTCCAGCCCCTGCACCGCACACACGGCGGTGACGGTGACGGATGCCGTCTCCTTGTCATCGGAGATGGCAGATGGATCCTTGCCAGCAGGGCTGCTTGGCTCCTTAAGCGATTCTCCCTCAAAAGCTCCTCGAAGGAGTCACGAAGCCATCACACAGAGTCGTGTCCCGTCCCCCCAGGGTACTTGCCTCCCAGAATGTCCCGGTGGGAGGGAGGAGAACATCACTCCCGTGCTCCTGGCTGTTTTGGGGTTGAAGGCTATCACGCGGAATGCGGGGTTTCCACAGGACTCGCTCTCTTTGGCATGTGGATGACTTAGAACAACAAACAGAAGGCCCTGACACACAGGGGAAAAAGATACATCACTAAAGGCAACAGCAAGAGAGGAAAAAACCAAAGAATTTTCCATAAATTAATTACTACATTCATTCTATAATCAAAGCCCCCTGGACAGTGATACATTATTTTAACTGAATAAACCAGAAATGGTTTACTTGCCTTATCAAATTAGATAAAAACCAAAGCAGCTGCTGACTGATAAGGGCTGATGCAATACAGCAGAGCGACATCTCAGTGACCCAACAGTTTTACACACTTACCTTTCTGCCTGAAAAAGCTAAACTTGCTGTAGGACAAGGTGGGATTTAAAGTAACATTTCTGGGCCTTGCTTTAATCCCTAGGAGCTTATAAATGTAACAAGAATTCCCCACAAGCCAGCACAGCTGAAAGCAGCAGCTCTCAGAACAGCCACGGGCCAGCGTGACACGTGCTGGGACAGATATTCTGAGGAAGTCTCCAAAGAGTCTGACTCAAGGCGTCGTTATCAGACACATTCTTGCCCCAAAAGGTTAAACGCTCGCTGAAAACAATCAAATCCTTGACAAACTGCAAGAATCCAGCTGGAATCACAGTGCAAGTGGAAGTGAGTGGGAAAGAATCATTAGTATGAACCTTGGGTTAAAAGAGCCGATACCCTTGGGGGTCCATGTAAATAATAACCACCTCAAATAGGTTTCCTGGCAATGGTGGGGTGCCATCACCACGCTGGCAGCTGCCCCCTTGTGAAAATGAAGAGGCTTGCCACGCACCAGCAACAGTAATTCTGCTTCCCACATCCAAGACACTGCTGCTTCGGAATACGCTTCTATGCGTCACGCTCATTTTCTTAGCACACCACAGAAAGCCAAGAATTGCAGGTACCCAGCGTGGCTTATTTCTCCTAGTAAACCTATTTTCCTTTGAAATATCTTCAGTGCATCTAAACAGAGCTGGCATTTCAATCCCCTCTAGAGACCCTAACCCTTTAAGTCCCCACCACAGTTGAACCATGTGTCGCATTTCGAGTACGCACAGAGTCGGCGTATGCCCGATGGCAGATGGAAGCTGGGTAGGGATAACCAACATGCATCTTCTTCAGGAGCTGGCCTGTCTTCACATTCCTGCAGCGGGTGAAAACACGAACTCTGACTGCACTGACACCCTCTACCTGTTACTTTCCAATCACAGTTACACCACCGTGAAAGACAGACACAGTGTTGGTTTCACATAAACCAAAGTAAGGCAAGACAAGAGGCCACAGGAAGAGAGGGAACGAATATGGTGCAAAAGCAAGAGGATCTATAGCAGCAGGGTTTATTTGCTATCTATCCAACTGTATAGAAGTTAAAGTGCCATTTGAAGGCCCTTTGACAATTATCATTTCACAGGCAAATCAGCTGCCAAGCAACACCCCATGTAACACCTGCAGGTAGCCATTACAGCCACCCCACAAACCTGCAAGCAAAATCAAACCATGGCAAAGGAGATACTGACCAAATAACAATGCTGTTCACTACAGTGGTGCCAACCAAGGCGTCTCTCATGTCTTCTACTTCAGCAAAAGCTAAAACAGTTTCTTCAGGAGCCATCAAAGTCTGTCCGTCCTTGCTCCTGAATGGCCAATTAGCAAGTGAGAAGAGGCAGTCAAAATGTGTTGTGTACTCAGCACATCTCCAGAAAGTAGAGGAACCTGACACTTTTCTACACCTGAGCTGGTTCCTTCTCACCCACCTGCCACACAGCAACTGCCCCAAAACCAGCAGACTCACCTCCCCGTCTCTGAAAGTGACAGTACTTCCACTTGCTGCTCCTGCACGGTCCTGCTGCTGCTGACCAGCCTCCTGTCCTTTAGCCCAAGAACAGCCTTTATATTTCCAGTTTTTACCAGTGACTGCTTGAAAGAGTCATTCTCAGAAGAATAAAACAAGAGCCTAAATGAAAAGAAGAGTATGTCTAATGACAGAAGGAAGCATAACTCAGACATGCCATAGTGTACAAAAACGAGCACATTTAAACAGGCTGCCACCTCCAGGGGTGAGCAAGTGTCTCTATAGTGGATTTTTAGAAATGCCTTCCATATTTTCCAACTGCTAAAGCAACTAAGAAAGTGACACACTAGTAAGAGATAATTTCAACCACTACACAAGAGGAGAGTTAAGCTGCAGCTAATCAGGGTGCAAAGTGGTAGTAAGATATAAATACACCACCTTATTTCTCCAATCTCCAAATCTCCCAACGCTATACACACGAGATTACAGGCATCTGGCAGAGCAACAATCTGTATTACAGGAATCTAGGAGAGCAAAACAAGAATTCAGTGTCACCCATGATGTCCCTTTGACTTTATTCCCATTTTCTGGTGTTTCACGTGAAATGATACACAGCAGAACCAATTTTCAGATCCCTCTGAAGAAGTGCACTCAGTTTAACAGCTGCACTCTCTTGTTTACCTTAATTAAATAATCCCTGTTGATATGAGAGACATGAAGCGTCTCCTGGGAGCGTAAGGGGAAAGAGCACAGGTCAGTGGCTGTAGCACAGCCACTGTTCAGCACACACAAGTATCGAATTCCAGGTCACACACAGCCATACAAGCTACTGGCCCTCTCCATCAGCAGTGCAAATCATTCTCCTCTGGGCCCTGTGGAATGCCACCAGAAGAATGTACCTTGGGTCCAAGACCACAAGCTGCTTGCACCTTGGGAACTAACACACTAGGACAAGAGAGTTGCCCTAAATTCTACAAGTAAGGATTGTGTTCCTACCTCTCCGAGCTGCCAAGTATAGACCTTTGCCCAGCAGTCAGATGCCAGAGGTTTCCAGAGGGAGACAGAACTCTCACAAGCAGTCACCACAGACAGCTCCCTGCTGCCAGCTGCTTCCCACCACACAGTGCTCACATCCACAGCGCAGGAGCTTGAAGAATCCTGTCCAACATAAAGCAGCACTCATTTTCCTCTGATAGACACATTCATTGGGTTCAGACTGAGGAAAACAGCTTGACATGCAGTGTGATAAGCATTTGATGCTAAAATTTCAAGCTGAAGAGGTTTAATGTGAGTGAAGTGTCAGTAAAGCACCCAGGTAAACAAGCCTGGTGGGCTTCACCCTCAGAGCAGCAAATATACTGGCTCATTTAATGAAAATCACTTGTCATTTGAAACAACAGAGACCTGGCAGAGCCCAGAGCTGGGACAGGACTGGGGGCACCATGGCACAACCACAACAAAGCCTGAGTGCCACCTACCTGCGGTGATGCAATTGCTTCCCTTGTTGCACACAGGAGACAGGATGTGCAGTACTAAAGACCGAGTTTAAAACTGAACAAAGCAAGGGCCTTCTCCTCTCCCTCATTAAATGGTTTGCAGCTTCAGCCATATTCTTTTTGGTTGCTTATGCTTATCCCCCAGGCTCACTTCTGGAGTAAAACTTTGCACTCTGGTTTGGAAGAGCTAGAGGTGAGCCAGCCACTGGCAAGCTCATTTGGAGCTCAGTGGGCTTTCCCACAGACCTTGCCTCCTTGACTAGCAGTCATTCTCTACCTGCCCTGAGACCAGTGGAAGGACACCACTGCAGGAAGAAGACCTGATGGCTCAGCTGAGCAAACACCCCCGGAGAAGATTTGCCTTGGTCATGGCAAGATGCTGTTCCAGAAGGGTGTGAACATCACCACAGTGCTGTAAATGTGCTCCTTCCTGGGTTCCTGAGTGATCTAAAAGGGAACAGGAGGCCACAGGAGCCACAGGGCAGGCAAGTGGGGTACAAGGGCTGAGATCATTTTACTTGGGGCTGAAGAAAAACGCAGCAGTTCTGTTTGTTGAGACACTTGCATATGTTTATACACTCATTATTCAGAAACAAACACTGAAATCCTTTATCAGTCAGAGGAGATACACAGCAGCCTAACCCTTTCAGCACCACAAGCAAAGACAGAGCTGATCAAATCACACAGCAAAGGCCACTCTGCCTTTTTCAGTGCACTTTTGTTAAATTTCATATTAAAGAGCTGCCACTAACTCAATAGAAAATGATCTGATGTTACCCACCTTTAGCTTTGATACAAGCTGCAAGCTCTCTTCTCTTGGGTCACTGAGCAGTACTGGAGTCAACTGTTCTGCTACATCTTTTTTCTGCACAAACAAGTAAAGAATGAGGGTAATTCAACTTTGAAACGACATTTAAGCACCTGCAAGAATGAAACAGAAGCAAGAATTCACTCTGCATGCAGTTGTTGGAGAGCTATAGTAGGAGCACCTCTTTTTGTCCTTGTGTGTCTTTGAAAAACAAGACATCTCAGGTGGTTATTTCCTGGTTTCATATGCAAATTGTCTTTTACCACCACTTTGGCCCTCTCAGCCTTCAGAGACAAATCATTCTCTCAGCACCCATCCCACATGCCAGTCAATCTCCTTCACCAAATCCTAGCCTTAAGGGAAATTTTCCCTTAAGGTAGACCAACACTATGTGAGTACCTGGAGCTTTTTGTTCACATGCACATCTCGAACACACACCTGCAATAAGCACTGAAACCAGCACACTTGGGTTCCTCAAGCAGGATTTTAAAGAATTTGAGGTCTTAGGCAACAGATGAAAACCGAACATTTACTAAGTCAGCTAAAAGACAGCATGCAGGGCTGGATTCACAGAATCACAGGGGTTGGAAGGGACCTCCAGAGACCATCAAGTCCAACCCCCCTGCCAAAGCAGGGTCCCTAGGACAGGTCGCACAGGTTGGTGTCCAGATGGGTCTTGAGTATCTCCAGAGAAGGAGACTCCACACCCCCTGGGCAGCCTGTCCCAGGGCTCCCTCACCCTCACCGTGAAGACGTTCTTCCACATATTGGTGCAGAACTTCCCGTGCTCCAACTTGAGGCTGTTGCCCCTTGTCCTGTCCCCACAGACACTGAGAAGAGGCTGGCCATTTCCCTCTGTCTCCCAGGTATTTATAAACATTAATCAGATCTCTTAGCCTGCAAAGACATCTTTTACTTGAAGTCAGCTGAAACTCAAAAAGGGGATCTGAGCACAGAGCTGCTGCCTTAGTACCACTGGCAAAAAGCTTGTTACCTGTTCAGGAGAAGCTCTGCAGGATCTCTGCTGTTTGCTCTCTGACTGCCAGGGCTTCTCCAAGGACACAGCCTCATCAGATTTACTATCAGGACCTCCTTCAGCTTCTAAAGGAAACGTCGTACCTTGTTCCTCCTCTTTTCTAGCAGATCCTGCACCACAGCTGTCCAAGTGCAGTGGAAGGGCAGACTCTTTGTGTTCCCCACCATCCACGACCTGGGCAGATGCTCCTTTGGAGGGATGCTGGCTCGCTTGCAAGGGAGGCACAGGTGTGCTGGGGACAACCTCCCTGCACACTGATGGTGACACAGCTGGGGTTGCACCCACGACAGGGAACACAGATGAGGAAATCTGAGACTCAGGCTGAGTGGGAGCAGCAGCTAAGACAGATCCCGTGGGAGTAAAGAGCAGTTCATGGCTGGAAAGTTTCTTTTTGGAAGGTGGGCTTTCTAAATGAGGTAATTTGGCCATTCTGGTTTTGAAAGGCAAAATCGAGTTAGTTCTGAGACTTTTTATTTCTGGATTCATTTGTGTAACCTCTGTGTGCTCTGGAGCCACACCACCTCCATTCACACTGGGAAAAAAACCCTCCAAGTCGTTCACAGGGGAAGGTTCTAATTTCTCAAGTTTCAGTAGCCCAAATTCCTCATCTGGTAAATCAAAGTCGCTGATGCCCAGCCTGGGGGCCAGCCACTGGAGACTGCGGAAGGAGAAGAGAGGGTCACACGTATCGGGGTCCATAGCAGGGAGGCCAAGAGAAGCAGCACCCTCTGGACCTGCTGGATAGCTACGTCCTCTTCTGCTCTCATCTGGAAAAACACAAGAACACAAGAGAGAACATCACATCATAAAGCAAACAGCGACTACCCTTTTCAGAATCTCTCATCCACAGCGTCACTCTGCTTTCCAACAAATGAAAACCATGCAGAAGCAGCACCTCTCTGGAAAGATGTTGCACTCTGCATCACACCTTCAGCTCAAATGTCATAGCCAGATACTGCTAGAACTGACTGAGTGCTTGGTCAGTTTGTTTTGCTTGTCTTTCTCCCAACACATTCTCTCTTTACAGTATCCACAGGCTGTCAGACTGCAACACTGCTGCTCTTGGCATTTCACACCTGTCAGCACTAAAAGAAGAAATAAATCATTAATATGCAGATTTAGTTTGCTGGAAAATGAGATCAGGTGTGCACAGCGTGTGCTCCAACAGCAAAGGCAGCTTAACAAGTCCCTAGCCCTGCTCCTCATCTACACACCACTGTTCACTCTCTGTCACTGTGCTGAAGCAGAAGTTTCTGGAATTGTGCAAGGAGCATGGGCTCTGCAATAATCTGGTTTTAAAAAAGAGCTCTTCTATTAAAAAAACAAAAAAAGTAATAGTTAACACATGTAAGACTTCACTGAATAAAACACCACATCAGGGCACGAACAGCAGAGCACGTGCTCAGGGGGATGCTCCCTCACCTTGCTGGCATGCTCTAGGTTTAGGGGGTGCCTATATTTGTTCAAGTACCTTTTGAGACTTGGCTGGCTCTGTGTCTGGTGGAAGAACGCAGGGAGTGGTGTGGAGGGAGGACATTAATTGCTAGGAGCTGCTCAGCCCTGTAGGCTCCTTGCACTTGCAGATTCTTAAGGTGCTCCTCTGGATGTTTTTCAGCCTGACACACCCTGGGGTTGGCTTCCAGCTCTGCCATGTGGCTGGCAAAAGTGTCATTCCCTGGGTTCAGAGAGAGGCTGTTCTGAAGTGGATTTTGAAACTGTTCTAACAGAGTCTGATGGCATCTCCCAAGCGCCTGGCTTCCTCCAGGAGCAGGATCAGCACTTGTTGGCCACACGGTGCCAGTCACTTCTGTCTCTCCTGACCCAAGAGCTGCAGCACCAGACAACCTTCTCTCATCCGAAGATGATTTTTCCAGATTAGCCTCACAGTTTTCCTTTTCACTCTGACACTCATTTAACATCAGACTACTGCCTTCCCTTGCTGTTACGAGATCCAAACTCTCCCTAAGTTCCTGTGACCCTTGATGCACAGAGGGTTTGCAGGTGGATTTTCTTTTTCCCTTCTTCCTACGCAACCGCCTCCGATCCTGCTTTGTGCTAGTGATACTGTTCTGAGAAATCGATCCAAGTGACGTGCTGCTCCCACTGGATGCAGGAAGGGATTTCTGGGGGCTACCTGAATTTATGGTGTCGCTTTCTGCACCCAGAAAAGGGAACGGCACAAGCCCTGACTCCAAATCATTGTCAAGTCTCTCTTGGGAGGGCTGATCTGAATTTGCATCTTTCTGCTTGCACTTACTCCGCTGACCTTTCTTGCCTCTGCCCAGTTGGCTGAGAATTACAGCATCAAGGTCCACTTTCCTCTGGCAATTAGACATGCGGCGAGTTGTCCTGACGTAGTATTCAACAGGAAAGAGAAGCCCGTCAACCACCGTGCAAGAGTTCAGCGAGCTTTCAGGAGCTGTCACCCTGTCTGGATGAGAAAGTCTTGACTGGCTCTCAACCTGTTGAGTCTCCAGCAGTTCCTCAACACTGCCCAGAGCAAGCTCTGTAGGAAAGGGGTTTAACCTGTTAGTGTCACTTCCACTTCCTTCCTGGCTTTTGCCCTCGTTAGTTGCAGCGTTGTTCCCTTCAGCAGGCAATACTTCATTTTCTGACATTAAGTCCAAGAGCTGCTGTAAACCTCCCTGATCTTCACACATACTCTCATCTTGCGTTTGTTTTGTAATAGTGGAGGATTCTTTTCCTCCATCTCCACTGGTGTCCAGTAGAACAGAGTCACCATTCTCTGGACACAGCCGTGCAGGCTCACGATTACCAGACATGGCCACAGCACTCGGGGACTCAGGCTGCCAGACATCACTGCTGGCCATCAGCACACATGGGCCCGGCTCAGGCCCTCCTGTAGGGACAGTGTCTTCAAGCACATCTTGTACAACCCCTAACGCTGCATCAGGAGGGGTGAAACCCTTTTCTATTCCCTGCACATGTGCTGGTCTAGATGCACCCTGAGCGCTTTCCTCGGTGTTCAAGAGGCTGCTGCGCCTGAAGACTGGTGATCCAAGCTCCCCCCTACTGGTGGTTGGATTTTTCATCACCCTTTCCTCGGCGTTGATTAGATGCACATCACACACTGATTCCCTGTCCTCTGATACCAGGGCCTTTGTCCGCCTCCTCAGCTTCATCAAGCTTCTGGAGGTTTGGGGTGTTTTCTCCTCGGGCGCAGGCCTAGCAACCCCACAGCATGGGCTTTCCTGGCCAGCCTGCACGCTCTCTGCCTGTGAGCTGTCCGGCAGGTCGACCTCATTATTGGAAAATTCAGGAATATGTTTAGAAGTGACAGATGCTTTCTCCTCTGTGTCAGGATCAGAGCAGGGCTTTGTCTGTAACTGAGAGGGTTCCTGTTTGTCAGCACTGGGAGATACGTTATCTCTGGAACCTGTGGGGAAAATGCCGTATGTTTAAAGTACTCCCACCAAAGTCCCGCCCCAGAAGAACATCACCCAGCAAAATGAGATGCTGTGTTAGGAGCGAAGTGGGAGTGGGATCAGAGCACGGCACAGGCCTGGGGGAGGAAGGGAGAGGAGATGTTTTTAGATCCCGGTAGGGCAGCACTGTGAGGGAGGACGGGCTCGGGGGAACAAGGGATGTGGCAGCAGCTGCAGAGAGGGGACAGCAGAGCCGGGAGGGGCACCAGAGCCGGGGGGTCAAGGAGGAGATAGTGGCTGGGCTGGGATCCACACCCCGTCCAACTCTGAGGGCGGGGTGG
>VZTU01007467.1:1165402-1177231 GCA_013400835.1 Zapornia atra | reverse complement strand
GGTACAGGGAGGAGCGGCCGCAGCAGCCGCGCAGGGCGGGTGCCGTTCTGCTGTGGGGCTGCTCATTCACCGCTGTCCCCAGGGCCCTGCCCGTAGTAGGGGTGGAAAAGCCGCTCCTGGGCGCAGGCCCTGAGGGCCCTGTGCGTGTGCAGCAGCAGCCGGGGGAAGCGGGAGGTGAAGTAGTGCACGAAGCCGTCGGGGATGGAGCCCAGGGTTGCCTGGACATCGGCTGGCAGCTCGTGGTAGTGATGTTTCTGCAGGAGAGAGGAGGGTGAAGGGAGCAGGGGTGGGCGGGCAGCGGGGAGGCAGGGGAGCTGGGACGGCCGTACCTTGTTCCTCATGGCCCGCAGCAGGTCCCGAACCGAGCCTCCCTTGTAGGTGCGGAACTTCCTCAGGTCTGGGGAGAGCAGGAGAGATGCTGAGTGATGTGGGATGCAGCCAGGGGGCTGTCACAGCCGCCCCCGTGACGCCAGTGCCACCGCACCACCAAAGCGACACGCGGCAGCAAAGTGGGGCGTTGTTCTGCCATCCTCCAGGCTGCTGCCTTTGCCCACGGTAGTTTTTGGCTCCCAGGCACAAGCAGGTGCCTCTGGCTCAGTAAAAGGCACCAGACCCGGGAGCCCCAGACCCTGCCCAATTCTGTGTGAAAGGCAGCAGCAGGCTCGAGCTGCAGGGACAAGCCTGCCCCCTGCCCCCCACCCCCCCATCCTCACCTGTCTGCAGCGGGAGGGAGATGTGCATCCTCCAGTTGGTCCTCACCACCGACCGTCCCCCTGTCTCCAGGGCCGAGACGATGGGTCCCTCAGCCGGCTCCTTCTCGATGCGGTCACTGACGTCCTGTGTGCCCAGGGACAAGGGAGGTTATAGTGCTGCCCTCCTCTGCACCACCCCATCCACTGCCAGGGAACAGAGCTGGTGCTGAGGGGGCACGAAGAGGGTTTGGCCCTGACCCCTTGCAAAAGTAGCTCAAAATGAGCAGGTGGGCCTAAACAATGATGCTCCCAGCACTTGTTTTTCAGCACGTGCCTGTGTCTGCTGCCCAGGGGGATGGCACACACTCACCTGGAAGAACTGCAGCTGTTTCTCCTGACTCCAGAAAAAGGGGTGCATGAGGACCACAGGGGCTGAGGGTCGACACTGGGGCTCAGGGCTGATCATTGCCACAATCAGCTCTCGTGCAACAAGCTTGTCTGGTAGGGGAAACAACACAACAGAGAACTAATCCCCCTGGAGAAGGACCAGGAGCTGCACCCCTTGGCTCAGGGCTTCCTGCAGGGACCTGCCTGCAGGGAAGGGTCTCACCATGAGCTTCCTCCTGCAGACAGCTCAGCTGGTAAGAGCCTGACAAGATGTTGGCCTGTCGCCGCAAGCTGTCCCCAAATGGGTGCTGCCCTCCTGACACCACATAGTAGAAAACACAGCCAGCTGAGAAGATGTCCACGGCACACGTCTGCAAAACATGAAGGGAGAGATGGGACCCTCATGGCAAAGGGTGAGGAAAGCTTTTGCCTCCCTACTTTCCCATCCTTTTTTGCTACAGAGCTGTTGGAAAATGCATCACACTGAGCTCCTGCCTGCCCTGCTCCCTGGAATCAGTGGAGCACCCATTGCATTGGGTCTTTCTCAGGGAAGAGGCCTTTGGAGGCACGGAAGCCTGGACTTTACAGCCAGACAGACATGTCAGGGCTGCCGGTGCCTCACCTGGCTGTGCAAACTGACCCCAGTAAAAGGTTACGTGCAGCATGGTGCCAGCACCAGTATGTGCTCTGCCAAGGACTAAACCAGCAACCAGCTCCCAGCAGGAACAGGACTCCCTGGGTTAAACCAAGCAGAAGTGTAACCACAGAGAGCTGTTGCCACCTTCGACCTCCCCACCCTGGATTTCCACGGACTGAGGCCGGATGAGATGCCCTGTGCAGAACGCAGAGGGACAGCATCCCACGAGGTGCAGCGAGCAGGGCAGCCGCTGGCGGGGGTGAGGAGAGCCGGGGCTCTGCACCCAGCTGGCTCCAGCTCGCAGAGCTTTTGTCTTAACTGTGTGCTTCAGCAACGTGGCACGGGGATGCTGCCAGCACGGGGGACTCTGCCATGGGGGTTCCAGGAGGACCCGAGGTAGGGGGAGGTGTTTGTAGCTCACTGACGGGGTTCTCCTTCGGGGCCTCCTGCAGCACCTCGGGCGCGATCCAGCCCTCGGTACCAGGGATGCCGGAGCGGAGGCTGAAGCTCTGCCGTCCTCCCTGGAGCTTCTTGCAGAGGCCGAAGTCAGAGATGACAGCTCGGATCTGCCCATGGCGATTCGGGACAGAGATGAGGATGTTACAGGGCTTCAGGTCTCGATGGACTGGAAGAGAGAGTGTGCGGTGTCACCTGCCAATGCAGTGTCAGGGCAGAAGCAGAAAGGGGTTCTTCCTGCTGCCCTGTGTGCTGCCCACCCCAACAACTGCTGCCTGCACCCCACAGCCTTGGCTGAACACAGGACCACGATGGGATGCGTTGCTCTCCTGCTCATGCATGGTGATGGGTCACTGCCTCTTACCGATGCTGAGGGAGTGGAGATGGGCCAGCCCAGACATGGTCTGACGCAGCACAGACACCGGGTCCAGGTTGCGACGATCGAAGCTGGGGCTTTCCACATACTGGAACCACACAGATATAGAAAGAGATGAACTGAGATTTACTGGGGGAACCAAGGCAAGGCTTGCAAGGAGAGGGACTTCTCGCTGGGCTGACAGAGGGGGAAGGAGGCAAGCCCATGTGGAGGCCATTTGTGCCCAAAGCTTGCCATTGCCAGGTCTACCAGTCGGCATCTATTCCCTCCAGAGCAAACCACCCCCACTTGTGTCCTCTGACCTCCATGATATCAGCAACACTCCCGCTTCACGGAGCATTAAAGTGATGCTTTCCCCCCACCCCATGGAGACACTCTTCCCAGGATGTGAACAACTGCCCCAACCAATGCAGCAGCTCAGAGCTCCCTGGCTCCCTCTGGAGAGGGCAGATCAGCAGGAGAACAAGGGCAGGGGCTGGACTGACACAGGAGCAGTACTTCTGTGCCTCACCACAGTGCCTGGCAGCCTGCCCCTGCCAGATCCCACCTCCGCTCCCAGAATGCTGCCTGCCAACTCTGCCCCTTGGCAAGCACAGCGGCAGGACCTCCCTGACAGTGCAGACAAGAACCTTGGGGACCCTCCTGCAAACACAGGAGGGGCACATCCAGGGCTGATGGACACCCACCCGGCAGCAGTCCCAGGCAGCTGTCCCTATGCCCCCAGAGCAGGCTCACCTCCTGCAGCGTGGCAGAGCAGAGCTCGGTGGCGATGTAGTGGAACTGCTTGTCCTTCTCGGTGCAGAAGTAGCGGACGACATGGGGGTGTTCGTCTGACTCCCGGAGCAGCTGGACCTCACGATCCACCAGGTGGAAACACTCGGGCAGGAGGCGCTTCACGGCCACGTTCCGGCCATCGAACTGTCCTCTGGGCAAGGAGTCGGTGGATGGTGGTGCCCATGCACAGCCCTCCCCAGGCAGAGCAGAGCCCAGCGCTGCTGCTGCGCAGCCCAGCCAGGCTTTGGCTGGTGCTGGCAGCTTTCCCCTTGGGGTCCTCAGCATGGGTCACCTTGGAGTGACTCCCAAAGACTTGTCAAACCATGGACAGGCAGAAATCTCTGCAGCTTCCTGGAAACTTCTCCCTTTTTGTAGGAAACTATTCCCCCTCGCTTTATGCTGAGTGCTGGAGAAAGGGTAACCTCCCAGGGACTAGACCTGCTGCTGCTGAGAGCTGCCTAGCTGCCTGACAGCCTGGTGCAGGCAGGGCAGGGGGAGAACAGGGTGGTGGTGCAAAGGGGGAACAGGGTGGTGGTGCAAAGGGGGAACCTGCCCTGTGTACCCAGTACGTGGTTACTGGAGACCATGAGCCCAGCTCTCCAGATGGGTTTGAAGACCCATCATCATGAAGACGATGAGAATGGGAGGGTGGAAACCCGTTCTCCAGAGTCCCAAACCACTGGCTCTCAGCCAGGGAAGGATCTGCCTTTCTGCCATACTTGTGTCTCCCAGGAGAGTGACAGCAGAACGAGGGCAGGCACCTGGGCTACCACTCACCTGAAGACAAAGGTTCCTCCAGCTCCATGGCCCAGCACGTCCTTGGGGTTAAAAGAAACTTTCCCAACTACAATCACATCTGGTTCTGCATCTGCAGAGGAAGAGGAGGACAGCCATCCTTCAACCTATGAGTCTATCCTACAGGAAGGCCATCCAGTTCTTGATGTACCTGGCCATTCTTTGGGCCCTACTATTCTTCCAATTGTTTTTGTAGCCCGTGCTTATCAAGCATCTCCACCCATCAGCTGAGGTGCAGGCATCTTTGCTCCTGCTCTGGATGAGAACCCCCTATGGACAGACAGCCCCTTGCACCTTCCCACCTGCACACACCTTCAGCAGCTGCTGGGACAGCTGGATCTGAGCTGTCCATCCCATTAGCCAGGTCCTTCAGGCTGGCCGAGGAGCTGGAACTCTGCAAGAGCTGCAACACGCTTCCCTGGCTCAGCCCTGGCTCCGCGGGCTCTGCAGGGACACCCTCCCCAGAGACCCGGCTTGGGAGCAGCATCTCCTGCTGTAGGAGCTGAATCTGCTTCTCCAGCTGCTGCTGCTGCACTGCATGCTGCTTCTGCAGTTTCTGGAACACAAACCAGGGCAGCACTCAGCTCCTGCAGCCTGAGCACAGCCACGAGGACTCGGCACATGCCACGTGTGCACCCCCTGCCCCTCGCCCAGCCAGCAGCGCTGCGCACCACCGTGGCTTGTTACTAGCACATACGAGACAGTGTGGGAGCTGCACAGCTCATCACAGCCAGGCCATCGCTGCTTGTGCTGCAAGGCTGAGACAAAAGGGAGTCTCCATCCCTTCGGAAGCGGCATTTCTGGGTCAGGATGCTCCACGGGCTGCCACTCACCGTGAGCAGGAGGAACAGGACTCCCCCACCTAGCAGGGCTGTGCCGACGCCAGCCATCACCAGGTCCCAGATGCCAGCCTCGGGGTAGACCTTCACTTGCTCCCTCGGTGCAGGGTCCGGCTGGAACGGCCCCTCGCTGCGGATAGCCGGCTCCTCCGGGCTGCTCGGGGCCAGAAACTGTAATGCACACCCAGGGCGGGGTGACACCAGAGGGATGGACCACGGGGCACTCAGGTGTGGGACCCCCACCCCACCACAGCCTTGCATACAGAACACCCCTCCTTGTGTTACCCCACCCTGGGAACCCACCGCCCAGCCCCAGACAGCCCAGCCCCTTCATTGACCAGCAGTGCCCAAGGTTCCCCCCACGCCCAGTGCAGAGGTGGGACCCAGCAGAGCTCCACCACTCACGTCATCAAACGCGGTCCTGGCAGGAGGAGCCCTGGGGATGATGGTTTCCGTCGTCTTCCTCAGGTTCTCCGGGAAGGCACGTAGCATCGTAGTGTGGACCACGGGAGGCAGCTCGTGGTGCCCTGTGATGGGAGGGAAATGGAGACAACCCTCAGCTGGTCTCCAGTCACAGCTTCAGTCCCTCATCTCCGCAGCAGTGATGTGGGCTTGCCAGGCAGCTCTGGCTCTCCTGGAGGAGGGGGTGTTGCTTTCTCAAAGGAGACACCAAAAATATTACAGCTAGAACCTGCCAGCTCTGTTCCCAGGGATGGGGACCTGGAGCAGCGGCCAGTGGCGGAAGGCAGAGGACAAGGCCCCCTGCTCTCAGCACACACAAAGACCTTACCCTGTGCCTCTGCCTCCCTATGGCTCCAGACCCCACCCTGATTTCTGAGCATGACAGCGCAGCGTGGGCTACGGTGCCACGGTGTGGCCATTGCACCTGGACAGCAATCACAGAGCGGGCTGGTTAACCCAGCACCTGAGTGCTGGGCTCCAACGGCACAGCACACCACCAGCACCCCGAAGTGTGAGTCCTTGTCAAAGGGTCCCTGCCCATCCCCCCAAGAGGCGGGTGGCTGGTGGACCTTCCTGGTCAGAAGACAAGGAAGGGCGGCAACCACCCCAACCACCCCAAGTCAGAGCCCCGTAGTCCCTGGGGGTGACACCCTAAAACACAGTGGCAGCTTGGGCTGCACTTCCCCAGGGCACCCTCCAGGAGTGAGGACGTAGGGAAAGCCTGTACCCCTTGAAGGTGCGCACCTATTAGGAACCACTGGTTGTGGAGTGAGGTGATGCTGCCCTGCGGGTACTTGACATCGGTGCTGGGCGTGATCTCACACTCCCCTGACTCTCTCATGGTCACATCATCTGTGGTGGGGCCGTCGATCCTGGCCAGCGTGATGCCCTGTGGCTGGGGGTCCGACAGCTCCGTGGAGCACCGTGCAGCCAGGACATGCACCCGCCACAGCCCACCCCGAAAGGGGCTGGGGGGACACTCACCACCAAAGCCACGCTGCTGTGGACCAGCGAGGTCAAGGCGTAGAAGCTGGCTGCGTGCTTTCCCACGTAGAGTGCTGGCCTGCAAGGCAGGGACAAGCATCAGCCTTCCATCCGTCACGGATGAGGGCAGCTGAGCAGGGGCTAATACAAATGCCACCGGCTGCCACCGCACAGGAACCACGTACAGGAGCTGGGTCTTGGTGGCAGTGAAATCCTTCACGGACTGGTAGCTCCCCTTGAGGAGATGGATGTCCTGAGAGTGGAAGGTCAGGTAGCGCAGGGTCTCCATGGCCAGGTTGAGGTGGGGGACACGGCGGAGGCTGTCCTGATGCCACATGTAGATGCCGACCACGGGTGAGCCATAGTTCTGCGCCCACAGGACCTCCCCGCTCTCCTTGTCCAGTGTCACCACCAGCCCATCCCCGCTCGAGGCGAAGTGTGCCATTTCTAGGCAGAGACAGAGGGAGGGGGCGATGCAGCCATGGGGCTCTGTGCCCCCTCCACCCCCGCTCCATCCTGCCACTGGCTGTGGGCCGTTGCCTGCAGCTCTGCACCCAGGAGAGCCGTGGCTGGCACAGCAGCCGTTCTCGCCGGCAATCGGCACAGCCGAGGCCCAGCAGCCATGGCAGTGTCTCCGGGGGTGCCCGGCTGTGAGCAGGGTGCCGGGGCAGCCGGCTCCCGCGACTCCCACGTGCACGGTGGCCACTCACTGTAGTGGTGGGACTCCTCGCAGAGCGGGGCTGAGTAGTCAGAGAAGGTGGCATTCCAGCGCAGCTCCCGCGACTTGGTGTCGTACATGGTGATGACATACTCTGGGGAAGAGAGCAGGGAATGAGGTCACTGCCCAGCACCCCGTTCCTGGGACTATGCAGACAAACAGGGAGCAGGACTGACTTACGGGTACGGCCGATGTAGAGGAGGGGGCTGGACGGGCACAGACCATCCCAGGCCTCTGTCGAGAGGGTGGTCTGCTTCTCTCCTGACTTGGGGTCCACAATGAACCAGGTGTCCTGCTTCTTCCCTGAGGATGAAAATACATCATCCTGTAAGTCTCTGCTGTCCTGCCATCTGTCCCCAGGGCTTCCTTCCTCCCATCTCCTCCCCACAGACATGTCCTCAGGAGGTCCCTGCTTCCCATCTCCTCCCCACAGACGTCCTCAGGAGGTCCCTGCTCAGCCTCTCCTCCTCCCTGTCCCCGGGACCGGCGGCGTGGCTGGTCCCTGCGTACCGGTGTAGAGCACGCCGTCCGAACTGCGGCATGGCGAGGACTGGACCAGCTCCGGGATGGTGAATGGGAGCTTCTGCAACACAGACAGCAGCGTGGGTGTGGGGCCACCCCGTGCAGCAGCAGCCTTCCTGCCTTCAGAAGCAGGCTGGGAAGGAGAGGTCCCTGGGACTGTCCCCTCCTCCGCTCCTGCCTTCACCACTGAACCCCAAAGCAGGATGGAGTGGTGGGAAGGAAAGGGTCCCAGCTGTGTTTGCCCCCCCTCCTCCCCCACTCGGCTGACATCTTCCAGGTGCCAAGGACAAGCTGAAGACCCTGGGCTTGCCCTGTCCATGGTGCCCACCCTGTCCCCCAGCCCACTGATCCCCAGGGTGTCCCGCAGCCCACTGACCATCAAGCCTTCTTTGTTTTTCCCTCCAAGGATATACAGGCTGCCATCATTGGGGTCTGGCAGGAATGCTGGTCTGGAGAGGAGAGAGGAGGGTGAAAGGTGAACTGGCCCTGCCCTGGGAACACGCAGAGGAGTAACGGCTGCACTAAAGACACCCCTTGGGGTTTCACTCGAGGCTGGGCCTTTCCTGGAAGCCTCCAGCACTGGATGTGGCAGGAGACAAACTCCTGCTCCTGCTCAGCATGGAATTCCACACAGCCACCCTGCGCCTACGGGCTGGGTGGCCAGCCCACCCCGGGGAGCTCTCTGCTGCCCTGCCTTCCTCCTGCTCTTTCAGGTGGATTCTACTCAGCTTCTCTTCCACGCCTCTGTGCGTGGTGGTGCTGTGAGCTTCGGGCTGTCAGTGGAAAAGCTACAACTCAGCAGCAGCCGCTCTGCGTCGGCACTGCACGATGCGCCAGCGCGAAGGGCAAGCGTAGGGCAAGGCTACGTCCTGAGCTGGGATGCTCCCATCTCTGCGGATGCCCTCCTGTGCCGGTGCTCTGCTGGCTGGTCAGGGCAGCCGTGCACCTCCAAAAGGCTCCTGCACAGCCCACAGCCTGCCCACCCCAACTGCTTGCGGCGGGGGGTACGGGACATGGGACACTCACTCTGCCACATAAACCGGCACCTGCAGAATAGGATCTGAAAAAGAGAGAGGGAAACGCGGCCGTCAGCAGCCTCTCCCTGCGAGGGGACAACGTGGCAGTGTTTACCAAGCGCAGTCACGTGCTGCTGTGCCCAGGTCTGCAGCCTATTTGCATTTCAGACCCAGAATAGGCACTGCCGGCAGCGGGGTCTGCCCCCACCCCTGCCAACATGCTCTCCTCCATGCCTGGGGCTGGCACTGCAACTGGCAGTGTACCCTGGGGCTGAAGGAACTGCTGGCCCAGACAAACATCAGCAAAAGCCAAACTGGGGGCTGCATCCCCAACCCCCAGATAGCAACAAGCCCAAGGGGCCAGGCTGTGAGCTAGCACCCCCCTGAGTTGCTACTCACCATCCTTCAGGGTCCACTTGATGTCACCTGTGCTCTTACTCACTGCGTGAAGGTTTCCATCCAGTGTGGAGATGAAAAGCAGCGTTTCTGGGACAGTCACAGCACCACCTTTGAGGCACTACAGCCAGAAACAAGTCCTTAGAGAGCAGGAACAGACTTGGAGACAAGTCCCCATGGCCCAAGTCATCTCAGGAAGCTCAGCAGACGCCCCCCCCCCACAGCACACTGCAGCGGCACACTACAGGGAAGAGCCTCAGGGTTCCTTCTCATCCCCAGCAGGCAAGGCTGTGAGGGAAAACAATTTAATTCCTCGCACCAGCACTTTAAATCTCCTTGTTCCTCCAGCTCCACCCTCACAGGACACCTGAAGAATCGCACCTGCTAATGGTTGTTTGGAGGTGCTGTGTTTTATATGTGTGTGACATTAAGCCCCAGCACTATGGTTGCCACGCTCACAGCGAGCGGCACCACTGGCAGCCTGCAGATTTTGTGGTCCCTGGCTCCTGCAGCACAGGTCACATCCCACCAGCTCAGTCCCCGGGCTGATGAAGCCTTTCCAACCTCCACCCTGGAGCCAGCTGTCCTGCACGCAGGGATGAGCTGCTGTTCCCAGCCACAACTCTGAAGGTGACACAAACAGCCGAACTACCTGCTCTCTCCAGAAACAAACAAGTTGGGTGACTTTTCATGCCAGAAATACAATTAATGCTCGCCCAGACCTTCAAAGCTACGGGTTTCAGCTACCCTGACGTTGAGGGAGTAATTGCACGTTCATACTGGGAAGCAGAGCTGCTGCTTCCGCGTCCAGCATCTGCACAGCAAGCGCCAGCTCAGCCGCCGCAGGCTGGTACTCACGCCAGCCTCACCCCCTCAGCAAACAGGGATCAGCAAACAGCACGGGGACCCAAATGGCTCTGGGCAGAGGCAGGGCTGGTGTGGCCGTCCCCAGTGCCACAGAGCCAGAGCAGCACCCAGGCTCCACGCTGGCAGCCGTGCAGAAGCCGGGTGAGTAAGCTGCTGCACTGGGCACTCGTGGGGGTGGCTGAAGGAGATCCCTTGGGCCCATCACGGAGCCCCGCCGGCAGCCCCCTCGCTGCCTCTCGCCTGCGCTGCACCAGCTCCTGGAGCCTGAGCAAAGGGCCTGGCCTGGAGACCCCCGACCAGAGAGGGGGGCTGGCCGACAGCCGAGATGGTGCACTCGGTGTGAGCACGTGCCTGCCTGCAGAGCAGAACCTGATGGATGGAACAGGCCAGCCATGGCACGGTGAGGCAGGAGACGCACGTTCCCTTGAGTCACCGGAATCCCTCCAAATCCCACAGCACAGACAGAAGCCCCGATGGGTGCCAGGTCGCCCGTTTTCCAGCTGTACCTCCTGCCAGGAGCACACAGCAGCTCCCTCCCAACACACTTCACAGCCACCCCTGGCTTTGAGCCCAATTCCGTTATTTGCCTTTCTTCTTGCTTAAATTTTAGGCCAGGTCAGAGGGAGTTTCCCAGCTCTTGCTTTGTCCAGGGGATGTGGTGGGGTGGGCAGAGAAGAGTGACTGCTCTTCACCACTGCTTCTCCAGCACCAAGCAGCCACACAGGCAGGCTGCAAGTGGCTGCAAGGGACTGGCTGTCATGACAAGCCAGGCCAGCAGACACAGAGCTCTTGCAGTCTGGCCACCTGCACAATGGAAACAGAACTGAGACTGCCGAGCCCTCCCAGATGTCAGAGCTATAGTGGGCTCTGTGCTCACGGGCTCTGCTTCCCCCCGCCCACCCCCTTCCCTCATGCTTTGCAGTTTCTTCCATCTTCTCTGTAACTCCTGTTTTTTCAGTGACAGGCCAGGCTGTCCAGCACACTCCTCGCACACCACAATAGGCAGAACTGGGAGCACTGGGGAGCTGCCACTCTCCCCTCTGCTCCCAGCCTCTAGCCTAGAATCACAGCTGCTGTTCCTGTGGGCTGTCCACAGGACATGTGGTTTTCCAAGGCACCCACTACACCAGCCTGGATTCTGCAGTGATGCCAGGGACTCGGGGCACACTCGCACCCTCAGTGAGGAAGGGGACAGACAGGCCCAGGCAGGAACATGGTGCCAGCACCCACTGCCTCCTTCACTGGAGCCACCCTACCGACGTCTGCCAAAGCCACCCAGCCATGCTACCCTCCCTGCTGGAAATGCCACCGGCAGCCGAAGCTCACATCTGGCTCCCTAGAGCACCTCCCTGCCAGCCAGCCAGGGCTCTGCGGGCAGGAGCAGGCAGGAAGGGGCCAAAGGCTCCCAGGAAAAGGGACTCTGCTCGCTGCCCCAGCCAGGCCCAGGGCTGGACGTGCGTTTCTGAGCAGAGGGGAACACCTGCACTGTGCGTGGCCCCTCACCTGCGAGGAGCAGTGCAGGTCTCCACCGCACGCCTGCTGATGCCGGTAACACACAGCCACGGGACCCCCGCACCCAACCACCCAGACCCCGCAGCCCCTCTGCCCCCCCAGCCGCGCTCCCCCGGGTGCGGGACCCTGCGCACCCACGCGCTGCTGGCAAGGGTGGGAGCTCGAGCCCGGGTCACCCCACGCTCACACCCGGGGTGCCAGGCACGCGCAGGGGCTGTGCCTGCCCGCACACCCACCCGCTCCCACCCACTCGCCCCGGTCCGCGGGAGCAGGGAGGCTGGCTGTGCACACACTGCCGGTGCTCCGGGACGCAGTGGACACGCACTCACTGGCGCAGGACACGGTGACGCGCAGGTACCCGCGCTGCCGGCCGCGGACGCTGCCGCACCCCCCCCC
>VZTU01007467.1:1153306-1164944 GCA_013400835.1 Zapornia atra | reverse complement strand
GGACGAAGCGTATGGGCATCCCCCAGCCCCCCTCCGTCAGACCCCGCCCGGCCCCAGCTCCCCGCAGCCCCCCTGCAGCCCCCGGGGAAGGGGAGGGCTCTGCCTGGCCGCCTGACACCCTGACCCCCTGTAAAGCAGCTTTAGCTTCAAGGAGGTGCTCTGAAAACACTCTTCCCAAAGACGACAAACTGGGGGTGAAGGGGATTTTCAGCAGGATTCAGGGCTGTCCCTGCCCAAGTTACCGGAGTGCTCCTGGGTACTCACCTGAACAAGAACTTGTCCCTTTGCACATGAGGTGAACTATGTATCACCCGTTTGGAACATTATTCCAACGATGGCACTACTGCACTGCCTCAGCCCTTTCTTTCTTTAACTGGGGGGACAGAGAAAGTGTCTCAAGCCAGCAGCAAACACCAGCAGCATCTGTTAAGCATCAAAACCCGCTGGCGTAAGCCCCAACTGGGCAGGCTGCACCTGAGCACCTGTTGTGGGGGGCTGTTCCACAGAAGCACGCTCAGCCCAACAAGGACATCTACAGTTTAAACCAAGATAAAACCCTTTAAAGATTTTTTCCTGTAATTCACAGCCTTTTGGCATGGAGTGATAGAGGGCAGCAGTATACCCAAATCCCTGCAGCAGGAGAAGGGCACCGATGGCAGCAGATGTGACAACAAGCATGGGTTGCCTGGATTTCTGCCTGCATTCAGCTTTCTACAAAGAAACTAGCTGCAAACTGTTTGCTAACAGTTGTTTGTGTGGTTAGAAGTAGCTGAGTACATACAGTACGTTGAAACACTCAAACGCAGAAATACTTAATTATCAAACTTTAATTCATAAGACTAATCTTACAGAATAAAACAATAGGATAACCAGTCAAGGTTACACTTAAAAAAATCCAGCAGTGCAAATCTAAGACTAAATATTTGTCATCTCCCCCTCCCCTGAAATAGGCAATAGATTATTTAAAAATACCATAATACATGGTACTTACATATTCCATTTAAAATAAATCTGCAGTGGACACAAACATCTAAGATTGATTTTTTTCTTTATATAAAACCAAAGAATGAATTGCTTAGAATACGGGTAAGACATAGTGAGCTTCCATGAGCCACAGACAAGCGAATCCTTGGCTAGAAGGTAAAATGGCCATATATTTCATACAAGACTTGCTACAAGCTCTCCTGGTCCCCCTCCTCCCTCCCCCCCCAGTGACATGGACATGAATTAACCAAGCAAGATGCTAACAAACCTAAAGGTGGCAAAGGGCTGGAGTACAAGACTGAAAATGAGAACAGCTCCACTAGGGAAAAAAAAAAAAACCAAATCAAGTTACAGAGGGAAAAAAAAAGTCAACAAGAGAAGGAAAGTTTGGAAACAAACCTTGCTCCACTGAGTTGGCACAGCGAGCACCCGGAGCAGGGAGCACGCGCTGTGCCTGTGCCCACACGGCTCCATCACCACCGGTTGTAAGGGAACACTGCGATCAGGGAGGGGAGGGTTTGGATCAGCCCACCACAATACAGCACCTTGACAGTGTCATTGCAAGAGAATTGTTTCTCTTTGGCCCTTAAAGTATGAAGAAACAACAGATACGAGCTGCGTCAAGTACAAAATCTAGCAGGCTGTGTGCGTGTGTTACAGGTTAAAGTATTGGGCATTAACAGTTTCTTATCTAGTTCTTTGAGTTCAGCTCACTTTTTCTTCTTTCATCACCATAACACTCTTATTTTAGTTACACATTTCTCATCAAACAGTGTCATTAATGGAAATTTATGATTTACTTTGAGCTCAGTATGAAAAAATTGAGTAATACAAGCAAGATTTTCCTGCAAGATACAGTCTCTGGTCAAACCCAAAGGAGGTTCAGCGACACACTATTGCATTACTTAATGCAATACTAATCCAGGAACTGTTTACACTCGCGATGCATGGAGATGGAATACTCAACGTGGGACAAGGAGAGAAGAAACCCACAGTGCTGGGCATGGAGAAGGGAAAGGAACGGCACAGAGATGGGCTGCAAGACTCAATGCCATGGAGCAGTGTACAGAGGGCTCAGGGGCTGGAGCAGGGCTTCTCCCCGACAGGATGTCAGTGAGGAGGGAGATGCTGCCTGAGCATTGGGAGCAGCTGCCAGCGCAGGGTGGGAAACACTGGCTTTGTTCTGTGGAAACCCCACGTCTGCGTTAATCCCCTATTAGTAAATCCAGCAAAGCACTCAATGCAGCTTCACAAGGAGTCATATCCCACATGTGCATGGGGAACTGCACATGTTTACACCAGGGAGTCCATCCCCGCGGAAAGGACACCGCCATATCGTCCCTGAACTGAGAAACTTTTGCACAAGCATCACTAAGTGTCACCACAAGCTTCCTACAGAAGATTACATGTCGGATCTCTAAACATCTTCACTCAAAATACTGATTACATTTGTACTTTACTTGCACTGCTTGTGTCTTACTGAGGACTAATTGCCAAACTCCTCCCCAGGACTATTTGTTACGCTGAATCTGCCCTTGAGACAATTCACAGATACCAGAAAGTAAAAGCCAGAAGTCAAGAGAGAGGCTAGCAAACAGCTCCCCAGTTAGGCAGGCTGAGACACTAATGAACTAGAGTGACAGTGTTTTTTTAGATATTATTGAACATTAGTTAATGTCAATAATTGCCTTGGAAAAAAATCAGTATACACCAGAAGATAAAGCTCCACATCATTCCGAAAGAGAAAGGATCTTAAAAGCAGTGTTGCTAAATTCAACCGGAATGTTCATGTGAAGGACTCCCAAGAAACCTATGATATTACAGCCAATTAATGCATTTTCTGTAACTATCACTTCCCTGCATTCCAGTTGAAACTTTGCACACAGAACAAAAAGGTGAAACAACTTCCTTTCCCAAATCAAATCCAACCTGAAAAGCAGCACCTACAGCAGATCACATTTTCTTAGTTCGTAAGAATTTCTTCTCCATGTTTAAGACTGCTCTATAACCAACAGGGTTTATATTGTTTCTTTGGAGATGACTGATTGTACCTGTTGCAGGATGCAGAGTAATCGTGTCCTTGGGAAAGCAGCAGACAGGAATGCTGGACACTGCCCCGTGCCCCAGGCACCCCTCTCACGATAGGTCGGGTCCCTGCACTCCCTTGGCACTAGCAGCAGAGCATACTCACCCGGGTCACCGCACCGAGCACTGAAGCCACAGGAACTCTGGGGAGGAGCTGGAACTAAGACACACATCCTCTCAAGGAGCAAGCAAATGAAAGAACAGGAAAGGAAAACGGAGTATGAATGGATGTACAGACAGGTCTAAGCAAGTCAAGTCGCAAGCGGGAGCTGATGATCACAGAACCAACAAGACAGCAAACGCAAAGGCAACCCCAAGTGCCAGAAAAAGCTCAGGTCACCCATTTTCACTGTACTGTCAGGTCCTGAATTTTAAATTTAAGCCTTAACACCAGGATTGGCAACTATAAATACAAAGTGAGACAGCTGCATTTAGTTGTAACGCTCTCTCCAATTAACTAACTCCACTACCTGCATTCGCTCCAAGCGTCACAAGGGGGCTGGCTCCAGGGAGCTGGCATGGCACTGCTGCAGGAAGAGCTCCTGTCTCAGCGTGTTTGTGTCAAGACACACTGCTGGTGGCTTGTATACAGAAAGGAAATACCTCAAGCTACAAGAGTAACAAGCACATCACTAGTTTCTATGTAGGATATGAAAAAAACCACCTTTAAAATTCATATTGCATGAATGTTCTAACTGAAAATACAAAACAAAAGCTGCGTATGTTGCTGCCTAGAGTCTACAGGTAAATATGTAACCTCATACCATAAAGTGAACGCTTTGACCAGTCTCTAAAATAAAAATAAATACCCATTTGGGAATTTGCACCTGCTGAGTTTCAACTGGGCTGCTTCAAGGAGAGTGGAAAATGGACATGGAGACGCATTAAGATCAGCTATCCCTAACAAGGCTGTTTCTCCAGGAGTTTCACCAAATGTTGAGCTACTTACATTGAGAAATATCAAGCCTACAGTCTTTAAAAAAAAGAACAGCGATCTGTTAGATGCAGGTTTAACACCAAGCAAGACTGATTCAGTCTGACTGCGCGATACAATCTGTTAAGGGTGTGCACCTTTTCAGGACTGAGAGGTCCATTCAGAAAACCTGAGATCAATGGCACGTGAATTGCTGAGATGACAGGCAGAATGTCACAAACCAAAGGCGAGGAGCATTGTTTCAGACAGGATGAGATGCAAGAAATTCCTGTAAACTTGAGCAAGAGAAAAGCTGAAAGGTGATTTAAATTTCAAAACGTCAGTTGCTGGATAGATACCATAAATTTGGTTAAGATTTACTGAACAAGGGAACTATGAATTTTCAAATACAGGTCCCAAAAGGCCATTGCACTTATTTTAGGATCCAGTGGCACCCGAGCTTCTCTCTTCCCCGCTCCCTCCACCCCCAAACAAGGCAGGAAGGTCTCTTTGGTTCAGTCCCTTTGCAAGATCTGTGTCACTGCTTCACCCCGTTCATGCCAGACAGCACTCTGCAGCGCACTCTAGGGAGGGTTTGGTTTTCTTTCTTAATCTTCAAACAGGTAAGTGTCAGCGCAACAGCTGCAAAACGATTCTGGAATGCAACATGCATGATGAGGAAAATGCTCCAAAAAAAACTTAGCACCCCTGAGGCAGGAGGCAGAACAGGCGCAGGGAGGTATGCAGGTGGGAGGGGAACAACTACCATGGCATGAAAGGGGACAGTAAGCAGCACCGGGTCATCGCGATTACAAAACATCCACAGTGGTATTTGTCTGCTCCGAACATGCTACACAGAGAACCAACCCAGAGCTTCCAGTGTTGGGGAAAAAACAGAGAGAGAGAGAAAGCCAAAGAACAAAGCAGGGCATCTTTGGGTTAAAACAAAAGAAAGAAAGGAAAAACAACTAAACCAGAAGAGGTTTTGCTACCAAAGATTCAAACCTGAAATAAAAGGGCCAGCAGAATATGGCTTACTAAACATCAACTTTGCATATGGTTTAAAGTTTACTTTTAAAAAACTGTTTCTGAAATTCTCAGTCACAACCAAGTAACTAAATTAAGTCTAATGCTTGTAACTGAAAGATTACGAAAATACTCGTTTTTGCTTAAACCATGTAAAAAATCCTCAATAATACATTGTAATATTTTCTTTTTAAAACTAAATTGGAAGATCAACTCTCAGCAAATTTAAGTGTATTACACACAATATTTTGTGAATTAAGATTTATTGATTTCCATTGTTTTTGCTTTAAATATGGTTGAAGCTGACTGCAGAAAAGGGATGGTGAAATTTTTTAAGTTAAAAGTAAACTAATGGTGAAAGAACATCACCTCTGGCTTCCATCAATGCCTCGTTTATCATATTTTATTAATAAGTTCCAGGACTATCAAATCCAGGGATCTTGGAGGCCTCTCCCAGCAGTGTCCTTAGCTTTGTGTCATTTTCCTGTGCCAGAGGTGAGCGTGCTTTCAAAAATACTGCCACTTTCCCAGCACCGTGTCTTTGATTGCATCAACATATTGAGTTGGTACCCAATAGACCCAGTAGTAAGATGCTTCTGTTGGGCCCAGCTGAAATGCCTGCAAAGTTAAAAATGACAACATTTACAAATGGGAAACAGAACAGCTCACACCAGTGGACAGAGAGAGCTTATCCACTACAAAAATCAGACAAGTCTGGTACACCTACTGCCTCCTCCAAACACTTGGCACACACTACATATATTGGGTAAGCAATGAAGAAAAAAAAAAGCATTCCTCAGAGAAAGTAGAACTGCCAATTAAAGCAACAACCTCTTTCCTTCTAAGATATCATAGCAGCAATGAAAACTCTTGGCCAGTTTCAAGAACATGGCAGAACTTGAAGTGTAACTCAACAATCTCTAAAGAGACGAGCAGCATGTGCAGAGTCAAGAAGCCAAACAGGAACCAAGACAACGGCCACGTCTTCATAGTCCCAGCGTTCTGTATTTAGACATAACCTCCTATTCTCAAGTTATGTCGGTATGAATATGAGAGGAGCACCACAGCACACCAATAACATCTATCCTCACTTTAGGCTAAGAGTTTATTGTACCATGTTCTGTACCATTTTCTCACATGGGTCACCAAAAATTAAGTATTTGGACAAAGACCAGATCACCCTCCTGCAAACAGTGAGTTTCACAATTTTATATATTTCCCTTAAAGAAGGAATCAGACTTATACAAAGAACATACTGCAACATTAAAAATTAGTTACTGTACTTTAGAAAGCAAGCCCTCAGAAAAACCCACAGATTAAAGGAAATAGCCAACAGATCAGTAATGTTAACAGAGGTCTCTTGTTAAACCTGTTGCTCTTCTAGACCCAATACCAGTTTTTCAGGAAATTACAAATGAGGAAAAATTATTACATCATCAAATAACTTTTTTTGTTTTAAAATATCCAGCAAGGGCTGTTGCTTTTTTTTTATATACACATATATACACACACCCCCCACCAGAAACTATAAAGTCAACTAGATACAGGAAAATACCACTAATGTTAAGAAATCATGAGCTACACTGGATTTTTTTCTGGTTTAACCCTGTCATCAGACAGAAGATATGAAAACTCCCATAAGCACTTAATGTTTGTGTGAAATTGGCTCAGATTTCCACAAAGCAGCAGATACTCAATGTGCCACTCAAAATATATATAGTGTGACAGCAGACGATCTTCCACAACACAGGGGGCTGGTATTACTATCAGCCTCTGGCTTGTGTTTTAAAAGCCTTACTTCTGCCTGTTGGCAAGAAGCAATTAGATTGATAGTATTAAAGATATTACTTACCATCATGTGATAATCCTCATGTCCTTCAATAGGCTCACTGACCACATTTTTAATGGACCCCATCGGTAACTTTTCTGTTCTCTCTACATTAAAATTGATCAAAGTATTATTTCTGATACATGGGGAAGCAGTATTTCATATTAATTTCAAATGCCACCTCCAGCACTTCCAAAAGTTCCTCTGCCAGCAGTCTCTGGGTGAACTTTGGATACCTGCTGCTGAGAACCTACATCACCATATGCCCAAGGGCTTTTTGGGCCATCTGAAAGGAATCCAGAACTGGATGACACAGTTCCTCACGTTTTATGTCTCTGCATCACATGAAGCACTCAGCATACCTGACACAGGACTAAATTCATTGAGGGGAAACCCCTGGCTTTATTTAATGTTTCCCCATAGAACTCCACTTGGAGCAGTGGGATTACTCATCGCAGCAAAAGCTGGCCCCTGTGTAAGAATATTCAGGACTAACTACTGAGGATTATACTAAGCTCTACAGAAATGACAAGGTTGGGAAAGCCAAAAGAAGATAGGCTAACTAATTCTTTGAAAGCCTAATCCTGGTTTTACCCTGAGGCAGTGCTCAATCGTTACTCTAAAAACCCAGGGAAGGAAATATGAATGAGCAAGTAGGGAAAGAAACAAAAACAGAGAAGGAAAAAATAAAAAGGGACTACAATTACACAATGACAGACTGCTGTCAGCCAGCCAGAGGTAACCAACAGGCACGGCAAACCACGCGGCTCAGGGCAGACTTTTTCTGTCTCGGTTCTGACCCCGCTCCTTTCTGAAGGCTTAACTCCATGTTCCTTCCTCTCAGCTCCTAAA
Organism: Zapornia atra; assembly: GCA_013400835.1. Taxonomy (NCBI): domain Eukaryota; kingdom Metazoa; phylum Chordata; class Aves; order Gruiformes; family Rallidae; genus Zapornia; species Zapornia atra. The sequence continues at coordinate 1,157,256 of VZTU01007467.1, read as the reverse complement.
CTTACATGCTTGGGTAAAAGACAGAGAAAACTATAAACACTCTACAAAGGAGAAGCAGAACTAGGAGTTCCTTAGACACTAATTTGTGTGATCCAGAAAAAGACCCACCTACTTAAAAAAAGCACGCAGGGAGATAAACTTAGTAAAGACAAACTTTCTCAGCAGTGTAACCTGACTCCAAACTACTCCAATCAGACTCACAACACAGAATCACTGAGTAAAAACCTTACTTTTGACTCATTTAGCATCCTACAAATGAATTACTCTTCACAATACCTCAGCATTATCAACACCTCTACAAAAATGACACAGAGCGACCAAGAAACATCTACCTGTACCAAACAGATCACAGAATCAGACAAAGTGATCTCTGAAGCACAGGGAGGCTGTGTGGGGGAAGAATCAGTTTCGACTTTTCAAGGACTAAGAAGTCAAAAACTATGTTAACAGCCAGTTGTTTTTATTCCAGCCCTTATGTGCTGGCATCTGACATGAATTTCTCAGAGCAGGAAGGAGTTTTTCCCAACAACAGCCAGCAATTACAACCATTCCCTAGAGGAAGGAAGCTGCTGCTAATTTTGAGAAGTAGGGAAACAGGTTACTTGAAAGACAGATGACTACAAGCAGAATCAAATTTCACAGCTCAAGAAACACTGATCCAGAACGCTTCAGAAATACTAGACTTCAAACTCCTCTAAAAGGTGAAGGGAGAGGATTAATTACCTCAATACTAATAATGTATTTAGAATATGTTATCAATAACAAAAAGATCTGGCTGCCCAAACTATAGAGGAAAAAGAATGACATCTGGCTTCATCACTTAGCCCAGGAGACAAAAAAACCCCCACCAAAATCACTGCAATGGGTATGATAGAGGTTTTAAAGCCAGAAAAAGCATCACAGTCAAGTCTGTCCTACAAAGGAAAGGTCAAAAACTCCCAAGATTTCTGCTTACTTTGGAAATAACATAGCATCTGGAGGTGCCATCCAAAGGTAATATTACCATCCAACTAGGTTACTTTACTGGGACAGTGAGCAAGCATTTCTATTCCTCTTGCTCATCACTGTAATATTGCCCCATCCTGGTCAAACTAAAGGAACAGAGCTTCCTTTGGAAGCAGGGGGTTATCTGAGACGTCCTCAGCAATGCACATTATCACCACAGAGCTTTCAGCTCCTTCTGGCACCACTCAAGATGGTAAACCGACTCCTCTGAACAGCAACACATGCCATAGTTTCTGCAGTTGTACATCCCTGAAACAAGACACCTAACCAATTTTGGTTGGAAGGGCAGATAATGACAAGAGGTGCCAGGCACTCCTAGTTTTAATCCCAGTCCTAGGATTCATGTCTTAGCCAAGTCATTGAGCCTCTGTGTGATGCTGGAGTCAGTCCAATGTTTATGAAGTGCTTTTGAGATATGCTAGAAATGCCAAAGACAATTTACATCTGGAGCTATGAATAGCAGATTGGAACGTTACTCTACAGACACAACTGAACTCGAGTTTTTCGATAACAGAAGTAAAATGCTCTGGGAGAATGGCATTTGAGAAGAGGAAACAGCATTCAGTTTTCAAGTATTACCATACCAGGGTTGTTCCCTAAATGCAAGAGTCACACCAGACGCTTTTTCTAGGTCACTCAATTCACTTACAGCCCAATTATCAATTATTCACCTCAAAGTTTGAGAGTTGCTCACCTTTTGTACCAATCCATAGCTGGTCTTGCTCAAGTTTAAAAGTCAATCTTACTTTCCCCCCTGACTTGTTGTACATGCCAGATAATGGCACTGTTGGCAGGCGCTCCTACAAAGAGGCAACACAGTAAGTCACGGTGAAGGACTTTAACAGGAAGAATTATATTGTCTTTAACTTTTTAGGCATAAGGATGATCCATCTTTCCAGTTTTCTGCTGTGATAGCAAAGAATGATTGAACCAGCAAAGAAGGGTCACAAACTACAAAAAAAAAGTCTCTTCTAACAATGTTTCAAGCACTTATTTGCTTACCTGAACACCTTTAACAGAAGGCATCACATCATCAGGTTTTCCTTTATCCAGTACTTTTCTGTGTTGCTACAATATAAACCCCAGAAATTAGAATTTACAAAGACACATCAGAGCTTGTCAATTCACTTCCAGCCGCACCCCTGACCACATCTCCCAGCAGCACTAACAGACAGTTAAGGACTATCCCCCATCATGTATCACACAGGAAATGGTTAATTTTCAAAGTTAACCAAGCACTTTCTATGCCAGTCTAAAGAAATTATGTAAATGAATAAACCCCCTTTGATATAATGCAAAGAGTATTATCCCTTCCACAATAGACACAAATATGTATATATATATATATATAAAAAAAAAATACCCCAAGCCCCCCTTTAATACCATACATGCTGAATCACATAGTTGGCATTTGGCAAGACAGTTTTAACAGTCCAGTGTTACATCCAGTGAATGGCAGAAAACCCTCCACGTTTGACAGGGCAACATACCACAACACAGCAACAAACCAGAGCAGGTTAGAGCAGCAGTAACTAAGAAAACCATGCTCACAGCTCCTAAGTTGCTGAGTACCTTTAAACAATGATGGGACTTACAGTGAACGTGAGCTATGATAAATTACAGAAAAACAAAAGCATGTTTCATAAGGGTTGCAGTTCAGTGATGCACTATTTAACTTTTAATCAAATTGATTTTGAGGAAGGTGATACCTTGAGTTGAAAAATCATTTCTCAGTCCTACAACACTGCAGCACCACTACCAAACCAACCTCACTGCACTGCATTTCACTCCCTGTTTGGAGGCAGCACTTCAAGGTGCAAGAGGAGTATTCAACATCCACGTTCCCTTCAGTGCTGCAACAGCTGAAGGAACTGCTCACATGGTGTTCATTTCAAAGGCAGTTTTTGGTGATCGTTCTTTTATGCCAACTAAAATGACTTAGTTTTTAGATAAAGTTAACTTAAGACTGCGTTTGTGCTAAGAACCATGACACATTTCCATTACTTGTCTGAAATGCTACCCTGCACCAGCTCAAGCAGTGTCTTGCAAAGCCCCAGCCTCCACTAGACCAAACATTTTTCTGCTGTTGGAGCCTCTCAGCACAGAGCCTATCGCTTAGCTCAGAGAAGAAACCCCAGCCTGCTTTGAGGAGGAACAGGACCCGAAGCTCACTACAGAGTATAACAACAAAACCACAAACCCTACAGCTCCCCCACACCAGGAATTATCGAAACATCAACAACCTTTTGTCTGCAAAGCGGCTCCTTTTTATTTTCTTCAGCTTTGACCTCCTGCTGAGCAGCTTCTTTGGGCGTATTTACTGCTAAAACATCATTGATAGTAGAGCCAACCACCATAATTTTCGCTCCGTTTGTTACTTTGATTTCCCGCAACGTTTTCTCCTCTGGTAGAAGTCCCTTGAACATAACTTTCTGCATAGCAGGTGGGAGGCCTAAGAGGCAAGAATAACGATTACAAGACCGCCTGGCAGCAGCGAGGAGGCGCGGGCTGAAGTAGGAGAGGCGGCGGCAGCCCCGACACACCTGTGAGCGAGTGGATCTTCTGCTTCAGCTCGGCCCCCGTGCTGTCCAGGCAGAACTTCACGTCGTACTTATTCTTGTTCCAGATAACCTTTAGTTCCACGAGCTCCTTCCCGCTCTCCGCATCGCCGCCGTTGCTGACAGACGCCTGCGGGGGATCCCGGTGCTCCTCGTCGTCTGGAGACCTCCCCACCGCTGGCGAGCCGCCCTCTCTGCCGCAGCCCAGCGGCAGCTCCTGCGCCTCCGCCTCCATGCCCGGCTCCTCGGCACCTGGAGGCGAGCGGATAGGAAGAGCCCGGCCAGCGGGAACCTTCCCCGGCCCGCCCGGCCCACCCCGCTCCGGCCCGACCCGCGCTCCAAGCCCCGGAGCGCCGCCCGGCGCCGCGCCACCCCGACGCCCGCAGA
>VZTU01007467.1:1088812-1129695 GCA_013400835.1 Zapornia atra | reverse complement strand
TCCCGTTCCCGCGGGTGCCCGTCCGCGGGCCCGCAGGCAGGGATGGATTTCTCCAGGTTCCTGTCAGATGACTTCGAGGTGAAGAGCTGGGTGAACGCGGCCTTCCGGGCCGTGCAGCAGGAGGCCCCCGGGAAGGTGGATGCCCACGCCGCTACCCTGGTGATGAAGCTGCAGCTCTTCATCCAGGAGGTCAACAACGCCGTGGAAGGTAAGGTGAGGCGGGCGGCGGGGCGCTGGCCGGCGCGCTTACCGGGCTCTCCGTGCCCTCAGGCGTCTGTGCCGAGCGCTGAGACGCCGCCACGGCTGGGGGGGCTTGGGCCGGACGTTAGGGAAGATGTCCCCACCGGGAAGGGTTGTGGGGCGCTGGGACGGGGCTGTCCGGGGCAGCGGTGGGGCCGCTGTCCCCGAGGGTGTTTCAGAGGCCTGTGGACGTGGCGCTTAGTGGCGGAGCTGGCAGTGCCAGGGTAGCGGTGCACTCGACAGGCCTAAGAAGTATTTCCCAACTAGGACCATTATACGATAAAGCTTTGCTCTGTGATTTGGGGTTTTTTTTAGTTATTGAAGATGATATAAGATTATCAAAAAAGCTCTCTCTGTTCTGGGAGGGTCTCCGGGCCCTCCTCACCGTCCCGCTCTGTTGGTGCCTCTGTAGAAACAAGCCACCAGGCTCTCCAGAACATGCCCAGAGTCCTGCGGGAAGTGGAAGTCTTGAAACAGGAGGCAACATTCCTGAAGGAGCAAATGATCCTTGTTAAAGAAGATATTAAGAAGTTTGAAGAAGACACAGCTCAGTCAATGCAGGTGGGTTCTCGCCTGACCCAGCATCCCGCTGCAACTTGGGAAATAGTAAAGTTTTCAGACTTGAGTTAAACAACCTTGTGAGCTTAAGGTAGATAAACTGCTTCTTCTAGTAGAAAAATTGACATGACACAGATCAGCACAGTCTGCTTTTCCTGAGGAACAGCTGATCGTGTCTACATTCAGGCAGAGTTGCTGTCACCTGATTTCTGCCCATGTTTCTGCCTGTTGATAGCTGGGATGCATAGAAGTTTTCAGGCAAAGTGGATAGCAAAAGTACAAATCTAGAATTCAAACCAACCTTTTGTTGTTTGACTTTGGAAGCAGATTTAACATCTCTAGCTCTTCCAGCCAGCTCCTTCCTCCTTGTAATGGTCGTAATTTGCCCAATTTTAAAAATGCAAACCAACAATAGCTCCCCTATCTATGGCAGTGTCTAGGGTGCCCATCTTTTGTTTTAATGGGAAATGTTGCATTTTTTTTCTTCCCTTCAGGTCCTGGTAGAGATTGACCGTGTGAAATCTAGAATGCAGTTGGCTGCAGAGTCACTTCAGGAAGCAGACAAATGGAGCACGTTAAGCGCAGACATTGAAGAGACTCTCAAAACACAGGTAGATACCCCATTATTCTTCTTGTAACTTGTGCCTTCGGCTATCCAGGGAAACTGCACTTTAAAAGTAGGATTTTGAAGCGACTTTAAAGCATAAGCCTGTTTGTAAAATGTCATGATGGAGCTGGTATTGGTGCTTTCTCAGGCCGTGTCCAGTAACCAGGCCGCCTTTTCCCTGGTGACAGGATGTGTCTGTGATTTCGGCCAAACTCACGAGCATGCAGAGCAGCCTGGCCATGCTGGTGGATACGCCGGATTACTCCGAGAAGTGCGTGCATCTTGAGGCTCTGAAGAACCGACTAGAGGCCATGGCCAGCCCTCAGATCGTTGCTGCTTTTAACTCCCAGTCTGTAGGTCAGTGAGTCACAGTGTCGCTTGCTATCTGTGTGGAATTTATTTTCTTTGAAAGTAAAATGTTGTTTGGGGTGGATAGTTTGTCCTGAGGGCTCCTGGTGCTGGGTCGTGTGCTTTTTCTGGTGGAGCAAGGTGCAGTGAATGTGAAGCAGCTGCCTGCAGTCCAGTGCATCTTTCATTCTCCTACAGTCTGTGTACCTCCTACAGTTTGGCTGCTGTGGGGAAGAAGGGGAAATGTGAGCTGGTTTTGTAGGCCATGTAGATGTGTGAAGCAGAGGTGCTAAGGCAGGGCTGCCCTGCTGTCACAGTGTGGTTATGCTTGGATGCCTTCCAGATGGGAAGTGCTGCTCAAGTGAAGTGTAAGACCTCTGTTTTTGCCTTACCACAGTGCTACAAGGCACTTCTGCTACTGTTTGGTGTAGGAAAGGGTTTGGAAATGTTTCTGGTAAATTACTGGTAAAAGTAATTTTATAAACTCTTCTTTCTTTTTTTTTTCTTTTTTTCTTTTTTTTTTCTTTTTTTTCTTTTTTTTTCTTTTTTTTTTTTAAATTGACTTTGGGCTGTTGTTTGCCCTTCTTTGTCCCTCTCCATCCGTCCTGGTGGTTTTCCTGAATCTGTGTGTACCTTGGTCCCGGTGAGGGTCTGGGGCTGTGGTGGTTTTGCTGCACAGTGCTCTGGAGCTCTTGTCTGTGTGATGGCAAGGCATGGCAGTGTGCAACTGCATACAGCTGGAGAGAGCAGAGGAGGGAGGAAGCTCTATGGATTGTGCTTCTAACATGTGTGCTTAATCCTTTGCAGAGATCGTTCTCTCTCCCATTTCTCTGCTGGCTTTTCTTCTTTGCACAGCCTCCTTTTTTTTTCCCCATTGAACTGTGTTTGTCACCTTCACAGTCAGTCCCATGCAGTTTCCCTGCTGTTGCAGTGCATTACCCTTTACAGACAAATTCAAGCCAAAGGGTGATGTTTTGGAATAATTTTCTCTGCTTAGGATGAAAGTAAGTTGAATACCTATATGCTCTGTGAGTTCTCCACCAAAGAAAACATGTGGGAGCAAGGAAGCTGCTGATCCAAGGTCCTTTGCTTAGGCATACTGTTCAGAATAATTCACTTTGAGCACTGTTTGCATTCTCTTTCAGAATCTCTTCTGAGTGTGTGGAGGCAGCTTTGTTTCCCACTGAAGACAGTTTGTTTACTGTCAAGCTGTATTTTTTCCTGAAGTGTCCAGCTCCTCTAAATGTAATACAAGGCCCTAAGCACACCCCAGAGAGTCTGTATTCTGTGACTTCCACAGCTGAAGAACACTTCAGGTTACTCAGTGCTGTAGTTTATCTGCCTTCTGGGTCCTGTTTGAAAAGCAAGATCTATTTCTGACTGGTTTCTAATTAATTTCTGTAACCTCCTAATACCTAAGATGTATTTTGTGAACAGAACTGTAGTCACATCCCCCTTACAGTACAAAACAGACTTTTGAGGAGGTTGGACTTTGTCTAAGAGCTAACCCTGCCCTTAGTCTCATGGCAGCTAGCTTAGGTGTCAGCTTGAGGAGTTCTGAAAGCAAAGCATACCTTGTGAGGTATGTTCTGGTTTTATAGATTTTCCTTCTAGGAAACATTCTGGTTTTAGCTGCCTTTAGTGCTGGGTGCATAAGAAGTTCAATTTAAGAAGTTAAATTAATTCCTCATGTCTGGGCCCTGCTCTTGTTTGAGTGGGGGTTTTAGGCAGTTCTGCTCCTATTTGAGAAGACAAACAAACAAATGTGAAAGTGTGTCTTTCTGTGTGGATACTGTGTGTACTCTTAAAAGAAGAATCCTGTTGCTCACTTAGACTAAACTCTCACCCTCCGCTGTGAGCCTGACTGCTAAGCCCCTATTCTTTCCTTTTGTTTAGATCAGGCAAAAACGTTTGTTAAAGTCTTCACTGAAATTGATCGGATGCCCCAGCTTCTTGCTTACTATTACAAATGTCACAAGGTAAGTATTTTGATAATATTTGAATATGTTGGAGTAAAAAATTGAATTCCTGTGTGGCTTGGACTGCAGGGGGAGCTGCTACATCGTGTATTTACCTTTCCTGGTCCAGGGAGGATGGAACCTGTTGTTTTCCATGTTTGATTCTCTGTGGCTTCTCTTTCTGGCTCTGAACAGCTTTGGTTACTCCCCGTGTTTCAGGACTAATTCTCTGTTCAGGGCTTAGTGTTCCTTCCTGCAGGAGACATAGGATATATGCGTTCTGCTTGATTTCTCTGTGCCTTAGAGTTCTGCTTTGCTTTTCTTGGATGGGGCTATGTCAGCAATAACTTTATTGCTGCAACTTGCCAGCTGCTGACTTCTGTAAACTCTTTTCAGGTAAGATTAAACGTTGGAATTCCAGACAGTTCTGTAGCCAGAACCTGATCCTCAAAACTTCGCTCGTGACTGTGACTTTTGAGGATTAAGTTCAAGGCTGGGGCTTGCCAAGTATTTCAACTATTATGTGAGGATATCAGTTACAGCCTCATTTTATGAGTAAAATACCAACGTTAATTAAATCTTTGAATCAACTAAGAAGCCTCTAGCTTCATGCTGAAAGTCGCCTCCTTCTGTGGTGCTGAATTATCGCAAAGCGTTACGCTGAACTCTGGAGAGAGGAGCAAGGGTGGGAACTGTGTGTTAGGAAAAGGGCTTTGCATTGGAAATTCTTGTTTTGAAAGAAAAAAAGCTAGTTCCATGGACTGTCACTTCTCCTCTCAGAATGATTCTTATTGCTCCTGCAGGTGCAGCTGGTGGCAGCATGGCAGGATCTTTGCCAAAGTGACTTGAGCTTAAATCGCCAGTTGACTGAGCTGTACGACACACTCCTTGGGACCTGGCACTCACAGCTTCAGTGGGCAACACAGGTGCAGTGACTGCTTGACATTGGTGCAGCGTGTGGGAGAGGATGAGATTGAGCACGCTCTCCTAGTTCTCATAAAGCTCAGAATAGTTCAGTGGCTCTCACTCTCTGTGCCTTATCAATGCAGGACAGGGTTTGCAAACGACTCTGTGTTTCTTGTCCAGCTCTTGCAGACAAGATTTGATAGAATTCTGGTGTTTTACCAACAGCAAGGTGGTTGTGTTATTGACAATAAAGCTGCTCTATCGCTTTCATCTGTATCTTAAGTTAAATCTAATTTGTTGGTGTTGCAAATGTATTCTGTTGCAAGACATTTAAAATGCCTGAATTGCTTTATCACTTGGCCTGGAGGAAGCCCTCAAGGTCATACTGGACTGTCACTCTCTGTAAGGCATCTGAGGGTTTCTGCTATCACCCCTTGGAGTCTGTGCACTTGCTTTTCCTGCCAAGAATAATGTAGGATCCAAACCAGTTATTGTCCTTTAGTGAGATGAAAAAATAAGTTCAGATTGTTGAGCCTGGAAGAGTTTTTCATCCATGAAGGGTAAGAGATTCTTATCTTCACGTTACCAAGTCTGGTGCAAGTGCTGGGCCTGTACTGCAGAGCAGCTCAGTGTTTCCTGGAGATGTATTTTTTCTGCCTAATGATTCGATGTGAATTACAGGTCAGATGTCAGCTCACATTTTAGCAGATATTCTTTGAACTGGGGATTGTGAGAGAGAAATGTCACGTGGGACAAAGCTCACGTCACTCAATCTCCTCTGTTGCTTCTGCTTTCTGAAGAATTCTTGGACCTTTTTCATGCTATTGAGTATCCATGGTGACCTTGCTGCAGGAGACTTGTGCTGATCCCAGCTTTCAAAGCGAATGAACGAGAATAGCTGACAAAAAGTCACAATAAAAGGCTGCAACTCATGTTATGCCAGTGAAGTTGAGGGTGGTGTGTGTAAATACAAGTTCTCAGCTGATTACAGTCTTTCTAGCCTTTCCAGTACTGACTTCTGCCTATCTGACCAGTAATTTGGCTTGTGACATAGTACTGTTTCTTCATAATTTACCCATATATATGCACACCTGTGCAAACTGAGTGCCCTGTTTTCAAGTGCCCTTTTCTGTCAGGTGTTTTTTGAATTACTATTGTGCCCATGTTCTGCTGAATTCAGTTTTTGACCTATAGCTGTCTCCTGCTTTCCTGGTTGCTATATTCAAAGCACAGTTTCAGTGGTAAAATATGTTTTGACCTAGACTTCTGTGACTGGGCTGTCCTGCATGCTTGGTCAGCCTGGTTCTTATCAGACCTGGTTCTTAGTCTTATCAGACCTCCTTTGTTGGGTTGGGTTTGGTTTTTTTTTTTCCCTTGTAAGGCTTATCAGATTTGGTTTTGTACCCTTTTGGTTGGGAGCTCCTGACTTCTGAGGAATCTGTGATCTGTTAGTGCACGAAAAGTTGTCGTCTTGATCTGTGTATCACTGTCTCTCACCAAGAGGTAATTTGATATTAATTCTTTAATAAAAAGAAGCACACACTGTGCTGGGTGTGAAAAAGTCCAGGTTGGGCTGCTACTGCTTTCTCTCCCAACTCATTGCTCCCTGATTATGGCAGCCTGCTGACAGTGTTTTCAGACACGGCTGTTCTGCCTCTTCTGTCCCTCTTTCAGGAGCCCAGGTCTCTGTGGCAAGGGCATAGGGAGATTCCAGTGGCCATGCTTGCCCCTGGGAAGTGGTGCTGCTTCTGCCAGCGAGGCAGCAGTGTGTTCAGGAGGTCTGAAGAAGGTGTCAGCCCCTGGACAGCCAGGACCTGCTCAGTTTAGAGTGGTACAATCTGCCTTTGCTGAGACAGTGACATGTGGGCAGTACCTTATGGGGCGCTCTCTAGGTGTCTGCTGCTCTCTGCTCCCTGTCGTGTTCCTCTGAGATAACGTGCTTTTGCTGATAGATCCTCTGTTACCACAGGTTTTCAAGAACCCCCATGAAATTGTGACTGTATTACTGATTCAGACTCTGGGAGCATTGGTGCCTTCCATCCCTGTCTGCCTCAGCACTGCCATGGAGAGAACAGGCCAGGAAACCAAGCTGAATAAGCTGCTGGAGGTCTATGATGCCACCATCCACTTTGCAAAAGGGCTGGAAGTGGCAATGCTGCCAAACCTGAGTAAGGCTCTTGCACTGAATTTTGTCATTCTGTTCTGTCAACTTCGTAGAGTTCCTGTGTGGGATTTGGTTTAGCTTTACATGGAAGGAAGGATTCTCTCTTCTGCAGTTACATGGCGTTTGCACCTCTGTGTGTGTGTCTGTGTATCTTCCACTGAAGATATTGACAGAGTACTGAAGGAGTTTACTGAAGCAGACCTGTTCTGAGTGTGCTGCTGTCTAGGGTAAATAATATTTAGCACTTTTCCTTTTACAAGCATTGGTATTTCATCTGTCTAACAGATGAGGAAATGTCTTCAGGGAAGCTGTGAGACCCGTTGCGAAAGATCACAAAGCACAAAAGTTGAGTTCCCTGGAATTAAATCACACCTTAACAAGAGAAAACCTGCTTCAAAGCTGCATCTGTTGAACTTTTAGTTTTCATTTGGTAGTTTTTTCTGTTGCTACTGGCTTATGTTTTGATCAAGTTAAAATGCAGAGCTAAATATAATATCCGAACCATTGGTAGTTTATTCCCTAGCAGCAACCTTGGTGCTTGATTCCAAATCTGCCCTGATTTCCTCACCCTGTGATGTTTGTCATCTCATTTTGGTCATGACTTGATGTATGTGATTCCTGCAAACCACAAAGTAGTCAGGTGCTGTGTTTACATAGATTTATGCCTGACTTGAACTGTTGGCTATTTATAGTCCTTTTAGTAATCTGGTAGGGCCCCTTCAAAGACTGGATACGAGAAAATCTTAAATTAAAACTAATGGACCATTCCTAATGGTGTGTTTCCTGATTTTGGTTCCTCATAACATTGTCTTGAGATATTTAAACCCATATTCTTACTTGATCATGTAAATTACGATTCCTGGGCAATTTCAGGGAGTATGACACTCATTGTGTCTTTTTGTTGTTGTTGTTGTCTTTGTGATTATGTACCCTTGTCAGTCAGTTTCTCCCCTTAGCTTAGCTTAATTCATGGTTCTTAATAGAAATTATTGAAAAGGACTTGGAAAAATTATGTCAAATTCTAGAAGATAATGGAATAGGAAGGCAGATACTGAACTGGTATCTGAGTGTGTTTAAAGAAAAAGTAAATCTTTATTTCCATGTCTTTTGATGTGGGGTAAGATATTTAGAAAGGGAAGTATCTCAAGGATGGAAAGACCAGGTGACTCAGCAGAACAGGGTGAAACCAGTTCCTACAAGTGTGAGGGGAGGGTTCATTTATGATTCATAGGGTAATTCATGTTGGAAGGGACCTCAGGAGATGATCTAGTCCAACCTCCAGCTGCAGGCAAGGTCTGGATTCAGACCATGGTGCTGGAGGGTATTGCCCAGTCCCATCTTGAAAACATCCAAGCGTGGAGGCAGCACAGGTGTGGGGTGACCTGCCCCATTGCTTCTCTGTCCTTAGAGTGAAAATTTTTTTCTTATATCCAGGATTTGCCACTAGTTTGAGTTAGGCAAAATTTCATCATTAACACTTGGTGTCCAGTTCTGATTTGAGAAGTAATCATTCAGATGGGGGTTTTCTCCAACCAAGTGGCACCGAGATGCTAAGTTCATGGTTCACATGCAGCCCTAGTTGCTGAACTGCTGGGAAGTAGTAGCCCTAAATAAAATGTTGTCAGTTATTTTCAGTCTGAACCAGGCTTTCTGATAAATGAAGATTGCCCTTGTTTAAAGGTGTGGGAGTAATGTGTTTCACTTCTCAAATGGTTTCAATACTTTGCTTACATTGTAGGTTGGGATATTTAATACATTTCTGTCACCCAGGCTGTTTTGGAGCAGTGAGTGATAATTTTCTTGAGGTGCTTGTTGAGGTAGAACATCTTGGGTTTAGGAAGCAGGTAGAGATAATAACCTTGTTTTTTAAAAAATAAAATAGTCTGTGTAGGTGAGACTTAAAAGCTGTTGGGCGACATTCCAAGCCTGTGTAGGCAGCATGCTCTAGTTGAAGAACTACCACATGTTGCTTGGAACAAGGTTTTTAGTAGCACATTCATCTATTTGTAGACTAAACCTCTGATCCTTTGCAGAGGAGCAGAACCTGGTAAAAGTGATGGAGCTGGTGGAAGTGGTATATGGTCCATACAAGCCCTATCAACTTGAGTATGGAGACCTGGAAGAAGAAAACCTCCTCATTCAGATCAGTGCAGTGCCCTTGGTAATGTAGTAGTCTTTGTTCAACTATGCAGAGAGGGGCTTTTGAAGCATCTACTGAATACACAAGGGTCTTCATGGTTATTGTGCTCTCCTCTAATTTTTTAGTAATATTTCCTGTCTGCAGCATGTTGTGATGCTGTTAAGTAACTTTTTGTTTAAGAAACTGAATTTCCGCAGCACTGTCAGGTTGGAGGTAACTCCTTTCTTCAGCTCCTTCAGCCAGTAAACAAGCTCTGTGTGGATCTGCTGGAGAAAGACTTTACCAAAATATTACTATCAACCAAGAGCCAGCTTCAGGTTCAATAGAATTTATTAAGAACAAGACTGGTGGGAGGAGAATAATTTTTATTGAGGATTCTGTTGTTGGCAGAATTGTTTTTCCTTGAAGATCTGGTACCTGTGGGATTTGTAGCTCGACTTCTGCTAATGTTCACTCTGCAGGACAGTGGAAGTAAGCAGCATTGTTCCCCCTTAACGTGTGTCACAAGATTTGGGGCATACTGAGAGAACGATGTGCTACACAGAATGTCTTGTCTTTAATGTCTAGAAATTCACTGAAAGAAGAGTCAGGCTCATCTTTGTTGTTGTTGTTATTTAGGAGCACTGGGAAGTAATTGACTGTGTCCAGGAACTCAACCATTCGGTCAGCAAACTCTTCATTTTGGCTTCTGGAGCCATTGACAACTGCATTAAACTCACTGATGGACTGGGAGTGTGTGGGCTCCTCAAGGCCCTGAAAGCTCTGTTCACAAAGTAAGGTGCTTTTAGTTCCACTTCTGCTTTTATCCTGTTTGTGGCCAAGGACTTTGTAGTTTATGAAAAACTACAGCAGAAAGTGTCTGTAACTGTAATGTGCATCATCTGATAGCCCTTCCTGCAGCTGCCTTTAGGCAGCGACTCTTTCTTAAGGGAAAAGATGGAAACTCTTAATGGTTGAATCAAAGACTTTCTAAGCTGTTTTCTATTCTGGTTAGGCTGAATTTTCATTTTTAATAAATACTTTTGAAGTGGAAAATGTTTCCCAAAACAGAATCAGACAAAGACAGGTTAGGCTGATGCAAGTAGAGCTCAGTGAGGAAACGTGTACTTCTTGGGACAAGTGACCCCATGTTCAGAGTCTGCCTGTTGGTGCAAGACACCCTAGTGAGTGAGGTTTGCTATAAATTCTTGGCTTAAATTACCACTGACAGCCCTCTTAAATAGTATTCCAGTACGGATTACCTCCTTACCCTTTCCTGATACCAAAAGAGCTGCTCACAAGGCATAAATCAAACTGTTACCCTGCTGCCTGGTGGGGAAGAGGGAAGAGGAAAGCACACTTCTGTGATCTCACCTTTATGGGCCATTACATAGCAGTGTGCATGCCTCCAGCTTATGTGCATTTTTTTTTTAAAAAGAGGGTGTGGAAAACAAAATGTTCTCCTTTTTATCCATGTTCTCATCTGGGGAGTAACTGAGAAAACAAATTTGTGAGATTGTTGTCACTCTGTTCCTGGAGTAAGGGCCAAGTGATGTTGGAGTAGCAGTAGTCTTAAAAAACCTTGTCTGGTCTTTCCTAGGAGATACAATTAGTGTAGTGGTAACAGAAATCTTACTCATGCCTCCTCACTGGAGTGGAGAGTTCCTGGTAACCCATATGCATCAGATTGAAGTAGCCACACAATATCTGCTACTCTGAGTTTCTCCTTGTCTTCTAGTGTAGGTGTGAGTGGGCTGTGACTGATCAGTGCTTCACATCCACGTGTTTGAACTGGGACAACAGTGTCTCTTCTGAACTCCTTCTGTTTCTGGTTCTTATTTAGCCCTTGTGGAGGACTGAGCGAGCAAATCACAGGGCGTACAGCTGTGCTGCTTTCCAACCTAATCTCTTATGCTGGTGCTTATCTCTTCTCCATTTCCAGGTATACATCTGACTTCACAAATACACTGCAGTCTATACGGAAGAAATGTAAACTGGATGATGTCCTCTCAGATTCCCTCTTCCAGGAGGACTGGACTGCATTTCAAAACTCTGTCCGGTAAAGGGGATTTACTTTTTTTCCCTCCTTCCCAGCTCAGAACTGATTTTTGTATCAAAGTTGGCAAAAAAATGACTTGGGGTCAGTTTACATAAGTAACCTGCAGAATGCAGGGCTGTGCTCACTTAGCTGCAGCGCTGCTGGGACCATTAGTATTAGCGACTGGGTTTCAGGTTGCTCCTGGCACAGTAAGTACTGTGAGGCTCCCCACCCTGTCTGGAGCAAGACTGCATGTCGTATCACTTGAAATATCAGCAGCTCTTAGAATTTTTCCCACTGGCACTGAGCTGGCCTTCACCACAATGACAAGAAGTGTCATGTGGATGTGGCTGTTGGGCAAAAAAAGAAATAAATCAGGATGTTATCAAGTGACTGCAGAGTTAATAGCTGAATTAACTCTGGACAGATGTGGTTTGGTTAAAACATTTTGCAATTACTTGACACGTGCCTGAGATGGGTTTTCTGGTGGGGTCTGGTGTTATCTGCCTCAAATCTCACAACGTGGATTTTGTCTTGTTCTTTCCCAGGATAATTACTACGTGTGGTGAACTCCTTCGTCAGTGTGGAGACTTTGAGCAGCAGCTGGCCAACAGGTGAGCAGTGCTGAACTTAATTCATGAGCTGTCAACGTAGCTACCAAGTTGAAAGGAAACAAACTCCAAGGTGCTTTCGTTGCGTAGATCGTGGAGGGAAAGCAGAGCCACTGAGGTTTTCCCCCACTGGCCCTCCTCATCTTTTGAAATGCCAGACATGGGTCACAGCCTGTCCCACTCAGTTGTGTGCCCTGGGACAAGAATCCTTTTTCTTGGATATATGGCTGGGCATTATAAGGAATACCAGACTGGGGTCAGGAAGGAATTTTCCACCAGATCAAACTGGCAAGATTCTCCCCTCCATGTGACATGGAGCATGAATCATTTGCTGAAATTAATCTAGGTGTGCCTTAACTGATCGATTCCCTGTAACTTGAGGAGTGTTAAGCACAGGCAGCACCTAGATCTTTTGTTGCTTCTAAGCAGTGCACTGTTCAGGCTCTTGTATGTTGAAATGCTCTAGTCTGGCTTGAGTGCCCGTGCTTGTTGTGGTACTCAGTGGCCTGCAGTGCACAGGAGCCTGGGTGTGATTTGTATTTGCTAAGATGTTCTGAGAGAGAGCACATCCTCTCTTCCTTCTCTCAGTATCTTTGTGGTTTTTAAGTTGCACAGTGACTTAAGAGTTGGCTGTAATTAGTATCTGCCACCAATGAATACTCCCTCCCTTTAAGTAACATAAAGACAGTGCTGGTCCTTGGACCAACAGGAGGACAGCAGTGCTGATTTCAAAGGATTTTGTCAGTGACTTTTGTGCACTTGTTTTCAGGATTTTATCAACTGCTGGGAAGTACCTCTCGGACTCCTACAGCCCTTGTAGTTTTTCTGGCTTTCAGGATACCAGTTCTGCAGAAAAGAACAACTCCATAAAGAATCCCTGGCAGGAATACAATTACCTTTTGAAGGAGAACCCATCTGAGTATGCCAGCCTTATGGAAACACTTTATACTCTAAAGGTATTTTTGGTGCCTGGGAGAGCTGCCTCTATTGCAGGGTGCTCCTGGGCCCACACTTGGTAGATGAGACCTGGATTTCCCCTACAGCCTGATTACTTTTCATCCTGTGCAGCAGCCTTTTGCTGGGCTGTATTCCAAGTCTTCCACAGAGACACTGATTGATGCACTGAGAGATGAAATGTACAAACCCAGGAAGTCTGGACTCATTCCATCTCTCCCCAGATCCTGGCTGTGTTTTGTGAACATGCCCGTATCAGCTCAGGTGAGGGAGATTTTGTTGCAGAAAGCATTGGGGAGATTGTGTTGGAGCCATCTCAAATTCTGGACCCCACATACTGGCTTCTCCAGACTATTTTGCCACTTAGGCTCTGCTCCATGTCCATTCTGAAATATAATTCTGCAAGATTATTCATGCATGCATCTGTGAACAGGTGTTATCTTGTGGATCTAAGTTATGTTTGCTATCGTTGGTCACATGTAGTTGCCTCAGAATGTTTTAACTTCTTTGGCACTTAATTTACCTGCAAGTTGTGCAGCTCTGTCTGCAGTGTTACATGTTTGACTTTGAGCCTTTGCTGAACAGTCAAGTTCCATAGGTACCCTTCACGTAAAACTTCTGCTTAATTCCATGCAGGGAATCAGGTAGTTGTGCCCTTTGAGTAAAAGGGCAACTAACTGTTGTTGTGCCATCTTCTCTGCAAGTTCCTCAGTATCTGTCCTTTACTAGTGCCTGGCATGGCTGGAATGTGATGCTGATTCTTTGTTCCACATTTTGGGGAATAGTGTGCAGTTTCTGTCTTGAGTAACTGTCAGAATAGGGCATCCTGAAGGAAAGAGGCTGAGCCATTGCAGAGGAAATCACAGAATCACAAGGTTGGAAAACCACTTGAAGACCATCAAGTCCAACCATTCCCATCCTGTGCTAAACCATATCCCTGAGGATCTCATCTACCTGTCTGTTAAACACACCCAGGGATGGTGACTCAACCCCCTCCCTGGGCAGCCTGTTTCAGGCCCTGACAACTCTTTCAGTGAAAATTTTTTCCCTAACATCTGCTCTGACCATGTCCTGGCACAGCTTAGTGCCATTTCCCCTTGTCCCATCTCCTGTCCCCTGGCTGAAGAGACCCTCGCCCACCTCTCATCACTGCCTACAACTACCTGAAGGGAGGGTGTAAAGGTCTCCCCTCAGCCTCCTCTTCCCCAGGCTGAACACCCCCAGCTCCCTCAGCTGCTCCTCAGAGGATTTGCCCTCCAGCCCCTTCCCCAGCCTGGTTGCCCTTCTCTGGACTTGCTCCAGGACCTCCATGTCCTGCTTATGGTGAGGAGCCCGGACCTGGACCCAGCACTCGAGGTGCAGCCTCACCAATGCCAAAAGTTCTTATGCATTAGGATGGCCCAGTAAAGACCTCTGTAAGAATGTTAATGTAGCTTCTCTGAGGTCAGTGTTCTGTCTGTAAACCCTTCCCTGTGTCTCTGTGTTTGTTAGGAGAAAGGGACAAGTAACCACAACCTGTTGTCTTCATCTCGATCTGCCCTGAGCCGCCTCAACCAGCTGGCACACCACTTGGCTTTTGATTCTGTTTTTCTCCGCATCAAACAACAACTGTTACTTGTGTCAAAGATGGAGGTGAGTGATGGGTGCACTGATCTGATCCAAACTGGCACGGTTTACCCGTGGGATACCTTAGGGTGGAGTACAGCTCCCTGTTACTTACCTTTCTCCTTTTCAGAACGTTTCCCTCTGGTATCACATTTCTTCCCTGAGCTACAGTGAGTGGAAAGGTTTACCTCCCTTCATGCACAGCATTCACAGCAGATAGCTATGTTTGCAGGCTCTGATATCTGTCTGAGGTGTTGCTTTTCTAACCTGGGTGAGCATTTGTTTCCCACAGGGAGCTGTATGGAAAGGGTGTGTATGTTTTGGGCCTGAGGGAGGGCAAGGGAAGCAGTTTTCTCACCATCTGTGTTCTGCTTTCTACAAGTCCTCAGACAGTCACAGTCCGTGGTGCTGGATGACCCCTTCCTAGAATACTGACAGACTTCATGCTCCAGAAAGTCACAGATTTATGCTGCACTTTGCCTTACAGAGTTGGAATTCTGGTGGCATTGGTGAGACCCTTACAGATGACCTGCCAAACTTCAGCCTGACTCCTCTGGAATATATCAGCAATGTAAGAGCACGCAAGGAAGGTTACTGGAAGCCTGGTGCTGAGGGAATCACATCTGTGTTCCCCCAGGTTTTTTGTAAAATTGTAGCTTTTGTTAAAATTGTTATAAATGTGATTGATGCTCTCAGTGGCCCAGCCCTCATCAGTTGGGTTGTGCTGTTCTTTGTAGCCTTTATGAAAACCCTGTCCAATTCTGGCATAGTAAGAGCATTGGGAGCACAGGGAGTTCTTCCCTAGTGAACTGCACTGTTTCCAGTGTTAACTCTTGTAATGGGATGGGAAATTCCAACTTCAGTTTGCAGTGCTGAATACTGAGCATATCTTCCAGATGCAGCTCGTGTAGCAGACAAGTTCCTGCAGTGTCTGCTGTAGTGATTTAACCATACTATGAAGTTTAAGAGGTCTTGAGCTCTTACCCTTCTAATCCCCATGTGACCCCCTGGTTTCTCTTTCTGGAGGAATAACAACGAAACCTTTCTGGCAGCAGGGTCTTTGAGTGGAAGAGGAGAGTGAGCTGTTCATCCCTTCTGGCTGGGCACTCCAGTTTGGTGCTGCTGAACGGTGTCCAGGTTGCTCTCTCCTTCTCCTGGTTATGTTTCAAGACGCTGCCAAATTTGACACTGTTACTTTGATAAGCAAGATTTTTATGTTACTGTCATTCTGTGCATCACACAGGGAAAGCATTTTTCAATGGATTCAAGGTGATGTGAGCTCAGGAAAAGCTCTTAGTGAGCATTAATACATACTACTGTACGGAGAGGCAGGGTACTCTGAACTGTATCTGCACGTAGAAAGATTCTCTGTAGCAGCAGATAATCACTTTATAAAGAGGGCTACATTTGTTTTATGCCTGAAGTTATGTAGCTTGTTAATGTTAATTTGTGAGTTGCTGTCAAGCTCAGCTTTCAGGTTTGGAGTACTGCAGATGGCTTTTTTCTTCTAGTAAAGTACTTGCTTCACATTTGCTCAGTGACTCAGCTCGTTGTGCTTTTATTCTAGATTGGGCAATATATTATGTCGCTTCCTCTCCACCTCGAGCCATTTGTCACTCAAGAAGATTCTGCTTTGGAACTGGCATTACATGCTGGAAAACTGCCTTACCCCCCAGAACAAGGTAGGGTGAAGCCAAGGACTTTGAGTGTCTGGGGGAAAGCTTTTGGATTTTCATGTTCCATGGGTGTGATGTGTTATGGTAACAAAGATCTTTGAGGACCGTTGCCTGCTGTCTAATCTTGTTTCTTCCAGGAGTCTCTTGGTAATACTTGTTATCTAGAGGCTCCTACTGCATAACATTTTTTGGGCTTCATTCAAACCAGAGGCTTTAACTTGGTCTCTTGAAGTTTAGTGTTCCTTAAAACTGTGGTTTGGGGTACAGGGTCTGAAGCATTACTGTTTCAGTGTTGGAGCAGTGTCTAGTGACCTAGGTGCTGGGGGTGAGCAGGAGGTACCTGGGGTCAGTTCCAAACGCTGAAGGGAACTATCAAATCATCTAGTCTCAAAGACTTCTCAGGTTAGCTTTTGTGGCTTCTGCTCCTTATCAGCCTCTCTGTTGGAGTACAGTTCGTGGAGTGGCTTAGGCTGTCAGTAAGGCTGTCCCCTTACTGAAGGGGAAGTCCTGCTCCAGCTTTGCTCTCCTGCCCTCCCCTTTCTGCTGCTTCCACAGCAGCGCCTGTTTCCATTCATTAACCCCACAGAAAAGTATCCTTTCTTTTTTCTTGTTCTGGCCTACTTTCTCTCAAAAGTATATCAATACTGTGATTTCAGTCAGCTTCCTAAGAGGTCTACTCTGCAGCAGAGCTGGCAGGAGACCACAGCGAGGAATAGGCAGAGCGGAAGCTTGTGACCTCCTTTAGAAGTGGTGAGCTGTTGGGCTGGCCGACCCTCCCAGATCATGTCCCTGTCTGGTGAAGAAAACACCCTGCAGGAACTAACCCAGTACAGAGCTTTCCAGCTTCAGACCCGAGCGATGTCTGGACATTGTCCCATGAGCTGTGCTTTACACTAGTTGCTTGTTGGTACAAAACACATGGTCCTGCACGGCCTTGCTGAGGACCACAGCCCCTTAATTTGTTGCTAGAAAAAGAGGAGCCCCTGAGCTGCTTCGATCAAGGATAGATTATTTGTTCTTAAGCACAATAATAATACTGTTTACTTGTAAACAACTTTTTCCTCTGCCTCTGCAAGTCCAGGAAAAGCTACTGTTACAACCTCTGAGACAGGCTCACCTGTGCCCTACGTGACAAAGGTTAGGAGCCCTCTGTCAGAACCTGCTCTGCTGTCTGTCTCCTTTTGGATGGGTTTTGCATCTTTGGAAATTTCTTCAGGGTCCAGAACGCACCCAGGAGTTCTTTCTACGTGTCATTCCTGTTATTTCTTGTAGTGAGCCGAGCTTTGGCTCCCATCCATTCTTCAGGTGGCTGTCTCTACCTGTTGTGTCATTAATCCTGCTGCAGTTAACAACAAGTAGCTACATAATGCTTCCCAGCAGGTTGGCAACACACCATGGTTTGCTGGGGTTAATCTGTTCTCAGTGTTTGTTTCCACTGACAATCAAGGAAGCGCAGAGCTTGGTATTTATAGTCTTCCTGCAGCCTTCTGAGAACGTGCTCTTTGGTTTAGGGTTTAGCATTATTTTGTCATCTTGAAGCTTTTATGTGTTTAGTAGCTTGTTCATTTTCAAAGTGCTTACAAACACAGAAAGCCTTTAGGGCTTGAAAAAAAACAACCAACCTGTGAATCCTTGTCACTGTAGTCATTTGTAAGCTAGTCCTAGGAGATGATCCTATGGAACATGCTGGGCAGTGTCCCTGATCCCAGCCTGATCACCTGTCAGCCCTTTGGAAGTGACTTCACCTGGGGAAGTACTAGAAGGAAGTGAAGAGTTTCACATTTTGAGCTGTCAGTGTGGTCTGCTCTCAGGGAGGAGATGTAACTGCTTTGATTGCTCCAAAACCAGCTGACAAACTCTTGAGTCCTACCGAGTACCTCAGCGTCCCTTTGAAGAAACAGTTCACTGCTTGTGAATTCCATTTCATTACAAAATCAGCATGTGCAGGTGAGTGTGATTGCTGACAGCTAATGAGAATTTCCCATCCAGGAGATGAATTACCTGAGCTGGACAACATGGCTGACTGCTGGCTGGGCTCCATTGCCAGAGCCACCATGCAGACGTACTGCGAAGTCATCCTGCAGATCCCAGAGCTCACCGCGCACTCCACAAAGCAGCTCGCCACGGACATCGGTAAGCCCGGTGCTGGCGGCGTCCCCTGAGCTCTTCCTGTTACAAATGGGCTCCTCTGCCATCACCTCAGATTTAAAGAAACTGCAGCCTGGGTTTTCCCTTTAACCCTGAGCCTGTTGATCTGATTCCCTGCCTGGTGGGGTGGTTCACAGCTTGGTTTTTTGCAAAGTGTCGTGTCACGTTCCTCTCCGAGGGAAGGGTGGTGTTCTGGTAGGTACTGCTGCTTCTTCACTGCTTTGTGTTTCTGACCATGGAAGTCCAAGCCCTTCTGAACCAAGAGGGTTCCCTTACAAACCAGAAGAGAGCTGTATATGATCTTTCCAAGCGTGGCACTGCTCTTTCCATTCTCATCAAGTGCTGTGTACCACCAGTATAAGCTGTTTAGGGGGCACACCACACGTGCCCAGCCTCTTGGGAAGTGCTCCAGTGGGTTACAGAGAAGGCAGTTGATTGAGTCCTTCTATTCACTTGATAGGTGAAGTAGGGAAGATCAGCTAAAGGCCTTCTAAAAGTAGTTGTGGAGCACTTGACCAGCATCCCTTTTTTAGCAAACCTGTAGGATCAGCTCTGCAGCCATGGTTAACCCACAGCCCTGCTGCTCTGAAGATGCTAGGTCACTACATTATTTTCAGTGGGGAGCAATTTTCAGCAGCAAAGTGGGATTTGCTGCCATGTCTCGTGCACGCAGAGTGACTGGGGGAAGACTCATGGAAGGGTTTGGGGAAGGTGTTTCTGCAGGGTATGGGGAGATGTTTCTTTCTTGTCTGAGGCTGGTAGAAGTGTCCCCAGAAGACAGGTATTGTAATCTCCAGTTAGTCCTTTCTCTGCTGTAAATCATGGATGCTGACTTCCCCCATGGACAAGCTCAGAAATAAGGATACAGACAATATTTCCTCCCCAGCTTGCCTGAAAGTGTGCTTGGTTGCCAGTGAACTCAGCCTGATTTCTTTTAATTTTTTTTTTTTTTTGGGGCATTGCTGAGAAACAAACCAATAGATCAGAAGCTGGTTGCTCAGCGTTGCCCCTGGCACCCTTAATTCTCCAACTGACTTTGAATCAATGAGCTGGAACTCCCTCCTGCCTTGACAACCATTCACCTCTGCAGAACTTCCCAGCTCTTTGCCTTTGAACGTGTGACCGTGGTCTTTTGCCTGTGACTCTGGTGACTGACCAGCCGGAGGGTGTCGTGGCAGAATGTCTCTCAGTCCTCTGAACGAAACAGATGATTGTCCAAACTAGTGTACAGGAAGCCAAAACCACACACCAGTCGGTGCAGTTAGATTCCAAACCCACTGCCATTTTCTGTGGGTTGGATCCAGCAGTGACAGGATTCTATCTGTTGTAAAGAATAAAGAGTAACTGCTGTGTGCACCGCAGCTGCTGCCTGTTCCAATGCGTGTTTATCCTTAATCTTTACAGATTATTTAATAAACGTGATGGATGCCCTCGGCCTTCAGCCATCAAGAACACTGCAGCACATTGTCACTCTGTTGAAGGCAAAGCCAGAGGACTACAGGCAGGCTGCCAAAAGCGTGCCCCGCAGAATGGCCAGCAGCGTCGCAGCAATGAGGGGCCTGGAGCTGTAACGTCCCCACTGCTGAGCGCTGATCAAGGGCTGGACTGTTTGGGTTGGGTTTATTTCCCCATAAACTTCACAAGGACGTTGGGAACATCTTCTGGGGATTGAAGGAATTTATTTCTGGGTAACTTTTAATAAATGCCTTTGTCTAGGAAGAGCTGGTTCCATTTTTCCATCTTTAGAGATGAGGAAAGATGTCGTAGGGCCAAATACACCAAAAACTCTTGGGATGACATTGAGTAGGCTGAGCAGCACTGGCTTCTGACTAGGACCATTCTGCTGGCTGCTGGGAAGTTCATGCTTGGTGGCGGTGAGATGACTGTCTTTTGCAGAAAATTTAATCAATTCTGAATCTAAAATTATGGGGTAGGTGCAACAAAGATTGACTGATTGGAGGCTCTTCTACCTGGAGGCGGTCGTCATTGCTCAAGTCTGTCATTATTCTCAAAGCCAGGAAGACAGTCTCATCAATTAGTAGATGGGGCTTGATCAACCTCGACCCTGAGAATAAAACCAGTTTTGTAGGTTGTTCCTGGTGCAATGAATCTGTTCCACTGGAAGCTATGAAGTTTATAAGATATTTAATGAAAGTGTTGCTTTCTTGTAAAATTTATTAAAGCTTTTTATATAGATCTTTGTAAAATGGCTTGTCTAGATGACATATCCTTCCAACGCTCCCACAGAATGTTTTTCCTTAGGGGAAAACTGGATAGAATATGAAATGATCCCAAAAGTGGCGTGCCAGCTGTGTGAGGTAGTGCTGGATAGAACCTCACTTGCAAACTCTTGTGTTTTGAAGAGGAAAAACATTTTTTTCTCTTTATCTGTATTTGCAAACTGCTGTTTTCTCCTTTTCACCACCAGATGCCTTGGGGGAATAGCTCTTCTCCCAGCCTCCAGGTTTCTGCCTCTTTAGCTTGGTTCAGGCTGCCCTAACCAGTGTTCACAAACCTTTCTGCTCTCTTTTGCTTTTTTGGCTGTGTTTTTTCCCTTGGCCACTGTTGGCTTTTGTTCCTTTTGGACTCGTTAGCCTGACACGTGCTCCCCTGGGTGACTGTGTGCTTAGCTGCCACAGCTGCTGCTCTTCTGGGCAGTACCCTGTCTGGTTTTGTCACACCAACACCTTTCTGTGCTTTGTAGCATGCACGTAGCATGCTGATACAAGCTTATATTTTACTGGTGGTATATTTTTTTCAGAGTGAAATTGGATTCCTTTGCTGTTCTTAGCTGGATTTTGGTGATGTTTTACTGCCAAAACTGCAGTTTGGAGAGGGGAAGAGAGCAGAGGTGCTTTATAAATAGATTTTAGATTTTGTGAATTTTTGGCACCTAAAAGAATCTCAGCACATGGAGGTAAAATGTGTTTTCTGGAATGTTTTGGGTTGGCTTTTTTTTCTTGGCAGGATTTTCAGTTAGAATTTTACTCTTTAGTTTCAGAGTATGGAAAGTTACTATAAAATTCCCCAAGCGAATGGGAAATTTGGTTCTGTATTGAGTTGGGACTTCTCAGGTGTCTGGTTTGGCTGGGATTTGGGAAGCCTTTCCCCTGGAGAGCTCTGTGCCCGCTCCATGCAGTGCCTGGCGGAGCCTTCCCACGGCTGCGCTGCTGCTGCAGCAGGAACCCCCCCTTTGCACCCACACTTATCTGCAATCAGTGGTTTGGGGGGAGCGCTGAGCCTGTGAGCAGCCAAAGTCAAG
Organism: Zapornia atra; assembly: GCA_013400835.1. Classification (NCBI taxonomy): domain Eukaryota; kingdom Metazoa; phylum Chordata; class Aves; order Gruiformes; family Rallidae; genus Zapornia; species Zapornia atra. Next base: position 1,108,501 of record VZTU01007467.1, on the reverse strand, counting down.
TACCTGAGACACTTTCCACTTTTTATTAGTTTTCAGACGCCCTCTATAAACCAGCAGTAACTGGAATAGTAAACTGTCCATGTCCTGCCAAAGAACATGCTGTTCCCATTCGCCCTCGCTGCGAGATGGGTGAATCTCAGCATTGTGCCTCTCCCATCCTTCTCCTGCCTTGTCACTCTAAGTGAGGGGGTTTGAGGCTCTTCTTTGCCTGCTGCTCTTGCGTCTCACAGGGCAAATGGCTGGGGCCAGCACCCAGCTAGGGTTGAAGGTGTGAAACGCTGGAAGGTGCAGACTGTCCCACCAGCACTGCAGCCTGAGACCTGCTGCTGCCTTTTCTGTTCCTTACTGCTCAGTGGCAGAAGGTGCTGGAGCCCACACCAGAATGCTGGGAGCCAGGGGTGCTGCATTTCAGAGTGCCTTTGGGAGTGCTGGCACAGGAAAGCAGCTCTGCCTTCCCCCTCTCTCTGCAGCCCATCCCCAGCAGCCAGCTCCTCTCGGATACCACCGTCTCACCTGTACAGGAGCAGGCTCAGAGCAATGGTTTTGGCATTTGGAAAAGCATCTGATGTCTCTGCAGCGTCTTCACGTTTGAGCAGCTGTTTGGTTATCACATGGCCGGACTCACTGGTAGTGGTGGTGTTGACAGGAGAGTGGGGAGAGATGCCCAGGTCCTTGTTCTCAGCTCCCCTGGTGTTCTAAGCTCATTGCTCCATTGTGTCTTTTGCAGGAAGCAGTGTTTTTTCACTGTTGCAAAATCGTTTGGAGGTCTTTGTGCAGGCAAGTGGTGGCTTATGTGTGTCTGCTGAGCGCTGAATCAGGAGGGAGGGTGCCTCCTGCGTGTTTCTGACTCAGCTGTGATGTGGGATGGAGCGCTGTCACTTCTCAGAGGCTCTCCTTTTTGGTGATGGAGGCAGTGCCGTGGGTTTACAGTGCCCTAGCAGGGGAAGCATCCATTGAGGGAGATTAAAGTGAGGAGCCGGGCAGAAAAAGTCTTGGGCAGCTCTTTAAGGCTTGGACTCCTCTGTCTTTATAAGCACCCTGACTGCCTTTCGGCTGCCCTGGCACTGCTGTGTGCTTGCTGAGCTCGTGCCATACCCAGGGTCAGATGGGCAGCAGGAGAAGCCGTGTCCGTGCACTGTTGGCCGGTCGCTCTTGCAAACGGGAACCAGCCGGCAGATAAGGGGCCTGGGGCAGCACGTGGATCTAAGAACCTGCTCCCTGAGTCAGGGGGTTTATTCCTCCCATCTTGTGATTAAGGTGTTCTGTGGCTACAAATAACTGTAAACTACCCCTGCTTTTCCAGTGCTCATCCCAGTCAAGGTGTGAGGCAGGTATGGCTGTTCACCAGCCTGGGTAGGCTGGCGCTGAGGGGTGAGTTCTGTGTGTTGAGTCCTTGCTTAACTGGCCCGGTTCATGAGGAACGTGGTGCTGAAGGATGGAAGCATCACCTGCCTCTGCTCCTGCTGTTGTGTAGCAAGTCCATCGTTTGCTTGCTGTATAAAAGATAATCATATGTTTCTGAGGTAAAACATCTTCCAGAGGAGTTGTTCTGGATGCTCAAAAGCCTGTGGAGCATGACTTGTGGAATGAGCAGCAAGTTCTGCACATGAACCCACTCTGCCAAAGGGCATAGCACCTGCTCCTAAACAACCTCCTCACCTCCTGATTTTCAAGCAGTGACAATTAAACCAAACCCAGCATCCAGCTCAGGAGGTCCACAAGCTGTGGGCTGCTGGAAGGGCTGTTCTGCATGTGCAGGACTTTTCCTGTTGCTCCATTTCTGGACACTGTCAGAATCAAACCCTTGGCCAGGGATGCTGATGTGCTGATCAAGCAGTTGCTGTGAAACCTCTGGCTGGTTTCTAAATCAGTTCTAATGTCTGGCTCTCTGGGATTCAGTACATTTATCCATGCATCTTGAGGGAGAGGCGGTGGGATTCACTGAGCTGAAACCCCAGAGGATGTGAAGGAGCACACTGCAGCCATGCACTAAACTGTCCTGATCCTCAGGCCCCTTTCTCAGCAGAGATGCTGAGAATGGGATTTCCAAAGCCGCTGCATTATTTAAGAATCTGAATTTAATAAAAAGAAGTGGTTAAGCTGCTTGCTCTTACGACTGCCAAGTGAAATTGGAAAATGTCTGTAAAAATTCATATATCAGAAGTAATAGAAAATCAAAACTTTTGGTTTAAGTTGCTGTTACTTTTGGAGCTAATCATCAAATTTTAAAAATTCATTAAGCAAGCCTTACAAAGCTGTGGCTGCAGATACTCTGTGCACTGCTATTGGTAACTGCTGCAGCCGTGTTGGAGCAGCTGCACACTGGTAATTAAGGGTTTGAGTTGTCCAGTGTATTTTTGAAGACAGAAGCTCCCCTGTGCGGGGCAGTCTGCTGACTGGTCATCATCCCCTGGTCCTGCTCAGGGTGGTTGTCAGCAGCCAGACCCACTACTTCCACTGCCCAGGGCAGATGGACAGACCTTTGGCATGCTCTGCCCTGGCAGCTCTGCACCAGAGCCCCCCGTGCTCGGGAGCTTCAAGCGGAGAAGGAGCGTGGACCCCTCTTGCTGCTGTGGTTGCCCCCACACCCCACGCCTGTGCCACGCTGGGAGCCGTGCCCAGAACATTGTGTTCCCCAGTCGTGTGATTGAACCACACGATCCTGTTTCCTCTTGAAGTTTTGCAAAAGTACTTCAGGAAGGCAGGTCCTTGGTGGGCTGTGATGGGGGCTCCTGGGAAAGCCGGGGGCGAGCTCACTGCGTCGCCCAGCCCCGTGGGACCACCGGACCCCCCAGCCACTCTCATGGCTGGATGAACACAACGCTTCCCCTCTTGTAAGCTGGCCAGCAGCCTCCTGCCAGCGCTGAGCTGTACCTGCTGCCAACAGGAAACTTAAAGGCAACTCTTAAATTAATGTATTTATTGCCAAAAGTGTGGTACTGTTAAACACCCTGGTACTTCCTCCCCACACCTGAATCTTTACGGAGGCTGAAGTATTTATCTCTGACACACAACAGCCGTGCCCACCTGCGACAAGCCCTGAGCAGCAAACACAAACAGAGCTCTCCCAGGCTCCAGGAGCAAAGGGACAGATTGCTTTCACTTTGTTTCCTCTGTAGCTGCTTGGGGGTGGAAATGCTGTGACCTCAGAAGTCAGAAGTGCTTGGGTCCAAAGCGCAGGGTCCAGCTGACAGCACAGCATGGCTGCATCATGCTCTGTGCCCCGGCCCAGAATCCCACCAGCCCAAGGCCACACATCCACCATTGGGGCATCCTGGCCTCTTCCCACCCAGGAGTGAGCAAAACCCCTTGTCAAAAAGAAATGGTGCCTTATGATGGTGTAACAGCCCTGGTTTGTACAGAGGCTGTGTGTAAAGCCAGAGCCTGATGCTGATTCGGTGACATTTATTACAGGGTTTATCAGACAGGGCTTCACAGTGAACATGTTAAGTTGGAGGGGGGGGTGGGCAGGGGAGCACAGTCAGGGCTTTTCATTCCTCCTTAATTCTGGTGAGAGTAGAGGATGCTCAGCAAACGGCAGCTGGAGCGTGGCGATGGGGCACGCACCGCTCACTCGGTGTCAGCGTCGCTGTCGGGGCTGAGGACGTCGAGGGGCTGCACACGCAGTGAGTCATAGTTGGGTGGGGGGGTGCCAGGCTCGGGGGGCAGCGCCTCATCCCTTGGGAGGGCACCCGCGTCCTCGTGCTGGAAACCCAGGTTGGTGTGAGCCTCCACCAGCTCTGACACGGTCGGGGGTGCGTCTGGGTACTGTGCCTGCGCCCGCTTCTGCTTCAGGCCTTTGCACCAGCTGATCACGTTGATAATGGTGATCCACAGCGAGTCGATGATGATTTCCCCAAACTCGATGAGGCACAGCACCGAGCCCCCCATCCAGAACCCGAACTGGCCTCCCAGGCTCGACAGCAGCCAAACGATCTGTGGGGAGGAGAGCAGGAGTGAGCCAAGGTGGTGGGCTCTGTCCCTGCTCAGCCCCTGCCCATCGTCACATGTGCTGGTGCTGAGCCAGGCGATGCTCCCGTCCCCAGGATGTCCCTACCGAGTCCCTCGCCTTGTGGGGGCTGCACTGCCCGGTGCTGCTTCCCAGTGACCTGCCCCACACTTGTGATGGGAACAGGAGCTGAAGGGGAATAACGAACCAGGCACTGTGAATGGGCTAGTGGAGGTGGCTTCACCCATGGCCTCACTACAGCCATGTGAAGCAGCAGCACGGAGGGGCCTGGCAGACTCACAGTGAGGGGCATCTCCAGCCAGGCCTGAGCAGCCCTGAGAAGCTGAGCAGCCCTGAGAAGCTGAGCCCTGCCTGTGCCTCTGGGATGACTTGATTGAGCATCTGCTTGCTGTGCGCTTGCAGCATGCTGCAGCACCGGGCAGAAGGGCAGGGTGGGCACTCACCGTCGTGGCTGCAGACTCTGAGATGGTGCGGTAGTTGTATTCCTGGAAGTAAATGTTCAGCTTGATGATCCCGTTTCTGTAAGGGACAAACAGCAGCTCAGCACAGAGCCAGGCTTGTGGGTTCTCCACACCTCTGCTCTGACACCTGACCGCAGGAAAGGCTATGCACAGCCTGGCCAGAGCTCATTGGTCACCCTAATTTTGGTGCGTCCCCCCTACTGCTGCTGCTGCCAGATTCAGAGACACGAGTATGAAGGGAGAAACACTCTGATCCAGGAGCTGGCAGCTCACAGGTTCAGAGCTTCTAGGCTCTGACATGCATTAGAGATGCTGCAGTTAACATCAATTTTAACTTAACCACCCGTTTGAGTTTGTCTGCCCCAGTTAGTCACTATGGAGAGCAGAGGCCACACACGAAGTGCACTTTATGCATCTTCCAGGTGAGCAGGTGCCAAATCTTGTCCTTGCTTTGCATTAGCACACATGTGCTCTGGCCCACAGCCAGGGTTCATGTTAATCTAATGTTAACAGCCTCAATAGAGGAGGTAAAGTGGTTATTCCCATCACCTACCTGTCCAGAGTCACGTTTGTTGACATATCCCTTTCATAAGACAGAATATGGAAAATCCAGTCCTAGAGAAAGAAAGTTTATTCAGAACTGAGCAGATGCATCCTCTCTGGGCACCTGCTGGGGCAGGAACCCAAGGGAGCTGCAGGATGTGGAGCAGGATCCCCGGGGAGGAGGAGCGGCTGCGAGGGTGTCCCTGCTCCTGTCTCATGCCCTGGCACTAGAGATTGTTTGCGTGCTGAAAATGTGTAATTTAGCAAAGAGGCACCTGCTACCTGGACATTAGCTCTGGAAACACAGAGTGATTCATGGCACTAGGGACATGGCAATTATTCATGAATGTTTCAAAACAAGTAGTCGGTGTTACCTCTGAGGCTTCAGATGGCCAGTCTGCCATGGAGATGGTCATCTTGTACTGCGTGTCGCTGGAGGGAGGAAAGGAGAACGTTGGTACAGGAGTTCCCCCTTCTCTGAAGTCACTGGAACTTCTGTTCTCACACAGAAAAGCAGCCCCGTGCGATTTGCCATTTTAGAAAGGTCAGGATTGATGGGAGATGAAATGCAGGATGCCCTCCACCTTCACAGCTGCCAGAAATGGTGTAGGTACTCACTTGCATGTCTCCTTACAGGAGTCGATACAAATCTGCCTGTGCGTTATACTGGATCTCAGTGACGAATAGCAATACGCTGTTCGGTGAAAACAACAGGTCAAAGCGTCTGTTCAGGTAAGAACTCCACTTACTGGATTAGATCCATTTCATTTCATAAACTAAACATTTAGGTATGAACCTGCTGCACAGGTCTCCCATCTTCCCCTCTGACCTTCCCCTCTGACCTTCCCCTCTGACCTTCCCTTCCTTGAGAAACTCGGGCAAAGTGGTCCAACAGTTTAAGAATAAATGAAAAATAAATTTTCATTTTCTGCAGATGGTTTCTATAGAGCCAGCTTGCCCAAGTTCAGGGGTTTTGGCACAGCCCTGGCTTCTGCCCAGCTGTGGAGAGCACCAGACATCCACCCCGCAAACCTCTGAGCATCCTTGCAGGAGCTCATTGCCCCTCCTTGGGCCAGTTTGTCTCCAGACCCTGCAGGCACAGCAGGCTGGAGCGTTACCCCTTTTTCTCTCTCTTTGGTACCCAGAGGCTCCTGTTACCTTCCCCAGCTGGAGCCATCTCCCTGGGAGAGACCTATCCTGGGGCAGTGTGGAAGCTGAGGCCCCTCAGTCCCTGGCCAGGACCAAGATTCCCCCACTTCTCCCCCACTCTGACCCGAATGGCCCTGGGGAGACCCTACACAGGCAAAAGCAATTCACCCAGGGCACTTGCAGGAGCACTAAAGCTCCCATCCACTCCCAGCCCTCCCGCGTGCCGGGGCCCTGGGGTGGATGTATTTTGTTCGTGTTCTTACCCCAGCCTGGGTTATCTTCATTATTGCAATAATTTACCCCTTCAGGCAAAGGAAACATGTAGTGACCACATCCACAGGTTTCAATCATGTGATTTTGGAAACAAGAGCGCAGGCAAGCCTGAAAAAAGGGAAGAGGGAGCTGCTTAGAGGTGGGCTGAACCCCCTCCGCCTGCCTCTGCGCTGCCAGAGCCTGCGCTGGCTGCGGGAGCTCTGCCCCAAGCTCTTTTGTCTCCGTTGCACTGCACAGCAGATCGTGTGCTGCCAGAGCCCATCCCTGTGTGATGGCACGATGCCGTCCTCCAGCACACACCGAGCATCGCCAGGCACCACAGCAGGCACTGGAAGCCTGTTGCAACTGGCTTTACAGCCCCGAGACGCAGCGGGTGGATAAGCTGCCGTGCGTGGAGTTGCACTGGATGACGATTTTCTTTATGAAGAGTTTTTACTGCTGTTCCTCCAGATTTTAAGGCACATCCTAGTTGGGAGTTGCCCACCGGTAAGTCACCTCGCAGGAGCAGAAGGGAACTCAGTGCCTGCTCCCAGTCAAACAAGAAACTGCTCATTACTGAACTATTTAGGGCTTCATGGAAGTAATACCATTTCCAAAGAGGAGTAAAATGTTCCACTGCACCTACGGACCCTGCTGCTGTCTCCAGGTTTTATACAGCCTACTGCCAAAGGGCTGGTTTCCACCTTAAAGCTGGGACTCTAAAAATACTTCAACATAAAGAGCAGGTTTTAGAAATCCAAATTATCTGTGCATCTGCTTCTCTCCTTGAAAGGATTGCAGCCGCTGCTTCAGCAGCCTGCGAGCCGGGCCGCAGCGCTGCCATTAGCTCAGTGAGGCATGAAGTTAATCATCCGAGATTGGATTGGGATTCTGGATGAAACAGTGCACAAAGCAATCACAAAGTCTATGAAAAGATAATGAAATTTAACAGCTCCAGCTAGGTAGAACAACCAGAGGCTCTCCGCGCGGCACAAAGTGTTCACGGCAACTGGAGGGCGATGGGAAGGCCTGGTTTTGGCTGAGAGGTCCCTGAAGTGACGTGAATTATGTGGACACAGACCCCAGTCAGCGTTTAGCAACTTTGGGGTAATAATGCAATCATCTCGAGTATTTGCTTAAACGTTATACAAGCATCTTAAAAGGCAGGGCAAAGCGGCCCGATGGCTGCAGTTATATAAAGGCAGGACTGCAAAAGCCCTGCTAGACCGAAGCCCTCCTGCTTGCCTGGGGTGTATTCTTCAGGCTTTTGTCAATAACCCCCCCAAAATGCTTCTAATGTCCTCCTTACTGTCAGATCCCACTCTCCAGAAATGCTTCTCCCTTATGTTTTAGCCTGTTACAAATTAACCACCACTTAATCTTTACACTATATTTTCCTTACAGATTCAAGGTTTACAAACATTCGACTTTCTCATCCCAGTTTTAAAGTGAAGAAAAGGCAAAGGTCTGTCTTCATTTCCCAAACAAAACAGGCAGGCTTTTTTCAGGGTAAAAAAAGGACTTAATTCTCTTAAGGAGAAAAGGATTTAAAAGAGCAGAAGCTGTCAGGAGAAGAGTCACTTCTGTATATTCCTCACTCCTATATAGTCCTCTCCCTCCTATATATCCCCCTCCTCTTGGGGATAAATACTACTTGAGTACACAGAATACAAGCTGCTTTGCACATTAGAGCAATGCCATCACTAAACCTCAGAGCACAACTGGTCTCCAGGCAGCTTTTATCCTCCTGTCGTGCCCCGAGCAGCAGGACCTGACCTATCTCCTGAAAAGTGTCACACTAACAGCTCAGTAAAAGCTTCCCAGAGCCATGGTGACCCGTCACGCCGCAGGATGGTGCCCACATTCGCTGCGGATGGAGCAGCCTTGCTGTCCTGGCTACAGCAGCACACGCAGCTCTGGTGATGGCTCGGGAACCACTTGAGTTTAGGGACGTTAGCCTGTTGGCCATGGGCAGTGATGGGAGCCTACCCCTCGCTGGGTGATTCTCCTGGGCATTAAAAGATTTCACCCAGGCATGGAAGTTGTAGGGGAAAGAAAGAAGATATTAATTAATTGCCTTAATGGCATGGTTCTTCTTTTTAAAGGAGAAAAACTGCTCTGAGCCTCCTTGAGCGGCTGGCAGAGGAGCGTGGGCCCATCGCTGTGACAGTCCCTGTGCAGAAGCAGATCGAGTCTGTCTTGCTGCTCCCAAGGTCCCTGCACAGACCCTGAGGAGGATGGGGAGCTCCCTGCTCCCAGCTGGACCCCCTGGAAGGTGTATTTTCCCAGCATTTCCTATGCTGTTAAGGAACTGTATTAGCCAAAGTTACTGGGAGTTTCCCGCCATTTCAGATGCTCTCCCTTTTGAGTGATTACAGAAATGGCCATTTTTATCCCTCTCAAGATGAAGCAAACTTCAGACCTGACTAAGGGAACAATAGCTGCCGATGTCTGGTCCTGGCCCTTGGAGCTGTTTCCTGTGATTACCCTAAACTGTGCTGCTTGCCCGAGCAACGCTCCTTATCTTTTGAAGCCTTTTAATACTTGCACCATTAGGTCTTGCTCCTGCAAGACAGTTATTTCCACTGGATCCACTGGGACTGTTTCCAGGTCTGGAGCTATTGAGTGTTCAGACTCGAGTGCTGGTTTATGACCAGAAATCCCATGTTTAGGTTATGATTTCTGCTTTACTATTGCTGAAGCTCCACTAATTCTGCACGGTCAAAGATTTTTCCTAAACAGCTTTGGTTGGATTAAAAACATGTTTTACCTGTATGGAATAAGAAGTATTATACTGGCTATAGAGATTTTTTACAGGGACATCAGACCCATTCATGGTGCAGTCGCTGTAGGGGTAGCCCATCCGTTCCAGTTCATCCTGAAAGAAAACCAGAACAGCGGAATTCAGTAGGTAGCCCTCTTCCCCAGGTCCCTGGCGCCTGTTTCTAGACACTCTGTAATTTCTGCCTTCCCTGATGGCTTTGAAAAAGATCAAAAGAATCATAGGTGGCAGAGCTGAAAGGGATGCAGCCCATTCCCCGGAGCTGGATCGAGGCAGCTGAGGGTGTTGAAGAGCTGCGTGTTTTAGCAAGGCACCTTCCGACATGCTAAAGGAAGAGGGAACAATGACCTGAGCTCAGTATTTTGGCTTCAATAAAGCACTTTGCCAGGACAGTTACATAAAAGTCTCCATAAACTGTTCCAGCCCACAGCTAGCATATACCTTGACTCTTTTGGTTTGAGCCAGTTCAGCCAAGACTTAAACAAACTTGGTTGCAGTCCCATCAGATAACATTATTCTCAGACAATCTGCTCTAGAGGAATGCCACACATACCACTAGCACTCCGATGGAGGTTTCTGTCCCGGCCATTGCATAGATGCCCTGATCCTTAAGGAAGGGGAAGCTCTTCTGTTGATGCAGCATGAGCCTGGCCCCGGCAGCGGATGACAGGTAGGGGATATAGTCTTGCTGGCTGATGTCCAGGATTAACTTCAGCCCTGGGACACCAGACAAAACAAGGAATCGTATCGAAATGTGAGTGTTTGGGAAAAAGAACCAATCCTGAGTGTATTTCTTCGCTGTGCACAGAAACCTCAGCTCCTTGGGGAAGAGCCGGGGTCTGGCTGTCGTGGCAGCCTCGGGTGTGCATAAATACACACGATGGTGAATGCACGGGATGGAAAGGCCTGAGTGAATATTCAGGCATTGCCTCAGACATTTCAGCTACCCAGATGTTGCCCTTCTGCAAAGTAACATCTGTAGTCACAGTGCTTGCTTCTGTGTGGCACATTTCCCTTTCGGGGGCTTTTCCCCTCCCAGGAAGTTTACTCCCTGCTGTAGTGCTCCAGGGACACAGAAACCATAAAGCTGTTCTCTCTCAGAGATGGGCACTGAGAGGCAGAGTAGCACTGCCGTTGCTTTAGCTCCTTCCTCCATAGCAAAGCTCTCTCTTACCAAACTCAGCGCCGGGGTTGGAAGAATTCAAAGCCTCTTCGTCCATGCCCCAGTTAAAGATGTAGCAGTTACCATGGTCCGGGTGATAGATTTGGGTGAAGTTCCTGGAGGAATCATGCACATAAAACCGTGACTCAGGGACCAAAGGGTTATAAAATAATGCATCTCTGGGACCACAGTTTGGCAGCCACACCTGGGATTCATCTCAATTGCCTCGTTTGTTGAATGTCTGCATGGAAATTTCAGCAGATATAATTTCAGTCAATCTGCTGTTGAAAAGAAAGCAAAGCACGGTGCTGGTGTGTACTGAGACATGGGCACTGGGGACAGCGCTTTGTTGGAGTGGAGAGGAATCATCTGTCATGCAGATGAGAGAAATAATTGCTTGATCTGAGCTATGTTAACAGGCTTTGGCTGGTGCTGTATCTCACTCGTTGATGACATTTCTCTGTTTCCCCCTGCAGAAGGGGTGTTGCAGTCAGGGCTGGATTCCCCTGGGCTGCTGCTGTGTGCTCATGTTCTATAAATTTGGTGTTCGTAAGAAACAATGACAGCTAAAAATGCATTTACTGGAGCTCTGTGTAAGAAGAGGAGGGGCTGTAACTGGCACTGGCATGCCAGGGGTACACTGACACAGCACCTGGGCTGACACGTCCTATCTTAGGAAGGCCCCATGCTGTTAAGTCTTGATGTGTCATGAGCAAAACAGCCCATCCAAAACAGAAACTCAAGCCAGCACTATCCCAAAACAGCTTGTTTCATCAAGCATCACATTCAGAAACCCCCTGGGAAATGTTGGAGTTAAGAGCCAGCAGAAACCTCTTTATTAACTGATACAACCTCTACATTAACTTAAAAAGAACAAAGGAACAGGCTGCCACACCTTTAGCATCCTGTACCATCCCCAATGCAACAGGAAAGGGCAGGGAGCTCTGTGTGCACCTACTTGTAGTTGCAGGGCTCAGCCCCATAGAGACATGCCAGGATCATGTCTTCTGCCTGGTAGCCCATCCTGATCCTCTCTTGCAGCGGGACCTTGGAGAGGATGCTGGTGGACTGCAGGATGTACCACTCGGTCACCGCCTGCGCCGCGCTGGTGAAGTTCCTGTACGTGCAGTTGTCGGAGCCCTGATGGCTGCACTGGGGACACACAGCAGGCAGGTCTGACCCCATCCGTGGCCAGGAAGGGCAGAAGGTATGTATGGCAGGCCCATCCTGCCTGCTGCTCCCAGGGGAAGGAGAGGTATGGCCAGACCAGCTGTGGAGCTGGCCATCACATCTGCACGTGTTTACAGACGGATCCCTGCCCTGGGAGATCTCCTGGCTGGGCACGTTCTCCATTGGTCCCAGCAGCACCTCCACAAGCTTACAGAAAACACCATTTTGGGTTCAATTCTGTAAGAGTGGAGTCGCCCCAGCTTCCAAGGTCTGCTCAGGCAGGGTCCTTGAAGCCTCTGTGGGAGAAGAGGTTGGGGGGGTAATGAGACCACCACGTGCCTCTACAGTGAGGACCACATCAGGAGAGGGGCAGGGGCAGCAGCCTCTTCCCAGCATTTTGGGAGGCAGATCCAAGGAAGAGGTGAAGGTGGCAGGGTGCCTGCATGGAGTACATTAGCCCTGGCTCTGTCCTGGGCTCAGCCCACAGCGGGGCTGTGCTGGGTGACCCCAGAAGTTGTACAGCAGTCATCCGTGCTGCAGGCAGACTCTGCCAACCAACACTATGCAGAGCTCCGTTACTGCCCAGCGTGTCCAGCATCCCTCTCGCCAGAGGCTGACAGACCGCCCCAGGATCCACTCCCCATCTCTGACGTAGTGCCAGATTGCTACCTCCTGTCTGTCCCTTTTTGCATGAGGGACCTGCTGATCTGACTGGCATTATGCAGCTGCCTACATTGATCAAGGACCAATGTAACACAGATCCCGCTGAGCTTCCTTCATTTAGAGAAGTACATTTAGGGGAATGAACCCATTGCATGCCCCACGTGCAGAAATCCAGCATCTCCAGCTGGGCGTATGGCTGCGTAACCCACAGGGGATCAAACCCTACTGAAATGTAAAGAAAATCTTAAAATACCTCTGTGCTGCCTCCCTCAAAAACCCCTGAGCAAACAGCCCTGGAGCCTTGAAATAACACGCCATAGCTTGCAAACTGCCTGTGGGCTCTGCATGCCTGTACAGAGGATGCTGCCAGCACAGACAACCCCCAGCACAGCGGGACCAGAGCAGAGCATCCACAGGCAGCTGGTGGGGAGGAGATGCCAATCTCCACGCTGGAGTGCTGCTGAGGCTCCCAGCACTGCTCATCCCATGTCCCTCCCCAGCTGCCTCTCACTAGACCCCTCTCACCAGCTTCACTGCCAGCTTGTACTTCTTTTCTTCTGATGTCACGTTGGCTGGGGCAGGTGGGGCAATGGTTTGGTTGCCTGCAGCTGTCTCGTTGTCCACAGAAGTTTCATTGCCTGCAGAGGTTTCGTTGCCCGCAGCCATTTCAGTGCCTGCAGCCGTCTTGTTGCCCGCAGCTGTCTCGTTGCCCACAGAGGTCTGGTTGTCCACAGAGGTCTGGTTTCTCTCAAAGATGTCCAGGATGATGGGATTGTTTTTGTCATGCTCATCAATGAGCACCAGGGGTATCTGGTGCCAGAGCTCCAGGTCGAGTGGTGGGGAGGCGTTCTCACTGCTGTTCCATGGTGCAGGTTGCAGGATCCTCTCCAGTGCTGCTTCAATGAGCCTGTCCAGTTCTTTCAGCAGATGCTTCACCTTTGAGTATCTGCAGGACAAAGAGCATTTACCAGTCGGTGTCAGGGTGGTGGGGATGTGCAGCAGCTTGTCTGCTGCTCCACTGGCCTGGACCATCCTGAGGACCACGGATCACTGCCTAAAGATTTACCAGAGAACCTGGGAGCCTTTGTGCTGAGCACGGCCAGGTCAGACATGAGCATCCCACTAGCCTGCATCTTGGTGGAAAACCAGCATGAGGCTAACCAGGGAGTGCTGCGGTAGTGAACGCTGCTTCTTGTGAAGTGCAAGTTGGTTGCACTTCAGTAATTCACTGTAGTTTACACAAAACATCTCCAGCAAGCAGAGAATAAAAAAAACCCCACCCCAAAGTAATTCCTGTGTGTCAGTTGAGAGGATCTCGCTGTGGGCTGGGCTATTGCACAGATACATGCTTGGAGCAACTCAAATAAAAATCAGTTACTCCTTTGAAACTGCAACCAAGTAAATCACTGCAACTCCCAGCAGATACTGCTGTTCCCCCAGCTCTAAACAGCCAGAGTGTAAGTGACCAGGGGTATGTTCACAGGGAGGAAGGAGAAAGAAAGGAATTGTGGGGAAAGATCCTGAGACTGGTTTGGTTGTGGTGAGTTGAACTTCAAGTTTTCCCTGAGCCAGGGAAAGTTTGCAGGAGGCAGTAACCATCATTAGATAGCTGATAGAGCAAGGAGACCCTCTCAGGCACACAAACCCTCCTCTGGACCTGAGCTGTTCTCCTTCATGCAGGTCTCCTTCTGTTCTCCTGTTCCCAGCACCACATGGTAAGTCAAAGGATGCTTTCAGCCAGTGCCCCTAACACACCTGAGGCAGGAAGGGAGCCACAGTACTTTATGCTACCAATATAACTGAGGGTGTTACACAGCTGAGTAAGTTATGTGAAGAGAAACTCACTTGAAAGGGTTGGCATTGCAGACTGTGACTGCTGGGAACTTCATGGTCTTAAAGCCAATAGAGAGGGATGACGTGACGTTGTAGGAGAGGTAGGTGTTGATGAGGATACCCCACTGCCAGAAGACCAATGATGCAAAGAGCAGCGTTAGGAAGAACCAGATTAGCTTCTTCTTCGGCCCCTCTTTGATGATGCGCTTCGGGCCGTGGGTGTTGGTGTTGTCGCAGTACCAGACCAGCAGCTCCTTGTAGGTGTAGCCAGGGCCCTTCTGCAGGCGGTGCAGTGCCCGGATGAAGTACTTCTTCAGGTTCATGCTGCTGCCTGCAAATAGGAGAAAAGACATCAGAACAGCTATTTTAAGAGGCAGGGTTTGTATCCCAAGCACACTCGTACTGCCAGCGAAGCAAAGCTGGCCCGGTCATGTGTTGGCTGGACTGTGGTTTTGTCAGAGCTGACGTTCTTCAGGGTGACGCCGCAGCAGTGAACCAGCCCCGGCCGCCTGACAGGGGACGGGGGAGGTCTGTGCTTCACAGCCCCACAAGCAGTGAAGGGTTTGGACACGTCCCTTCTGGGGTGCTTTCTGGCCCCCAGAGAGTTGGGTGGCTTGGAAGGGCTGGACACTCTGTGCCTGCAGCCACGTGACAAGAACTGGCCCCTGGGGCCCCGCGGATGTTGCAGTAAATAACAGGACAGCTTTGTAGGGAGTCAATATTCTGTGTGCAAGGGGGAACGTCTCTACCATCCCCTGAAACCTCTGCCAACACTGGATGGACCAAACAGCACAGACACGAGTTTCTGTGTTACTTCTCAAGATAATACAGGGCTTAAGACAACTTTTCTTAAAAGTACAAAGGATTCCAGTGCACCGGGCTGCTGGGGGTAGGGGAGCAGGAGGAGAGGACCTGGAGCCAGCAGCACCTTTCCCAGGACCAGGAATGCTGCTCAGTGCTGCTGCCTGCGGATCATTTTTTTCCACCAAATTCCTTTGCCTTTCAGATACTATCGGTATGCTCCCACCGCTCATGTGAGGGATGCTGCATATTTTACATTCATATTGTGAGTAAATAGAACATTTTGTGCTGCTACTTTAAGGTGAGAATTTGTGTTACTAAATCTTAATATCCCGAGGCGGGATTTCAAAACGAGTCAGCTGCCTAGAACGGTTTTCAGATTTAAACTGGAGAGGAACAGAGTTTTAAGCTTAATGTGGCACTTAACATCCCAGAAAGAAAGAGAGCTGAGATAACACAGCGATATTTCGATAACGAGCAGCTCTCAGCACCACAGAACTAGACTAAGACAAAGTTACTCATAGACAGATCACTAAATGAACCAAAAGAAGCTCAAGGGTGCACCCATGTCTCTTGGGGAGCGGTGGCAACTGTGTTCTTACTTAAAAAAACCTCAATCAATAGCCTAATACTGATTCACTGAGTTATTGGCCAGACCTGCAAAATCTTCTGAGTAGTACATGTAGAGTTTGGTACAAGTATAACCCCAATAGTTTTTATGATGTCTCTCTCCATGATGCAAAGAGAGATGATGATTTTCGTTGCACACCCTGTTAGGTGTGATGTTACACACAGACTAACACCAGAGGTCTTGATGGCAGAGTGCTTTGGAAAGAACAAGCTCCAGCTGCTTCCTCCAAGACCTGAGGGCAGGATCTGCTCCTGGGTGAGGGCCTTTTGTTCTCCAGGGCGAAGACCTCTCGGACCCCAGACGGGAGGCTGGTCCTCTGTGAACTCGGTGTCACAAAGGTTCCCACCCACAGCTGCCTGCCCAAGGGTTTGTACACAGGAGGAGCTTTCATCTCGCCGCTGGATGCTCTGCTGGCTTTGGGCAGGACTGTGACAAACTCGGAAGGAGCACTGCTACCCTCCACTGAGTTCCCCTGGCTCAAGGGAAGACACAAAACGCGTGTGGACGTCCCACCTGAACCTTCTGCTGCCACACATGAACACAAACCCACCTCGAGACTGCTCTCGGCTTTATAAAGCAGCATCACCAAAATGCACTTCAATCCAGAGAGGCTGGCAAGGCAAACTAGTAAATATTTTCTGCCTTTTAAGAAACCCAATAAAAGATTTAGATTAGATTAAAATTTAAAACACACCTAGCACTGCACTGGGCAAAATCCAGCCTGGCTGGACCTGACTGGCCACATGCCCTGCAGCCTGTTTGCTCTGCCGCTCACGGACTGCGCCGGCCAAACACAGAGCGTGAGCTGCTGCCTGGAGCCTGAGACCTGCCTCAGAGGGATCCCATTTGTCATCCAGATCTTCCCCGGTTGCTCACCCACCCGACATCGCGATACGTAGTGATTAATTCTTTTTGTATTGCTTCCTCAAGCTGGGCTATAGGTTTGGTTTCTTTTCCTGATGGCAACACTGAGGCACGTATTGAGGGGCTGAGGAGCACAGGCAGAGTTCAGAACTCTAGCTTTGTAACCAGGGAAAGTAAAAAGATACCAAATAGCTCATCCTGATGCTGCTTTAACTTCCTCTGCTCACAGTTCCGCAGGAGTTATCGATATGCTTGTTCTCCACCTTGAATTTCTTTGCATTTAACCACCTAAGCTGAGAGCGCTCCCTGCACAGCAACCGTGTGCCTGCTAGCGATAGCAAGGTGTGCTAGGGAAGGAAGTCGAACTCTGGATCAGTTTTAAGCAGAGATTAGAGCACTTCCAGCTCACTTTATCTCTTCAGCTCACCAACTGTATAAACACTGTGCTGAGGGGCAGCATTTTCATGATTTTAAGTCAGAGTCAGGCTACGCTGCGGGAAATAAGATCAGGCTAGTTTCAGATATGTTTTAAACTGATTTGGAATGTTTTTTCCCCCATGACAAAGCTACTGGACTTGTTCTTTGCAAGTGCTGCTCCGTCCCACAGCCCCAGAGGCACCCACCAGTGGGAGGACGGGCATGGGGATGGCTGGAAGGGCATCCTCTGGAAGGATGCCTGCAGCATCCCCACCCTGCCATGAAACACATGTATCCCAAAATTTGTTTAAAAAAGGACAAGCTATCAAAGGTGTGCTCGCAGTACAGCCAAGCAGAGTCATGGATTTTTCAGGGGACATCTTAACATGACAACAGAGAGAAAGACTTTACGCTTCCTTTAGGCATAAGCTGTGGTTTTAAACAGGACTTTTGATAAAGGAGATGGCATTAAGCAAAAGCTACAGTTCACCATATTTGGAAGAGATTTTTCTCGATATTTTTTCTCATTTTAATAGTTCTTTTCTTACCTTTATTTTCAGAATCTTTCCAAATGGACTTTGTGTTTCTTTCTCGCTGCTGAAAGCCACCCTGTGTGAGGTGCCTTGCCCACTGGAAGCCAAAGCCCCTCTTACTGGGGCCTCTTTGTCCCAGGCACAGAGACTCAGTGCTCAGATGCTGTAGATGTGTGGTGTGGGTACAGTAAGGGTTTTGGTGCCAGCCTGGAGCTTGTCCTGCTCTCCTCCATCAGCAAGCCCTGCCTGGAGCAGATGCAGTACAAATGAGGGACGACAAGAGCCACCCTCCATCAGTACACAGATAACTGTCACTGCTTCCCAACCCCCCCCCCTGGAGAAAGGAAGTGGAGGCTGCTGTGGGACCAGAGGTCAGGGCTGGGAACTTAAAAGGCACTTCCCCCTCCATGGACAGGCAGCTTGGCTCCTGCTGGTGTGTGCCATGCTGGGCAACATCACAGTTACAAGCATCTGTCCCTGTTGCAGCCCTCAAATTCCCTGTTATTTGCACAGTCTGAGTAGCTCAACCACCCAGACACCCTTCACTGGTTTTATTTCTTGTTTGGCTGCTCTGCATCCCAGGCCCCAGTCGGGGAAGCGGGACATGCACTGGTTAGGCATCCCCGCTCCTTTTCCTGCTTGGCATTGCTTATTGCCACACTGCCCTGTGTGCAGAGACGAACTGGCCCAGTTCTCCTCTGCGGGGGAGCTCCAGCAGTGCGTTACTGCTGCGTTACACCCCGCAGGTCCCTGCAGCGCTTGCAGCTCGCAGCATGCTCTGCAAGCACCCACCTCACCTGCCTGTGCTGGACCCACTCCTGGGAACAACTTCAGCTTCCCTCAGTACCTCTCCAGGCTGCCCCTTGTCAACACACAGCTCTCCTCTAAAATGATCATGAGAGGCTGTCCCTGGAGCCATAAGCCCTTCTCCTGGCAGTACCCACAGCCCCGTGATGACCAGAGCCATCCTAAATGCAGCGTGTGCCTGGGTTCTAACTCAGTTTGCTTTGTGCTGCGAAGGTGTCCTCTCCTTCCCCCATCAGCCACAAGGCCAGCCCTGCATCATCCCAAGCATCATCCCAGGTGAAACTCCTCCACCTTAGGGGTGAGATCAGACTCCCACATTATGAAATGATGGCGTTGACTGTGTTGAATCTCATCCAGGATTTTCCTAGGGCAATTGCCACTTAAAGGAAATAAAAGACAGAAGTAAAAACTCAGCACAACGAGTGGTACAGAATCAGCAGGGCCATTCCAGCACTGCTGGGCCTGATCTTCCAATTATCCAGTACTTTCCCTGCTGGGACACACAACAGTCGTTCCACTCTGACCACCGTCTGCTCATTTGCCATCTTCCTCAGAGCCCGACGGAAAGCCCCGGTTCTCCGAGAGAAGCCATCAAGGCTACCTAGTGGTATTTGGATTAAAAGGCTTGATTACAGCTCAAGTTTACAGGCTGGCAGCTGGGAAAGCAGAGCAGAAAGATGTCAGTGAGCAATGAAAGGCCTGCCTGAGCCCAGGGTCAGAGCCCAGCAGATGCTTGGCCTTGCTGTTGTACGTGAAGAGAGCGTGGCCGCTGGCTCAGGCGCCCACGGCCACCGCGACCCGTGCGGGCGCCACCGCGTCTCTCATGCGACGGGCACGTGCGCAGCGCTCGAGGAGTATTTACAGTCTGGAGGTCTAGAGAGTGTCTAGCTGGCTCTCTGTACCATCTGTTAGACTGGCCGTCCCTTCTTCCCCTGCCTGCCTAACCCCGTGTTTCCTGTGATGTCCACGTCTCCCGGGACGGTGACAAGCCTTCCTTCTCACGTGCCCGTAAGGTCACACTGGTGTGAGTTAACTCTGCTGCTTGTGCAACGAAATATGTCCATCCTGGAAGGTCAGAGGCACAAAAGGCCCCAGCAGCTCCCTCCCTACCCGCAGATGTCCTGTCCTGCAGTAAGGCCGGTGTCCCGGAGAGGGAGCATCCTCCGCCCGCCCCCGGGAAGCAGCAGCCTGAGGTGGATGGCACATTTCCCACAACAAAGGAGACGGACAGCGAAACATTCAGAAAGCTGCGGTCTGCTTCCAGACCTTTTGTCAGGGAGATCAAGGAAAACCCTGTGTAAACAGAGGTTAAAGCAGAGGGGCTGCACCTGACTGCACATAACCCGAGCGCCTGACAGGCAGGAAAACCTGCACCGCTGTGGCAAAAGCATGCACAGATCGGGTGAGTCCACGTCTGTGTGTCAGTGCAGGAAGACACCGTGACCGAATCAAAGCTTTTCATTCCACCACCCTTCAAAAACCATGCCAACGAACTTTTCTCCCTCTGTAAATATTATGCCTTGAAACCGCATCCTCCACTGTAAGAAGCGGGGCGAGGGGGAGAGGGGGTTAACCGTAGTAACATTCAAATGCTGACACTTTATCTAACCCCCGCAGGTCCTGACCCACCGAGCCGGCCCCTTCGACCCCG
>VZTU01007467.1:1067155-1088733 GCA_013400835.1 Zapornia atra | reverse complement strand
CCTCCCCCGCCCCAGTCCCGCCCCGTCCCGCCCATTCACGGCGGTGCATCTAAACCCTCCCTTCCCTGCAGCTGGAGGCGCTCCCAGATTACTCGTGGCTCATCCAGGCTTGGCTGAAATCTTTCTTTAATTTTCTCCCAGCATTATCCAATGCCCTCCTAATTCATCTCCCCCGCTTCTCTCCCTCCTTCCGAATTGCAGCCTCCCGGCCTGGTCCTACAAAGACCCCCAGGTATGGGCAGTACACAGACAGCAGCACGAACCTCACAACGACACTGCCCCTTCCTTCACGAGATGCTGAGGAAGCTGCGCCTCCACCCGCTGCTAGGAGATGAGCACTTGTCCTTGGGGGTTTTTTCCCCCCAAAGAAGAAAAAGCCACAGGGGAAGGAGTGCTTGGCTTGTGCTGGGATGCTGGCAGTCGCTTGGAAGGTGTAGGGAGACTTTTAGAGCAGGACCAGGTCTTGTGGCCCAGATGCTCCAGTAATTTGTGGTGTTTCTTGGTGTGGTTTGAAATGTCCCAGGCACCAGGACATCACCTCTCTGCTCTGGCTTCCCTCCTGCCAGCCATCCCCTGTGACGGGCCTTTGACACAGGGGAAATAACTGGCAGGTGAACTGCACTAGTATTTTGAAACAGTTTTATGATCCTTTTTTTTAACAAGATCACATAATCTTGTTTTTTTAAATAAATCTTATAACTCTCTATATTTTTTAAAGTCTGATGGAGCAGCTGTGTTTACTATCAAGACTGCTGCTGGGCTTGCTTTCCTGGCAGTGTTTTGTACACCGCGCGTCTTCCAAGCCTGGACTACAGAAGATGTTGATGCTTAAATAGAAGGGGTGGAAGTCTGCCTCAGCTGCACCAGCAGGTTGCCTGAAAGGAGAAAGGAGCTCTGCTTCTGGAAAAACACAATGAAATTAAAAGACCGAGCAGCTCTTCCATTGGCTTCTAAGGGTGGAATGCAAGCGGCTCGGACAGGGCCGCGCACCCTCACCAGCACCCTCATAGCCTGGTTGTCTGTTATTTCCAGAGTGGTTAACATGTACTTTTGCCTTTTATGGCTTAATCTCAATCTTAGGAGTGTTGCACGCTCACTCCTGTTGATTGGTAATTAATCCTGGGGGGGTGTGCTGAGATGAGCCCTCCCTTTTTCTACACTGGGGTCAGCGCAGCGCGTGCTGCGGGGTGGGATCCCTGAACCCCACGCTACTCTACAAACATGGCTTAGAGGTAAAACCTTAAGCATCTTGAGTGATTGTGTGAGCTGTTAACTCCTCACAACGGCACAGTAAACATGTAAAAACCTCCTTGGAACTATAAATCACCATAGAGCAGCAAAGTACTCTAAAAGGAAACCATTGCCTCTTGCTAGGAAAAGTAATCACAGGTTCTTGTTCAGTCAGGACTCGGTCAGACTTTCCCAACTGTCCCCGTGTTCTGTTTGTTGGGAACAAAAGGGATTTTTATTTCTAAATTGCACACGTATACCTCCTGCCAGTATGACAGAAGTGGAACACAGGGTTGTGTTTAAACAGCATGTCCAAGTGAAGCTAGAATGAACAGGTTTGATGGTGAATACCAGGACTTACCCAGTTTCTAACCTCTGTCCTGTCAAAATAATTGCCCTTCTATCACTACTTCTTTCCCCCGAGAACAATGTCTATTACCAGCACTGAAAATAGAGCAGGCTGCACTTGTTCAGCGGTTTGAAACATCAGCTGTGAAGCCAGCGAAGCCAAATGACCTTGAATTTGGTGTGATTTTGTGTTGTCTATCTCACTTGCTTCACGAGAAAGTTTATTCCATAAGCAAAAAAACCTCCTGCTAAAAATACAGCTGAAAAAACACCATGGGAAGCTCTTCTTGCAACCCAGGCATTGTGTTCCGAGTCATGGTGTCGTGCTGGTGTGATGCACCACTGACAGCAGCCAAATACAGCTGAGAAACTGGATACATGGGGCAAATCGGCCCAGAAAATGGCACTGTTGGTCTGACCTGTGGTGTTTTGAAAATATCAACCGGTACTAAACTTAACTGGTAAAAGGAAAATATTCTAATGGTGACTGGAGTGGATACGAAGAAGGTTAAAATGGTTTCTGGGCTGGTTTTTAGGCAGTGTATAAAGATGAAGAGTGGAGGTTCTTGTATTGAAGCCCAACACAGAGACCCAAGGACAGCTCTGGGGGAAGGAATCACCCCAAAATTACAGCCCTGTTTGTAGGGCTGAGTTCAGGTCACTCATATGACTCGTTTGTATCCAGTTCTGTATAAATCTGCTTTGCTTTTGGCCAAACGATGCCCTTTGGCATGGTGGGAGGGTGGCAAGGGCCATGGGGATATCCCATCTGTGGTGGTGGCTGTCAGACCCAAGGTCACTCCTCAGTGTGCAGGGATTTCCCAAGGATTTGGAAAGGCTCTTTGGGCTCCAGGAACAGGAGGAGTGTTGGACTTTGCTGTCCCACACTGCCTGCCTGGCCTCTGCAGGAGTTCCTTTCCGGGTGGCCCCTCTCCTAGTCTGGGTGCCGCGATGGTGTCATCAGCTGCCCTGCCTATGGCTGATGATAGGCACCGCCACCGCACGTGCACCTGCTAATTAGATTGCCATTTAGCAGAAGCTGCAAGACCTAGGTGCTAGATATTAGTCACATCGGCAGCCTGGCTTCCAGTCCGACAGCTCTGGGGCTTGCAGGGCCCTGCGCCATCGCTCAGCCCACGTTAGCGATGGGCAGTGCAGCCCCGGCAGCGGGGAGGCTGCTCCTGTTCCCATGCAGGGTGCAAACAGGATCATTCAGCACTTTAATTGCTTGGTTTATTGGGAACTTCCAGAGACACACTGTCACTAAACAAAATAGAGTAATTCAGTTGCGACCAGTAAAATCACAGTCGAATGACAGCAAGCATCTCACAGGCCAACCTACACCAGTAACCACTGCGTATAAAACCTTTTTAACTGACCTCTGTTTGCGTTACAAAGATCAGGCAGTAAAACCGAGACTGGTTTTGTTTTACAAGCAGCAGAAGAAGGGAGGGAAGTGCTCCCCCCACACACCCGGCCCGGCTCCTGCGTGCCGGGCACAGTTTGGTCAGCCATCGGCTGTGGCCAGGCTGGTGGAAGAGGGGCTGGCTCGCTCCGTGCCAGGGAGCGGGGAGCTCTGCTGCAGTGTGGGAACCACTGCCCTGCGCAGTTCTGTGAGCCGAGCAGTTGGCTACAGGATGGGAGGGATGGGGTAAACCCTAGCTTGGGCACAGCTCCCTTCAGCCGGGGAGTTAATGACACCCATCATGGAACCTTGATTCACCCCACCAAGGCTGCTGTCCTCAGAGTGGGTGACATCAAACAGGCTCTTGGCATGGGACAGCAGCATGCTGCATGCTCAGGCAGGGGTTTGTCACCGGTGGGGTTTCCCCAGACCTGCTCTGTAACTAATTGATGTGACAGGGGATTAATTTGCACTCATTTACCTTTTCTACCATAGAATTTTACTGGAGGAAACAACCAGCCTGCCAGCACTCCGTCTGCTGAAGATGTGGTGGGCTCAGGAGCCAGGGATGCCACGTTGCCCCAGTGCAGGCCAGGGAGCACCAGCTTGGTGCACTGTGAAGATCCCCATGGGCCGGTTCTTTACAGTCCTCTGCCACGATCTGGGGGAAATGTGAAATATTTTGTGACTGATGACGTTTTTTAACTAGAACAAGAGCGGGAATGATTACTCTTTGTGATTATCCAGGGGAACAGCTTGTACCTTTCAGGATTCATTATGTAAACTTGGGTGAGAAGGTCTTAAACACAAGTGAGGAAGGTACTGCAGCAAGAGGCGTTGTGAAAACAATGTGATTCACTGCGGCGCTGGCCGGCACCTGCGTTCAGCCACACTTCATGGTGATCGCATCTCTCCTGAGACTCCAGCACCTTTTTAAATTGCAGGTGAATAAATCTAATGAATACACATGGGGTTTTTTTTCCCAACTGTAGAAATGTATTTGTACAAATGGCAGGGGTGGAAGGAGGCAGAAGTGATCCCATATCAGCATGCTGCATGGGGCTGGGCTAGGAGGTTTGCCCTCAGGTGGGCAATGGATGCCCACCTGAGGGCAAACCTCCTAGGATGATGGAGGATGATGTAGGGTCATGTCACTTGGCCCGACAGAGGCTGTGCTGTGAGCATCCCCTCCTGCCTTTGCCCCTTTCGGGAATGTCACCTGATGGCAAGGCTGCCAAGGCAAAACTGCTGCCTGGGGCAGCACGGGCCACGGTGCCAGCAGGACAGTGTGTGGAAAGGTACTGGGGCTCAGCCCCTGGGGCAGATGCAGCTCCTACTTGGCTCCTTCTGGAAGGGAAACTGAGGCAGGAGTGTAAGACGAGACAAGGTGGTTCGTGAGTGTTGCAGGCAAGTGCCAAAGCACTGGCTGATGATACAAGAGAGGACAAAGCGCCAGGAACATGTTGTCCGTGGCCCTGAGGGCGGGTATGTTTCCCTGTTTGTACCTCGGGATGTGTTGCAACTGGGCCGGGGAGCAGGCGCAGCTGCCGGGTCAGCACCCCGAGCCCGCGGCTGCTCTCGCCCAGGCAGAAGGGACGAGCCCTGGTGCAGCATGGCCAGTTGCTGCAGGAACCCGCTGCACGGCATTCCACCCCGCGGCTGCCGCAGGGGTGGCTGGCAGAGCCCCTGCCCACTGCCACCACTGCCCTTGCTGCCACCCCCAGCTCTTTGGGGCTGGGGCATCCTGAGCCCCCACTGCTCTGGAGAGGGATGAAAGGGATGAGTGGGGTGAGCAGGATGTGAGAGAAGAGCCTTTGTTTTTGGGAAGAAGTGGGACAGATGGAGAAGGAGATTTCATTAAAAACCCATGGGACTGGGGTGCCCTTGCTGCCAGAAGGCATCAGTCCCAAGAGGAGAGTTGTTCAGGAGTGGTGCAGCTGGATAATTGTGCTGATGCTTAGGAAAGCATCAAGTGCCCTGTGCGTGCAGTGCTGAGAGCCACAGAGCAGCACTCGCTTTGGGACCCACTGTGTGGCCGTGCGCCAGCAAACACAGCCCCATGCCCAGCACCGAGTGGGTGGCTGAGCACTGCTGGGGGGCCTGGGGGGCTGTGAGGCATGCAGGGCTGGGGGAGAGCATGCTAGTGTGTGGGGAGGGCTGGGCGGGGACACAGTGCTGGCTGGCAGAGGAGAGGGCTGCTGCTGGTGCTGCTCTTGGGAGCAGCCTGGCATTGAGCCGCCAGCATGGCATGGGGCACCAGGAAACAGACAGTGGGGAGAGATGGGACCAGTGCTGTTCCCCTGCCAGAGTGGTGGCTCCAGGGTGCCCTGGCACAGGAGGGAAGTCTTGTTTCTTGGATGGGATTATCCAGCCTGGCCTGGGGTTTCTCCCCTCCTTCCCCTCTCTGGCACTGGTCACCCCCAGCCTGGACTCTCACTCTTCCCAGCGCTGCCTGCCCAGCCCTGCGCTGGTGGAGGTGTGGGGAATCAGTGATGACCTCATGCCTCCCAGTCCATCCTGTTCAGAGGGAGGTGCTGGCGTGGGGATTAGCGCTGGCGCCGTGTCATGGCATGTCACTGCAGAGGGCCGCTGCTGCAATTGTGGGTTCACCTCTGACTCACGCTTGCCTGAAACTGCTCCCGCACTGTCGTGGCTTGGGCCTGAGCTTGGGATACTTGGGCTGTGGGCAGCCCTCCCAGGCTGAGGCTGTGTGAAAATCAGAGCTGAGTGCTGGCCAGGCTGGTGGGGCTGCTCCAGCGTGGTGTGTGGCATGGGGAGCAGTGCTCCGGCCTGGCTCTGGCTGCGTCGTGCTACCTGCTTCCGTGTCGCCTGAGACAGGCAGTGAGACTTCCAAGCCAAGGCAATGATTTCATACGATCAAGGGATTGCCTGCAGGCACTCGCCATGCCAGAGGTGCCGCAGCCTCCCAAGCTGGTTTGGGCCCTGGGAGCAGCGCTGGTCTGGGGCTCTGGCCACAGCTCCAGGCAGGGGCAAGTCACTGCTCCCTGTTGAAAAACGCCTGTTGCTCTAGTGTGTTGTCAATGGGGTACTGGGGTTTGGTAGCAGCTGCAGCTGCTGCTGGTGAGGCAGCACTGATTTCCCAGACCATGGGGCTTCTGCTGATCAGGAGGCATGGCGGGGGGGGTGTCTCACAGGACAGAGCACCTTTGTGGGTGTCGGAACAAGAACCCTCCTAATGCCGATGGTTATGGAGCTGCTGGCTCAGCCTGCTCTGAAGGTGAAAGGTGAAAATTAAAAGGGTAAAATTAAAAGATGCCCAATCTCCTGCCATGTGTCCTGGCCTCCCCTGAGCTGTGCCTTTCCCAGGGCGTAAGTGGAGGCTCCCAGACTGAAAGGGTTTTCCATAGGCAAGTGCTAGAGATGCCTTTCCTCAGCCCAACTCCATTTATATTAATGAGGCATTTAACTCCCAAACCTGTTTGTGGACCACTGCAATGTCACCCAGTGTGGAAAGGGGCCCAGGCAGCCTTTAACTGCATGGATGCTGGGGGAAGCCTGGGGCAGCCATCTCTTCACTCTTAGGAGGCTGTACCCCTCCAGGCTGACACCCCCAGGGATGCTGCACCCAGTGGGGCTGAGGGTGGCAGTGCTTGTCCAGCTTGGATCAGGATGGGCCAGGCTGCATCTCAGAGCTGTTTTCCCAGTAATCCATTACTTATTGCTCACTGTCACATCCCAGGCAAGATTTTCATTCCAGCTGAGTGGAAGGTTGGATTCTCCCATTTTTCCCCATTCCCAGATGAAATTTTGTCTGTCAGGGAAACAACTCACCCTTCCTGGATTAGTCCATCCTGTCTTTGAGTCCCTTTTGTGCTGACCTTTCATGCTGAGCAGGGAAACGGGCACAGTCAGGGTGAGAGTCTTGCTTTCCACCTGGGAAAATCCTTTGCCCAGCGGTTTCAATTCTTGAAAGTACTTAAGCAGCAAGTCCCATTGCTGCAGCTGGCACTTGTCTCTGCACAGCTTGCCTGTCTCCCTGTGGATTTCATTGCAGGTGTTTGCACACTTGGGTCAAAGGAGCTGGGAGCAGGGGGAAGGCCACCAGCAGGCAAGGGGACCGATGCCTACAAGTGCCTCCACCCCGGCTCAGACAAACCAATCCTCAAACTGCTTGTGGTGGGATGAGAGCCCGCACAGCCTTTGCAGTGCAGTGCTCCTTTGGGGGGGGGGCAGCTAAGGACAGGTATAGCAACTGAACACCCTCACAAGTGAAACGCTTGAGCTACCTGGGGCAGGGTTTGGTGGGAAGAGTTGGCTGAAAAAAAAGTAGATTAGGTCCATGCCCCCAAAGCTGTTTGGGGGCAACGGGGTACTGAGTGAGGCAAAGCTAGGCCTGGGTATAGCAGGTGGACCCCGTAATGTGGTGTACAGAGGTGCACAGTGAAGAGAAGGGCTGGCAGGTGCCATGTGTTTCAAACACCATGTCTATCTGGGTGTCGCTTACTGGGAGAGGCACTGGTGGATTCCTGCCATCCGGCAAGCCTTCTCGGTCCAGCTGGGATCTCCTCCTCAAGCCCCACCGCCAGCACCCTCCATCCCCCACAGCTTTTTCCCTTCTGGCAGCAGGTGTGCTGGGAGCTGTGGAAGAGCTGAGTGAGGTTTGCCCACTGCATCTCCTCTCCTCCTAAGGGCCGGTCTGGCGTGCAGGTAGCCTTTCCCTGTGAGTCACCGGCACCTGCCCACTGCGGGTTTCTTTCAACACCTCTCCCCAGCCTGCCCTTCACCCCAGCGTGGAGGCAGCGCTGTGCCTGGGATGCTGTCTGCACCTCCCCTGCATTTTCAGGTACCACAGCCACTCCCCTGCAGCCCCATGGCACTGGGAAGCCGAAGCCATGGGTCTGCATGGCCAGGGCCATTGTCGTCCCTGCTCGAGAGCCTGGACACTGTGACCATGGTGGGGTCCAGTAGTGAGAGGCAGGTCTATTCTGGGGCCAGGAGGTGAGTGGTGGGCTGCCTACTCTCAAGACCTCCCACAACCCATGAGCCATGGGAATGCTGTCCCCATGGGAACAGACCAGGCCTCCCACATGACCCTCAGAGCCACGGTGGAGGAAGAGATACCACTGAACCACACATTTTACTACCTGTTGTTCCTATAAACTCCAGGCTGAGTGTCTCAAGCACTTTATGATGTTTAGTGTGTGTCAGACCTGTTTCTTGTACAGTCCCAGGCAGTTTTCTGTGTTTAACATGACTCAGGAGTTCAGTAGAATTCAGTATCTAATCCACGATGAAGTAATACGTGTCTGCAGCCACTCCACAGCTTTCTGCCTCCCAAGGATTATTCATACAAGGAGAAGAGGTCTGTGCCTGCCCTGAGAAGGAAATGCAAAAAGCACCTACAGAAAACCTGTGCTCTTCCTAAGAGTTAAAGTGGCCATTCATAGCAAAGCAGCAGAGGGCAGGACACACATGCTGACCAGAGGGACCTTACGGGCACGCTGCGGGGTGATGCGGTGCTCCAGCAGCCTTGCCCTCCATCCAATGGTATTCTCCTTATAAGCACTACAGCTGCCAGTATAAAGTTTAACCAGTCAATACACCTGTTTTCTTGCAGGCCTGGCACCACTCAGGCTTTTGTTTTGCTCTGGGTAGCCTTTTAAAACATAAGGCTTTCTAAAATGACCTCTGGTTGAAGTGTCCCCCGCTCCACAGCTCTGCGCCGGGTCTGGCCCTGCTGTAACGGACGCTTTCCTGCAAGGCTTTGGCCGTGTTGTGACTCCCCAGGGTCCCCAGAGAAAGGTCTGGGAACCATCCTGCAGCAGCCATACCACACAGCTTCTGGCTGCCACTGCCATGGGAAGTGTGGCCACTGATGAGCACCAGGGACATGGCTGCCCACCGAGGCAGTGCCCCCTCAGCCCATCCCAAGCTGTTCTGGCTGCTGGCATCTTCCCTGTCCATGGGACACTGCTGCAGCACAGTGCTCCGGGCAGCACCTGCAGGAATATTCCTCCTTTCCCTCCCCTGGATAGCACCTGGTGATTTAGCTCAGCTCTTGGTGCTGCTGGGAGTGGGGCAGAATCACCTGAAGGAGCTGTGCTGTTCCAGCAGCAAGCTGGGGTCCTGCAGTCCCTCCTCAGCACGGCCTGAGAGCAAACTTTGTGGTCCTTGCACACAGGTATGGATGAGGAACAGAAGCACTGAGGGATGTCCCACTTTGCCATGGTTGCTTGTGTTTGTCCCAGGGAGAGGAACCTGTGGGAGGCTGTGCTCTGTAAGGGTTGGAGTTAAAGCTGCCCCTAGCAGCTATCTGCATCTGGATGAATGTCCTTAGGCAGAGCTGGGCCAAGCCAACTTCAGGATAAAGGAGCAACAAACTGGCAAGGAAGGAGTTTATTATAAGACATGATCTAGCTCTGGTTTGCTGTTATTTCTGCTGCTGTTGTAGTCTGGACAGGTCGTGCTGTGCACATCTTGTGTAGGGTACCCTGCCTTTCTCTAGCTCTGCTTTGGCACTTGCAAGTCCAGTGTAAGGAGTGTCCTTGTTACTTGGTGCTGTTAGAGGTGTGGGGACAAGCAGTGGTTTGCTCTGAGCACCTTGCCTTTGTGCACTGGAGAACAGGCTGAGCCAGAGCAAACCCAGCTCACTCTTCTTCTGTCCCCAAAGGACTGTCTGGAACTGTCAGGAGCCACCTGAGGCTCCAGCGTTTTCAGTCGCCTTGCTGGGTAATGCTGCTTTCTGTGAGGCATTTTCACCATGCACCTGCCTGCACCCCCAGCTCCCCCCAGCTTGCTCCTCAGCAGCACTGCAGCATGGCCCCAGCCCTGCAGAGGAAGCCCAGGGCACCTGGCAGCCCCAGGGCAGGCACAAGCAAGTCCCCTAATCTCTTGGGCTGCCTGCAGGGAAGGAATTGCATATTGCTGATTTTAAAAAAAAGAAAAGAGAAAAAGCAGTTATTCAAAAATATATCTTTATTTTTTCAGTTTATCAGCTATTTAAATAATCCAGTTAAAATATGTTTTATTGCACATTAAAGAACCTTTCTGGAGTCTCACTGTCCTATATAAAATAAGCTTATACAGAGGAAGGAAGAGACGTTCTTACACTTAGGCACACATTCTTAATCGCTCTCGCTCTACAAAGTCCCTCAGCAGCCAACCCAGTGTAGGCTATATTCATCCTCCACATCTATACAGTGTGCTCTAGGCAGCTAAGAATCAGCTATGGTTGGAAAGAGTCAGGTGCAGGGCTGGGAGCAAGGGGCAGGCAGGGTGCTGCCACGGCAGCCGGGGGCCCTGGAGGTCCCTCTGTAAGCGCTGTGCAGGCGCGGGCAGCAGCCTTGGCTGCCCTGTGGTGTGGGTCCCGTGGAGCAGCTCAGCTCAGTGCACAGTGGGTGTAGGCAGGGGGGATGTATCCTCTGGCCACCTCTCTTCAGCGCTGTGTGCTGGGTGGAAGGGACTTCCTGAGAGAAGCCCTTGCCCTGAGTTGAGCAGGAAAAGAGCAGCCAGCTCCCTTTCAGGCTTCTGGGGAGTCATGTGTGGCCAAGGCTACGCGCTGCTTAATGAGCTACTCTGAGGTTATGTTTAATGGCTGTCTTGAGTGATGTAAAATGGAACAAGCTTGCAGAGTATGCAGTTCATTACTGCCATCCGAATTGGATTTCATGCCCTTCTCAGATGATTCTTCTGGGATGACTTAAGTTCTCCTACTCAAGCTGTGTAATAACTTGCTCTACAAGCACATCTATAGCTATCCTAACTTTTCACCTCAGAATTAAGAGCTCCTCAGGCTGCCATTGGAATCAAAACTCAACACGAGAGCTTTCCTTTTTACCCATTTTGTGCTCTTCCCAAATCTGTCATTCCCCTTCCTAAATTCCTGAAAGCCCTGGCATTTTCCCACAAGTCAAGCCATACAGCAGAGAATAAGTAGTTTTAACACTCCGCATGGCAAAAATCTCTGCTGTGGAGTAATTCCTGCCCACTTGCAATGGGGTGTGTGCAGTTGGTTGCTAAGGTATGCTTCTGTCTGGCAAGACCTCCCAGCTCAGTGCCACATCCTGCTCCAGCCATCTCCTGCAATGATTAACTTGAGAATCGATGTTGCTCGAAGTTCCTAATGTCTCTGAGCCCTTGGCTTTTGTGTCTGAGCTTTGCTCAGAGAAGCTTTGACTGCAAGTTCAATCCCTGAATAAGGGTCTGACAGTTCTTCAGTGCTCGTTTGGATGCGTGCCTTTCATCCCTGGACATGAGGGTCCAGCACCCACGTCTTATTTTGGCACCTGGATGGGTGGATAAGCAAGTGTCAGTGCTGCCCAACCTCTAGCGTATCCGGCAGCTGCTCCGTGAACGCAGTCTCTAGCCGCAAAGTGCTGTAATTGGGAGGGGGAGTCCTGGGCAAGGGGTTGTCCTGGGGCAGTGGCAGGCGCAGGGCGGTGTTGAAGGTGGGCAGGTCTTCGTCGATGCAGACGGGGTTGTCGTGGCCCTGCCTCTCCGGATCCCCAGCCTGGGGGCCCTTCCCCGACCGGTCCCTTTTTCGGTCGTTCCACCATTTCTTTGCCTTCTGCCACTGGCGCCGCATCACGATGGAAAGCGAGTCGATGAAGAACACCTCCACGATCTCAATGACACAGACGACTGAGCAGCTCATCCACAGGCCCAGCTGGCCTCCAAAGTTGGAAAGCAGAATGACAAGCTGGAAGAGGAGAACACAAGGTTACTGGCTCCTGCAGGTGCCAGATGCGTGTCCACGGCACTGTTATTGCACGCAGGGAGGCTGAGCCAAGCTGGGACACCCAGGGTTTGCTGTGAGCGCTACCAAATGTAGCGGGCCCTTCCTCTGCTGCCTTTGTTATCCACTCCTGCTCTACATCAGCAGGAGCTCAGTGGTGTTGCCTGCATGCAGCCCCCAAGCTACCCTTGTGCAGAGCTTGGGACTAGACAGTTTGGAAAGCAGCCCTGGATAAAACAACTGCAAAGGGCTGGACTGGGCACCCCAGGGGTGCATCGTCCATGGATGGTTTCCTGCTCCTGCATGGATCTGGCCAGATTAAAGCTTCCAGCCAGTCTGGGAGGAAGATCCCTATCTTCCTGAGGCTGAGCAGGTAACTGCTGCGCTCACTTACTGTGTTGGCAGGATTCTCTGAAATGAATCTCTCGTTCAGGTCTTTGTAAAACACCATGAGGTTTGCGAGGTCCGTCCTGAGAGCAGAAACAGAAGGTAGGCTGAGGGTTTAGTAAAACAATAACACAAAACATACTGAAAAACTATGCAAATAACCAGTTGGACCAGTAGGGCTGGGCCTCTCTAAGGGAGCTTTTTCCCCAATTGCCATCATTAGGGCTGCTGAGATTGTATCTGAGCTTGAGGTGCAAGCTAGAAACACACACATGGAAACTTACTTGTTCAGCTTCTTGTTGATTTTCTGCCCTTTGTCCCAAGAGAGAACTCGAAGCATCCAGTCCTAGAAAAAAGAAAATACTGCTATAGCTGTGTGTGCTTCTCTAGAAACCCCTCAGAAAATGACCTCAGCCTCCGCACCTCCTCGGACCCACCTGGGTGCCAGAACTGAATGTGGGAGGGGGCAGCTGTCCCCAGGGGAAACTCCCAACACACAGACCAAAGGGTAGTGAATGTAATGGTGAACTGGAGGGGAAACCCTGACCTGGTCATTACAGATGGCGCCTCTGGGAGGATCATCTCTGAAGTGCTAATGAACACCCCAGGGGCCCCCTGCTTCCTGATGAACCTCTGTTTGTTTAATGCCTGATGCTGCTGTCCTGGTGGAGCGCAACTAGGAACTAACCTCTGACGCGGTGGATGGCCACTGGGCAATGCTGGTGGTGAGTGCCCACTCCTTGAAGCTGGAAAGAGAGGCAGGCTGTCAATTGGGAGCTTCAACTCCCACACACATGCAGCATTTCACCTCTGGTCGTGGGCAGAACTTACCTGCAAGCATCTTTGCAGATTTGCTGGCAGCCCAGCTGCTCCTTGACGAACTTCTCGTGCAGTCTGTAGTAGCAGTACACTGCAAGAGGGGAGCAGGATGCGTATGAGAAGCCGGAAAGAAAAGCAATGATCTTTTGCTACCTGTGCTGAAGTGGGGCTCCCAGAGTGTAGGTGGCCTTTGTGGCCATCGCCTGTGTGGTGGGGATAAAAGATTTACTCTATAAATATTGCAAAATACCCTGAGAAGTGTTTGACGCTTGCTATAGGCACAATTACCTCACTGGGTCAAGTCCTCCACTTGACACTTCTGTGGTGTGCACAAATGACAAGCAATTAACACAACTGTCTGAAACAACTCAATCTAAACAAGAGAGGCAGTTTCAGGCTCTCCAGTATGGTGTCTTAAGTGGGCCAAGGCAGATTTCCCTCTTCCAAGCACACTGCATGGCTGGAGGCGGTGCTGGGTGCAGGCAGGGCTGTGCCCATCGAGGATGGGGCTGTGGAGGGATGTGGGCAGTTGAGGCATGTGCAATGTAGGAGGTGTGCAAACACTTACTCCAGTTGGGGTTTTTCTTGTAGTTGCAGTACTCTGCCCCAGCAGGTAAGGGTTGCGCATACTGGGCACAGCCACACGAGTCCACCATGGCCTTCTGGAAGCAGGAGTGCAGGCAAATCTGGGGGAGATAAACCAAGAGCTGGTGTCTAAGCAGCATAGGTGGCTGCACTTCTGCAGCACCAAGGTCCAGGCTGGCATGCACCTAAAACCATCCTCTATTTATGACAGATGGAAACCCCATTTCCCTGGGCCTCCAGGCTCTGGTGCTAGCAAATACAAATTCAGGCAGTGTGCCATGGAGACTTCAGGCTCTAGTGCGAGAAGTAAGAATATAATCCTCTCTGAGGGGGGGGTTCTGTGAATGCCCCCACTTCCCCTATAGCCATCAAAAGCTTCAGTGTTGTAGATGCTCTTTCCACAGCCAAGGAGAAGGTTTTCAGTCTGCCATGGCACCTAGTCTGTGAATCAACAGCCCGGTGTGGGAAGTGACTCGGGAGTGAAAACATTCACAGCTTTGATCAAATTGTGTTGGTGGGTATTTGAAGACCTGAAGTTGTAAAGATTAATAAGGCAGTAGAGTCAGCATTGTGTGCTAAAACAATCAGTTGGAACAAGCAGGAACTGAACTCCTTTAGAAATCCCAGTTGTGGAGCCTTTTGGTCCCAGCTCCTGTGAGTCCCGAGTTTCAGTGAAGTATTGTTATTAAAACCTGAGATAATGTCTGTGTGATCCTCCCTGGCAATACATCAGAGCAGATTTCAGGTATAATACCCCATAAAATAAAAATCCAGTCTGGGCACAGGCCCTGCAGTAGGCAGCAGCTCTTATAATTGTGATTCTTCAAGTGGAGAGTGCCAGAACAACTGACACTCTCCAAGAGGACCCAATTACAGAAACCATGCAAAATTAGTGGAAACTTACTCTGTAAACAAACATCCTGCTATCTAGATACTGATTAGATGGTATCTGTTATTCTTGGAGTCCTAAAGGTCACAATTTCTGGCTTCAAGGGTTACTAAGCTGCAACATTTACTTGGCCAATATTTTCCAGTCTCACATTGCTTGAAAATTGCCTAATGAGCTCATGTTCTCCCTTTATCTAACAGGGTGCCTAAGGGAACTTCAAACACCGACCACTTAGGAATAAAACTTGGATTTTAAAAAAGAGCTGTGGTGTTTTATACCAGCGGTTCAGAGCAGTGACCCTCCACCTGGACTGTTCACCATGTCAGATCCCAAACTAGTGACTATGGTGAAGGTTTTTTATGAAGGAAGCTTTCAAGTGACCAATAAAAACAAATGTAATGCTTACCTGGAGTGAGTAGCTCTTGTTATAGAGATTTTCTACTGGTATGTCAGCACCAGTCTCTGTGCAGTCACTGTAGGGTTTGCTCAGTTTGCGTGACCGAGTCTGAGGACCAGAAAAGAAAGAAGAATCTTGTTTTCTGGAGTTCACAGGGGAACCAAAGGATTTAGTGGCAGTTCCTTGCAATGATGAAACTGTAAGTGATGGGGCAGGTTTGAACAGTGTGTTTGCCTTTTGCCACCTAAGTGATTTGTCAATCACTTGTCAAACCAAGGGGTTTTTTTTTGTTTGTTTATAATGTCCATTTCCCAAAGCATTGCTCTGCCTGGATAATCTGCTGTCTTCCCTCAAAATCTCTGCAGGAACAGAGAGGATTTTTCAAAGCAGAGTAATTTTTATGTATATTTTTTCTCATTGCAAAGTCCTAGAAGCTATGCATGATATATCCTAGTTGTGTTTTTGAGGGAAGGGGGTTGTTAGTTGGGGTTTTTTTTGTTAGTTTGTTTTGTTTTCTGTGAAGACCCATGCCTTCCTGTGCTGCTGTTGTGTGCTGGCTGCTCCAGTTCTGAGGGTAAAACAGCACTTCAGGCTCCACTAGTGCTCAACAGCACCTCTCTAAAAATAACTCCAAATCAAATGTTTGTATCTCTGTCAGGACTTTTTCCAGGTAGTGCTCTGACCCTTCCTCTCAGATGAATGCTAACACCTTTTCCTGTTCTGCAATCTGTCTGGAGAAAAGAGCTCTGAAATCCCAAGTGCTGTGTCTGCAGGGTCTGCTGAGACAGGGCTGGGAGCCCTCAAATTCACCAGACCTGATTCAGGCTGCAACGTCTGCTTCCTGCAGACTGCCCTGTCACACTCAGCCCTAAACTCCTACTATCTCTCTGCCGTAATTATCCTCTTCAGAACAAAGACAGTGGCCTGAAACCGCAAGAAATGTCATCTATTTAAGAATCAGATCCCCCTGCCTTTCTCTATGGAGTTTAAAATGAGGGGCTGATCCTACAAAGGATCAGTTTGGTAGGAACCTGAGAAATGCCTGCCTGCCTGTAAGGCACAGGCTGCAGATCTACAGGTCACTGAGGTCAAAGCTGATAGCCTGCATTACCATTTCTGTCTGCACCGATAGAAGGCTACAGGCATGTGCGGGGCAAGTCAGCTCTTTTGGGAAGATGCTCAAATCTCTCTTTGGAGAAAACACAGGAATTCAGGATTAGAGATGGAATACTTCTGAAAATTGAAGGAAACCAGCTTTTAATATGCTTTTAACTTCTGCAGATCACCTAATGCCAGGACACCTGACTCAGGCTGCTGTCTGTATCTCCTAGCAGATGACAGATCCTTCATATAGAATTTTTCTATTGTGGTTTACACTCCTACAAAAGCTTTCTTGTTCATTCAGGTGCTGAAATAATTTCCAAACTAAATATTTACCTCGAGCACTGGAACTCCTACCAGGCAATGCCTTGTTTGCATTCCAAACATCTTGGAATATTTTTGGAGGTGGGGGGAGGAGGGAAAGGGGGGGGGGCAGTCCTGGTACACACAGAAACACATGAGCGGCAACCTAGACACTGACGTTCCCCCTGGGAAGCAGCGGCTGCCGCGCTCAGGCCCGTAGCGAGCGGCGGCGTGTGGCACATGGCAGCTGCATCCTCCTTCATGTATTTGGCTGCAAGGGCTGATCTGGCACCTCGGTGGTGCAGCCCTGTCCTGACAATCACAACTGGAGTCCTCTTTTGCTGGCAGTGCAATGACCAGCTTTTGTTTTGAGCCCAGAAACTGAGCCCAGCTTCTATTTTGGCTGTTCCATCAGGACACAATCAGCTCACTTCCTCATGCCCAATCTTTTAAACATTACCACTGGGATACATTCGATATTGCTTTTTATACATGTCACAGGCCAAATCTAATGTGACAGGAAAATATTACCTGAACTATCAGGAAAGTCTGCAGTGACTTTCTCCTGTGCAGTGTGTACTTACAAAGGAAACAGCCTGGTGAGACTTCCCCTCCTCTGCACCGTTCTGGTTCTACTCCCTTTTTGTTCCTCAGGTTGCATTTATCCCCACTAGTTATGGACCAAGCAGCTGCTGCCACAGTTTTCCAGTTTCCAGACAGCTGGAAGATGGTTAACTATTCGCACTTTTTAAAACAGACAGCCTTGTTGTTAATGTCTTTTCTAATGCGTGGACTATCTAGATCTGGCACACCCAGCCAGGACAGATAAGCAGGCTGGCTGATGCATTTGACCCAACCATCAGGGAAGAAAAGGCAGAACTAAAATGCTCGCTTAACAGCCCATCCAGATGAAAGGGGAAAGTCTGGCTTGCCTGATGGCACTGCTTTCACTTCTCTACCACAGAAAGAAGCCCCTTGGGTCAAATGCCTTGTTTGCACTACACTAATTGGGGAAATTTGGAGCTGCAGCTCTCCCTGCCCCTGCTGACAGCAACGGCAAGGCGCTTGTGAGGCTGGCAAAGGCAGTCACTGCCCACGAGGTTTTCTTTATTGCTGGGACAGCAAGAAACCCGGCAAAGCAAGACTTCCACCCACAAAACAGTTAAACGGGTTGCACTGCAGCCGACTATACAGACCTGACCCTAACGTGGGTTACCCACACTTCAAGCTTGTTCTTTTCCACCCCTGGAGCCTGCGTGGGAAGCAAACTCATTTGCTTATTGCTAAAGCGAAACGGGGTGCTTGACAACACATTTCTGTGGTTGGGAATGCTGCTGTGAAAGCAAACAAACAAAAAAATCCCCTGGAAAGCCAAGGAGTGGGAGAAAAGGGAGAACAAACAAAATCCCAGTAGCTGTTTGGTTAATAAAGACCTGATTTTCCAATAGGAAATCTTTGTTCAGAAAAGTGCTGTCACAGGATTTTCCTCAGGGCACTTCAGCTGCTCAAGTGGGAGGCCTTCCAGCTGCTGGCTAGGTTCAAGCTCTGCATGGGTTTGTATTCACATCAGCTTCAAGGACATGGTGCCGTGCACCCGGAAACAAGACTGGTGTCACTCACAAAGTGCATCCCTATGGAGGTGGCCACTGCAGTCTCAATTTCCGTGCCGATGTCTTCGATGAAGGGATATTCGTTCTGGTCATGGACAATGATCTTGGCTCCGGTGGATGTCACCAGGAAGGGGTTGTAGTCGGCTTCATCTATATACAGAACAACCTGCAATCCTGAAGAACGGAGACAAGGCAGGAGTGGTGTTACACCAGAAGCCAGAGCCATTTTTTTTCTGTCTGGGGGGGGGCAGCACAATTTACTGAATGTTATCTGGCCTTAAGTAGAACTGTAACAACCAAGCAAAGCCTTTGCAGTGCTAGACTGAGACACTTGCAGCAAGTAACATCCCTCCACGGCCCCACGTACAGCAAACAAATAATGTGTCTGTAGAACAAGGCTGAAACTTACTTTAAAAAGTTATATAACTGGGAAGCAGTAGTTTCAGATGGAAAACATTAGTGATGCAAGGATATTATCTTTGTATTCTCTGGCAATAGTTTGCACTAGTTCAAACAAGCATTTCCCCAATCAGCTTGCACATCTAGAACCAACACATCAATCACTCTCCAGTAGGATCCAGTTCACTGCACTGCTTGTTATCTAATAGTTCCTCTGCTAACTCAGTTTCCATACCGTACTCGCTGCCTCCGGTCGAGGTGCTCAGGATCGTCCCGTTTTCTCCACTGTTGAAGGTATAGCAATTGCCATGCAGGGGGTGATGGAAACGAGTGAAGTGCCTGAAAGAAATCAAACACTGTTACATTGCCCTCTGCAGTTTTAACTGTTTGTGGGAGAAAATCAGCAGATTTGGGCTTTTTGTTTTGGCAGAAACATAGCAGGAGGACTAGGGGTTGTATTTTTTTGGCAAGCAATTTATTTTACTTTGGTATCCTGAAACCACACAGAATTATGATTTGGTTTAACAGCATCAGGAAATTAAAACTTTTGGAAGTTTTAATGTGGGAACAGGGGGCTGGTAGGGCGGGGGCAGTGGATTTACAGAGCCAGCAGGAAGGTGGTGGTGGAAGGGATGCGGTCCTCTCATTTGACAGCCAAGCGCCTAAAGGAACGCGAATCTTCATTTTTCAGAAAAGATGTCATAGCCCCTGTCATGCAGGGGAGGCTGAGGACACACCCCTGTGACTCAAGCACATCCATGTCTTTCCTGTGAACATCCCCTCCCACTCAAGCAAATGTCATCATTCCAAGAAAAGTCCTTATGCCTTTGCACGACTGCAAACTAAGTGCCTTTGGGAAGGAGTCGGGGCGCAGTGTGCTCTGCACATGGCAGCAGGGAAGTTGCTAAACCCGTGTACAAGCACTGTCTTATCCCCCCCACCACACAGGGGAACTCTGATGTTATCCCCAGTGTGAAGGGATGACTGTACCAGGATGCACAAGAGTTGCACTGACACAATTGTAAGCAGGTAGATTGGATTCTGCCAAAAAAAAACCCCATGGGTTTGTCTGAAACATGGACAGCAGAACACTAAAATAAATTAAAGAGTGTAATTACAGTTCATGAAGACACAAATGTTTGCTTTCATTTAAAAATGCGAACTGTTCCTACTGGAATTCAGCAAATTCCAAATATTCAATCCCTATGTATTATGCACTTGGAAAGAAGCTGTTAAGCTGGCAGGTATTTTCTGTGCACTGACCTTTTGTCACAAGATAGGCCATCAAAGAAACATGTCAGTAGAAGGTCATCAGCAGAATAACTCAATTTTTCTTTAGTCTCCAGGGGAATTTGTGCCATGATGTTCATGTAATGCAGCTTGTACCATTCTTGGATAGCATTAACACCAGAACTGAATGTATAAAGTGCACAGTCACTGCTGTTGTTTGCATCGCACTGATAATTACAAAGGGGAAAAAGCATTTCAGGTGAAATGAAATTATGTATTCTACAAGGTATGTGTGATACTGTTTCTCTTCCACGGTAATAACTATGTATGAAATGATACCATTAAATGTTTCAGGCCCAAAGGACAGGTCACGGAAGGCACTACGTCTATTTGGGCTGGCATCAGGAAAGCATTTCTGTTCTAGAGAGCCCGAGAAGAATCCGCAGGCTGCCATGGAGGCACAGCAGAATGAGCAAAGACCAGAGGGAATGTGATTTCACCTAAGCAAGCAATAAAACTGGCTGGAAGGATACCATCCCAAAATACCCCTTTGTTGCCCCTCAAGGAACTTGCTGGCCAAGGAAGTGACACTCACCAACTGAAAGCCGATGTCATTTGAATCCCCAGAGTTCACTATGGATGAGTCCTTGTGGAAGACGCTGCCCTCTATTTTCCTCTTCTGGCCACTGTGAAGGTCAGTTGCTGTCTTAGAGAAGTCCTCAAACTTCAACAGAGGGATCTGCTTGAAGAAGTCATTCCCTGTGCTGTTCCATTCGTTCACTGACCGGCGCACCTTGGACTTGCCCTCTGAAAATCCATAGAAAGTCTCCAAGGCTTTTTTTGTCTCTTTGTCCAGTTCAGATAAATAGTCTTTCATGGAACTGTACCTGCATTGGAGACAAAGCGATAGAAAGTGACATCCCACCTCACCTCACCACCTAGCTGCAGCGATTTGCCCCCTCATCACTCAGGACAGCATTCTTTGTCATGGACACACATCGATCTCTCTTACTACCACAGCAGCTGACAGCGGTGTGGGCAGACACAGCTATGCCCAGAGAGATCTCAGAGCAAGGACTCTGAGACATACCTCCATAAGCGAAAAGAAGAGCCGCTTTGCTTCCATAAGAAGCAAAGCAGTCTGAACTACATGGAGAAAGCCTTCCCGGACTGCCAAGCTCCTTCAAGGTTATGTTGGCAAGCCCGAGGAGCCTGAGCATATGGAAATAAGACTTCTGCATCTGTGCCAAGAGGCACCGGAGAGCCGGATCGCCTGCAGGGACCAGGGTGG
This sequence comes from Zapornia atra, assembly GCA_013400835.1. NCBI lineage: Eukaryota > Metazoa > Chordata > Aves > Gruiformes > Rallidae > Zapornia > Zapornia atra. Next base: position 1,068,044 of record VZTU01007467.1, on the reverse strand, counting down.
GCAGCTGGCAGCAGAACTGCCATCAATGTAAAATGCAATTTGGCGGGAGAAGTACTGTTGATTGATAAAGCATCCTATTAAGTAAAGAAAGAGGCACCAGAGGAGTGACAGATGTTCCCTTTCCATTCTTTAGGAGATGCTGTTTGTAATCCTGGAACTTTGGTCCTGGGAAGAAGGGAATTTGATGAGAGCCATAGAGCCAACCAGGGACTGTCTAGAGCAGAAAGCTAAATCGTCTGAGTCTAGCTCAGCAGGCAGCAACTGAAGGGTGTGATTACAATCCACATGTGTCTGAAGAGCATCAGCACAGAGGTGGATACATTAGTCAAAGTGCTGTAGAGAGAAAACCCATGGTTGAGGAAGACTGCTGATGAGCAGCGCTGCGGTGCAGCAGGGTAAGCTCAGGAAGGGGTTTGGTGCTGGGCTGGTGGATTCACCAGGAGTCTCTGGCAGCTGGGGAACCCCCTGTCCTCCCCACCAGACAGCCGGGACCCCGCGCCTTACTTGTAAGGGTTGATGTTGCAGATGGTGACAGCAGGGAAGGGCAGCTTCTGGAACTGGACGGTGACGGAGACCGAGGCACTGTAGTAGTTCAGGAGGAGCTCGGCGCACTGCCAGAGGATCAGCCCGACGGCGCTCAGGGTCAGCAGGATCCAGATGAACCTTCTCAGGCGGCCCCGGGACACCACGATGCGCCGGCAGCCGTGCGTGTTGGTGTTGAGGCAGTACCACCGCATCAGCTCGCTCAGCGTCGGGGCCTGCGGGCCCTTCACCGGCAACGTCCTCTTGATCCGGGCCGTGATCTTCTTCCCGGGGGCCATGGCGCCGGCGGCGGCTGTGGAGAGACGGGGGGCACTGAGACCAGCCGGCAGCGAGCCGGGGGCAGCGG
>VZTU01007467.1:1033609-1066190 GCA_013400835.1 Zapornia atra | reverse complement strand
GGCTCTGAGGCCGTGCCCGGCGTGGCGGGGCTGCGCAACCACGGCAACACCTGCTTCATGAACGCCATCCTGCAGTGCCTCAGCAACACCGAGCTCTTCGCCGAGTTCCTAGCGCTGGAGCAGTTCCGCGGCGGGCCGCCCCCCGGCGCCGACGGCCCGCCGCCCACGCCCGGCGAGGTCACGGAGCAGCTGGCGCAGCTGGTGCGGGCGCTCTGGACGCTGGAGTACACGCCGCAGCACAGCCGCGACTTCAAGGTGAGCGGGGCGTCAGGGCCCCGGCTGCCGGTGGGGGTGGCTGCCTCGTCTTTTCGAGGCGAGAAGGCCGAGCGCAAGGCAGCTGCCCCACGCAGGCCTCGTCTGCCCAGGAGCAACACCAGCCCTGGAGTGTTCATTCTCCTCGGTGAGGGGAGGGCACGGCACCTTGCTGCCCCTCGCCCGGCCACGGTGCTTGGGGCTGGGCTCTGTGCATCGCTGCTGATGCTGGCAAGAGAGGCCTGCCTGGCCTGGGCTGGTGTGGCACTGAAATGCGTGTGTGGCCTACATCGTGTGGATGCCATGACCGCCTGGTCCTTGGGATGTGCTGGGGCCATGTCACTTTTCATAGAGCTTAAATACTGTGGAAAGCCTGCTGGTCTTACCAGCTGTATGCTGGTAGCTCTGGAGAGCCGCACTGGCTTGCAGGCATCCTCCCTGAGAAGCAGACCCCTAGCCACATGTGGGTGTCTGGCTGGGTGACGCTGTTGTGTGCCCACTCTGTTGGCCAGGGTGGCCGCCCCTTGCCTCCCTGGCTGTCCCAGGGGTGAACGCCTGCAGTCTGGGTGCTGCTGCTACAGTTGTTCCTGATAGTGTTGAAAGCTGGCAGATGGATCTGCTGCTTTTTACGGGTGTAAGTGCCCGTTCTGCTGTTTCATGCCTCTGCTGTGCTGCCGTTAGAAAAGTTGCTACTAACTGTCATTGCAGCGCCGGAGCCAGTGGCTATGAGTGTGTGTGGGAGGAGGCGGTGTCTGTTGAGAGGTGGGCTTCCCACTCTGTCCAAGCATTTGGACTTAGGTCTGATTTGGAGAATGAGTTGCAAGAGTACTAAATCATAACCACCTCGTGTTTAATACAGGGTCATTCTCTACGCTGGAGTCTTCGCACTGTGGTTTGATGCAACAGTGGCTGTTGGCTGCTCCACCCCGCCGTGCAGCACTGTGCCCTGCTACAGGCGCTGCACTCCCCTTTGGAATTGTAGCAGAGGGCTTGGGCTTTGCACCCATGGTTTAAAAATGCCCTGCAGTGCTTTTCGATGAAATAAGACATAACTGTATTAAAAGCGCTCCAGGCCTGCCTTGCTTCTTGAAACAGTAAGAATATTGTGAAGTTTTATTGTAACAATTATTTCCTGGTGTATAAAACTGGCCGTGTGAAAGAATGAGAGGGTAGGTGGCAACTTCCACACCGTTAAGTTAAAGACTTTTGCTTTAGGGGATTTTTTTTTCCCCGCAGAGGGAGTTGGAGAGGGGCTACCCAGATGTGTGAAAACACAGCAAGAACATAGTTAACATGGTTTTGGTCTCTTTGCCTTTGGTTCAGATGGGGTGTGGCAGCAGGTATATTTGGTGGGTACTCTCAGTAACCTCACCTTTGGTATCTGCTACGTGGTGGGATATCCGAGAGGCTCCTGAGGTGTCAGTGGTCTTCAGCACCCTCAGTAGTTTGGACTGACACATGGCCAGCGCCTGCTCCCTCTGCTTCTCCTGCATGTTTCCAGGTGACTGCATCGACCCTCCCTGCAGCCGCGTGGGGGTGTTCCCTGAAGAGCCTGGCTGTTTGCCTTTGGAGCGAAAGTGTCTGCCCTCCCTTGAGGCTGCCTGGCGCAGATGGCAATGGGTAGGGACCCTGGGTAGGGACCGTGCGTGACTCCGGGGTTTTCAGAAGTGTTTATTGATGGAGAAGTGCTTCGGAAGCCGATGCGCTCGGCTGTGGTTTCCCCGCATCCAGTCCTGGGGGGCGCTTGCCTTTATCGTAATCCTTCACCGCCCCAGAGGTGCCCTGGCAGGAGAAGAAACTGTGGATTTCTCCTGAGTAATAGCAGGAATAAAAGGTTGTGAAAGCAGAATTACCTTTTGCCAGTGTAACTGATCGAATCAGAGGGGAAAGCAGACCACTTTCTAGGCCAAGATGTGCTGTTTATGCAGGCCTGTGGTTGAGGTGCTCAGATAAGCATGACAGAAAGAGGAAGAGAAGCAGGTCTGGAGATTATATTAAGGCCATATCCCAAGCTTTTTTTTTTTTTTATAGTGGAATTTTCTTTGCTTATTTGCAGACATCACTAATGGTAAACCAGCCTTTTTCTACTCATTGTTGATGTAGCGGGAGCCCATCAATCCTCTACCTGTCAGGTCCCCAGAGGTTTCTAAAAAGCATCTTGCCTTGGGGGATCTCATCCCAGCAGGTCTTGTTCAGGCTGCACAATGTCAGCAGGCCTGGTCTTCCTCCTAAGGACTTCGTCATTATGTCAAGTACTCTGTTGTTTTCCTTACAGGGGGCAATTACTTCTAATAGTAAATTAATGCCTCTGAAGACAGTTAAGTAGCCTGAACCTACTATTAAATTCAGTATTCTTAATTAAAATTTTCTTCAGCAGCAGATTTGCACAGTTAATTTAAAGATGTAAACAACAGGCTTAGATTTGAGAAGGGTGAAGATGGGCACTCTTGAAACCATTGCTTCTCCCTAGAACAGAAAAACATGGCTCTAAGCTTGTTCTGGAGAGAGGGTGGAACATTCCCCAATCGTTGTTTTAGTTTTTTAAAGGGTAAAAATTATCTTAACTTTGTGCTTTTACTCCAACAGTGATGGTTATCGATGGTAATATTTGTTTAGTACTCAGAAAGCCTTTTAACCAGGATGCTTGGAAATCCATGTGTGGTGGTGTTTCTTGCTTCCCCCCTCCCAACCCCCCCCCCTTTTGGCACTGAATGTAATTTTACAAAGACAGTTCCTGATTCCTAAATACTTATCTGCAGGCACTAAGCGTATTTTAGGATAAGGGATAATACTTATCCTCTTGCTCGTTCTTAGATCTGTATGCTTTTTTCTTGGGGCAGAGGAAATCCTTTTCTAAGAGAGGGTCTCTTTGAGTCCTTGTAGACATCGCCTTTGAGGGATGAGTTACTAGATGCTCTTTAACCTTAGCTGTCTCTTCTTGGGAGGGTTTTCTCCCTTTTTAGGTTTGTCTTAAAAAGAAATAACCCATCTCATGGGTTCTTGAATCTTGTAGTCCTGCTGAAAACAAGGAAAACTCAATTAAAAATAAAGTGGTTTGTACAAAATGATTTGTCTTTAATTGCAGGGCTGAGAGAGCTGTGCAAGAGAGCTAATGCATGGTGAGGGGAGGGAGGTGGTTGCCCGGTCAGCATCTAAGCACGTTGTCTCTGGTGAGATCTACTTGAAACGCAAGGATCTCTGCCAGTTTCTGTTTCAAACCTGACATTTCCCTCTGCCATTAGAAATATTTTTAAACACTTTTTCCTGCAGTGTGAATCCATGTGGAGCGCTCACAATAGCATTTGCAATGGCTTATCCTAAGGCAAGGATCTGCTCTGGAAAGGGTACTGGGGAAGACTTCAGGAGCACTTGCTCTCTGTGATAGAAGCAGAATCTTCTGTGTGTATCCTCTGTGGAAGCTGTGTGTATCCTCTGCTGTTCCTGCTGCAGAGGTGATTGCTGCCCATTGAGAGGGTGCTTCACATGCTGTGGCTGCAGGAGGCTGAGCTAGCAGGTGGCAGAGGATGTGTGGGGAAGCACATCTTCATGAGAGCTGGAGGAGCACGGGGAAGCGGCTGAGGAGCAGCGGGCCTAGAAGGCTGTGACGGGGGGGGAAAGGTCAGGGAAGGAATGGATTGGGATGTGGATATGGATTTGCTTCCTTGGCTAGCAGCACTGGGGCTGGAAGCAGAAGGGAGCCCTGGCAGCTCTTCCCAGGGAGGTGACACAGGAGCGCTGGGGTGGAGGGGATGGATTTTGTGTTGCTGTTAATCTCTGCTTTGGATGGCTTTCCTGTTGGTCCTGTCCTCGTTTGCAGCTTTTAACAATCGTTTTCTTCCGATTGCTGGGTGGTTTTTATTTTCCTGCCTAAACAGAACTGTTGCTTTCATAACAAGGGTCAATATTGCAGCTTGTGCTTCCTCTTTCCCCTTTGTGATGGTGTGACAATGGTGACAAACATCTATTGTATAAGCAGTAGCTGTGCTTCGGGCTTGGGTTTTTTTTTCAGGGAGCTGTCCTGTTCTGCCTGCAGAGCTCCTGGGAGTGTCAGAGGGTGAGGACAGAGCACCCTTTGTAATGGGGAATCAGCACGCCATGCTCAGAGGTGATGGTGGGGGTCTTAAGTGAGAAGGACTTTTATTTAAACTAATTGGCCTTGAAATTGTATGTACTTACCCAAATCCTCTACCTTCCCCTTCCTCGGGGTCCTGCTTTCCTGTGGATGATGAGGCTGTTTTCTGAGGCTTTTTTGAAGCTAAGCCAGTTGCACACTGAAGCACGTCAATGTTTAACAAGACCCTTTGTATGCTGGAACTGGGGTTTTTTTTTGCCCTGTGTTGTATCTTTTGTCCTACAAGATGAAGACTGCCTTATTTTTATTACTTCCAGTGTGTACAGCAAATACAGCAAAACAATAGCAACTTGATTGAGTTGGATTATCAGAATTAGATCTGAACCCGGAATGAATCCCTGTTAGTGGAGCAGGGATTATTGTGCCAAGCTGACAGCGTTGCTTCCATTTTTATTTATTTATTTAAAACCTGTCTTTAGTGTAAGTAGCTGTGTGTAGCTCGTGCAGTTTCGAGATGCTCCGTGGAAAGGCTCTTGGTGTAAATGCTGTGCTTGAGGCAAGCAATCTGCCAGCTGTGTTGGTCGCTTCATTGTGAATTAATAACTCCTCTGAAGGATGAACTTTTGCAAAGTATTGACATTCTCAGTATCTTTACTTTCTGCTGTAGATTATATGGGGCTGCTTTGGTGCAGTTGAGGAGTTGGAAGCCTGCAGTGCTATCAGTGGAGCTGTTAGCCATGAGCTTTCACTTGTGCTTTGCTAACAGGGCCAGTTACATGTGCAATCAGATCGCCTGGATTGTATTTAATTATCCTGCTCTCTGCCTAGCACAGCAATCAGTCATTTTATTCTGGCCAGCGTCAGCTGCTTATTCCTAAAATGTTTCTGTGGGGGAGCAGACTGTCCTCCCTTCACACACAGAGGAGAGAATGGGATGTGAAAGAAGAAATGCAAGACCTTCACCCTTCCTGCCTGGTCTCTCGTCTCTTCCTTCCTGGTGTTTCAGTTCCCACATTCATCTAAACAGGCTTTGAGTGGGTCCAGGTAAGGTGGGACCTTGGAGTGCTTGCTCCGTTTCCATCCAGGTGCTGCCAGTGGTGGCATTGCAGTGGGGACACTTACCCAGAGCTGCTCTGGGAGTTGGAACTGACACTCTTGAAACAGGAAGGAAGTTACAAATTTTCTGCATCATTATTGTGACACTTCTTGACATCCTGGGACCATGTTTCTCTCCTCACTGGGATCCTGATGGTCTTTGGCAGTCTTTCAAAGTTAGAATTTTCTTTTTTTAGTGATCAGTAAGATGCAAGTTCATTATTGTGTGTAGTGGGGTTTAGGGTTTTTTTTAATGTACTTGATTCTTTGTATATTTACTTAGAATCGAAGCATGTTTTTCTTTACCTTCCCACCAAGCCCCCTGAGAAGGGTTTCCTGAAGCAAGGTTGCCTGAAAGCTGCAGTCTGATTTACCTGTCAAATCCAAAGACTTTTCTGGGGATACCTGGGTTAGACCTCAAGCTTTGATGTGAGTAAGTGCAGCAGAAGGCTGGGGACCAGGGAGCCGAGCTGCTGTCTGGGCTCCAGGTGCTGGTTTGCTGAGAGTGTTCTGCTCGAAGGGGAAGAATTTGTGCAGTTGCTCATCTCCAGAAGTCATGAGCAGAGGGAGCAGCAGGGGAGGAGGCCCCAGTGTAGAGCAGTTCTGCAGCCCCACTGCGAGGGGGCCCTGGGGCTGATGGCTGGATGGACCCTGTCTGGATCTGGAGGGACGATTGTGTGTGGCTTCCAAAACACATACCCTGTCTTCTCAGCTTGGAGACCTTTATTACCATGCTGCTTCCATAGCAGTACAACTGGTGAAAGTATGAAAACCATGCCATGTCTGGCAGCCTGTGGAATAGGCAAAGGAATGGTTGTTCTTAGGCAGCTTAATTGGATCTGCAGGTTGCTCCGTGCCCTGCTCAGCACACTGGCATTTACAAATGGCCACGCTTGACTGCGAGTAAACCCATTTCATGCCTCCTTCTGAACGCATGACTGCTGCAGAGCACTGCTCTAATGAGCTCTTTTGCATATGATTGTGTCAGTGAAATTAATGTTTGTTTTGCAGCATTCTTGAAGCACACAGGGAGGCTCATGTGAGCGGTTGGTGATCAGATTCCCGTGTCAGGGACCTGAGGCCAAACCAGGAGAGGCACAAGGAGGCATCTGGAGTGTGATCTCCTTGGGCTCCCCAGCCCTTGAGTCTGTCCTCTCTGTCAGCATTTTTCAACTCTCCTTTACCAAACTGCTTCACACCTGTGGTGTTCCCCTATTCCTTAATCCCTCCCTCTTTGAATCCCACAGATTGCTCTGCCAGCCTTTTTGTAGAACAAAACCTGATTTCTGCTGTTTGTAAGGATGAGCTCTCCCAGCAGTCACACCGTCTCCCGGTGGTGCCTTCCAGCAGGTGTGACTGCGTTCCTCTGAGGAGCCCAGGAAGGACCATGCCTGTTTGAGAATGCAGCACCCAATGACCAACATTCCCATCCAGGTCCCTTTCCAGCAGTGTGCTGTGCCTGCGTGGAGGAGGGAGTGCTGCGTGTGCACACAGCAACCCTGGAAGGTGTCGTCTTGACAGACTTCACTCTGTGTGTGTGTGTGGAAGGAAGGTGGTTATTCAGGATTAATGAAGGCTTCAGCCTGGAAGGGTGAGAATAGCTGCTAAAATGAGACGGATGTCAGGCAGGGGCCAGTGGGGTGATGCTTCTTGTCTGGGCTTGAATGCAGTGGAGAATCCCCTCTGGTCCTGGCATGATGTACTTTTTTTTTTTTTAATATATTTTTGAAGTGGAGCAATAAATGGCTGTTTGTTTCTCCTCTGTGGCAGGCAAGGGCCTGGCTGTGCAGGGAGCCAGTCTGCACTGGCCCCAGGGATGGCTGGCTGCCAGTGAAGCCACCATGCTGTCCTGCCTCCAGAGTCCCAGCAGCTCTTGACTGCCCCATGGGGCAAAGGAGGAGAGTTTCGTCTTGCCCTGTCTGCTTCAACAGAGGTGCTGTCCTCAAAAATCCCCTTTTCTGCCTTTTGGAGAGCTCTGGTAAAGCTCAGCCAGTGGAGATCTCCTGTTACAGGTTGGACCAGTGCCTTGTTCTCAGTGCTGGGTGGGAGGCAGAGAGGTGAACCCCAGGGGAGATGGCCATGATTGCTGTGAGCCTTGGGGGGAGGAGGAGAGAGGCTCATGGCTCTGACTCTCCCCAGTTTTCTCTTTCTGCTGTGTGCAGCCTGCAGCAGCTGAGCTGACGTGTTCTGAGTGCCGGGAGCTGTGCAGGTCTGGTGGTGGCAGCCAGTGGCAGGGCCCCAGCCAGGAAGGAGCATAATGGTCCCTGCTGGTACTTTCACCTGGGCAAAGGGTCACTGCTGGCCTTGGCTTTGTCCCAGGCCTGGACATGAACAGAAGGTCTCAACCATGTTTCTCAGGTATTGTTTTCCCCAGAAAAGAACATCTCAATTCAGAGAGGGGAAATTGCCGTGTCTGCCTATGAACAGAAGGAATCAGTTAGATGGATGTTCTTCATGAGATGTCAGCTGTAGAAGTTGCCCAAGCACAGAATTATGTCTGTGGGTTTAAAAAAGGAGGAAAAAAAAATGATGTGGTTGAGCATAACTTGATGATGTTCAGTGAAAGATAAAGAATAGCCTTTCTTTCCTACTCATATGTGTCATTGTGTCAGGTCTCTAATGAGCTGGCTTCATCCGTTCGTGTACAAAAACCTCCCCACAGCTGCTTCCTACCAGAGGCACACTGGAAAATAGCAGACTGACATTTTTCCTTTAGTTGTCTTCGTGATCTGGAACAATAACAGCAGCAAAGGAAAGGCCAGTAGTTCAGCTATGTTTGGCTTTATTTATTGCATCTATTCAGAGCAACAGATAAATGATTATTAAACTTTCAGTGGGCTGATAAAAACGATAATGCGTCTTTGCTGTAAATCTGCTTTATAGATGGACAGGGACTTGTTTGGTTGGAGGGGGCTTGCATTAGGGGATTAGATGAGTGTATGGGATCGATAGGAAATTACGATTTTCCCCCTCTTATCTCTTCTGATGGTGCCACTGCCATGCAGGGTGCCTGCGTGCTGCAGCCTGCACAGCTGGGGAAGGGAAGGTTTTACTCCTTCTGTCCAACTCCTAGGTGCTGAGCTGAGGAAGGAGGCTGGAGGTGTGTGCCTGTTCAGTGGTGGAAGTGTGTTGGGAAGGGAGCTTAGGAGACCATTCCTTGGGTCTCACATCTGAACCAGCTGCATCAAAATGGTTCCTGACCTGTTCTTAACACCACCCTGTGATGGATGGAGTCTGTTCAGATGCACTGCCTATGCTTACAGCAGATTCAGATTAGGGGCAGAGGATTAAAGGCTATGGGGGTGGGGGTGTGTGTGGTAAATGTGGTGGTTTTAATGTGTTTTTATGTCTCTCTAGATCAGTAGCTTCTTAATTCTGTATCTGTAGCCAGTTGCAATTGCTGTCTCTTTACAGCAGCAGGTAACCATCAACAGCACCAACAAGGTGTCATCTTCTCTTAATTGATGAGCAAAAGAGGAGAAAAGTTTGAGGTTATGTTTTGTATTCTGTCTGCCTTCATGTGCAGTGATCTCCCTGCAGCCTGAGGGGCTGAGCAGGTATCTTGGGGAGGGAATGCTGCAGTTGTGGCCTTGTCTCAACCGGGATTGCTGCCCGAGCTGTGCAGATGTCACCTGGATTGTACCGTTGCAGGCCAAGTCGAGCTGCCTCAGGCCTGTGCTGAGAGGAGGCCAGAGCACGTTCCCAGCACGGCCCAGAGGCCCGCTGCCCCGGCGGGCAGCTTTGCAGCTCAGGGCCTGAAAGGGGAGTCTCAAGATAAAGGTCAGGGTGTAGGATGCTTAATGATGACCTGCTACTTGCTCAGCTTGCCCATGGGATGTTACTGGAGCTGTTCAGGAAGCACCAGCCTGGCTTGCCAGGAGCTTGCAGTCCCCAGCTATTGACAGGGCTTGGGGTCCCCTCTGCTTGTCTGTGCAGCCACCAGCCTGAGAGAGGGGGCTGGCTTTGGAGACAGGGTGTGGTGGGGCACTGTGATTGTGGAGCCATCTAGTTGGGTGGAGACTGTCCTTCAGGAGTTCCTCAAGTTGTTAGATTGTTTATCTGAGTCAGTGCCTTTATCTCTTGCCTGGATTTAATTGTATTCCTTAATACTGACTGTTCCACATTGCATGACTGTTCCTCCTTTGCACCTTGCCTGTCTTACTGCTTTGCTGCCCCAGCATCTGAGAGCACACTGGGAGGAAGGCATGTAACACTTAACCAAGCAGCAGATGCAGAGGTTTAAGTAATAACAAACCCACTTGTAGCAGTGATGGCAGGAAGCGTGAGTAACTCTGGGAACACGCTGCTGTTGCTGGAGTGTGTTTGTAGCAGAGCCTCTTGTGAGGGAATTGCATCTGATACTTTGTAGTGCTTCCTGAATCACTTCCAACATCTCGCGATCTGTCTCCACAGGCAGCTCTTTATCCTTGGTCCACTCAGGCTGTGAGAGTGTCGAGGAAACCAGCAGTTACCGTGGAGAGGCTTCCAAGATGAGGAGTGGCACAGATACAGCCCGAGGCACCTGGCTGTTGTGAATCCCTGGGGCTTGCTCTGCTGTGGGGTGTTACTGGGTCCTGCAGCTGGCTGTAGGACAGCACAGCACCAGAAATGCCTGTTGGTAAAAGCCAGTAAGGGTCTAGGCTGGAGGGATGTGCTGGTGACTGGGAGAGAAGAGATAAGAAATATGAGCTTGGATTCCTGAAGTCCTTATTTAAGTCTGTTTCCATACAGAACCCCCACCCCCTTTTTTTCTTGCCTTGAAATACCAGATTCACTTCCTCCTACTAATACTAAAGACACTTTTATCTTCAACTCTGTCTAGACTAGGTCTTAGAGTGCAGTGGTAGCACCTGTTGGCTAACTTCACTGAACAAACTAGACCGATAAGTCAGCTGGCTGTTGGCATGCTGACTGAAAAGCGTTAATGCTGGCCTGGTGATACCATACCTTGTTATGTCTTAGTGCAGAGAGGACTGTACACTGCTTGTGTGTGTGTTTTGGCACCTCTTGGCCCTCTTCAGTGAACTCACTGCTGAGAAGAATGAGCTTGGTCTTGCTATGACCTGTGCTGCCTTTGGAGCTGTCCCCTCAGGGTGGTGGCACAGGAGATTGTCACCTTGGCGTGCTGAGCTGGATGCAGGAGGGACTGGGAAGGATGACTAAGGCCATGGAAAGGCAGGTGTGTTACTGTGGGTGCATGGGGAGCAGTTCCAGGGAAATGGTGTAGTGAGATAACCACTTAAGCCTGGACTGAAGACTCTGCTTCATGCTTCCGTGGTTGATTTTTCAGCTTTGAACTTGACACAGTAATTTAAGAGCTAAATGTAATTTTTTGAGTAACTTTTTAGAACAAAGATATTGTTCCCAAAGGGAATTTACAGATGTATGTCTTATTCTTCCCCCCATGGTGGGTACATTCAGCTAAACACAGCTGCTGTGAACATCAACCTTTTCTCCTTGCTATGGACGTTTTGGATATTTTTAAATATTTATTTTTCCTACTTCTATATGACCCACAAAATCCTGTCAGCAACAGCTGACTGTTAGGTGGGACCATGGACTCAAGTCATGGGGCTGGAAGGGCGACAGGCTCCAGTGCCACTGCTCAAGGCAGGGCCTGGGTCTGCAGAGCAGTGCTCCTCAAGACCTGCTGCTGGGTCCTCCTGGTATCCAGCGTCATGGACCTGCCCCATGAGTGCCCTGACAGGGCTTGGCCTGGAGCTTTCCTAAAAACAAAGGAATGCACACTGCTCAGGGGCGGTGGGTTTCAGGCACAGCTAAACCAGGCTTCTCTAGGTCATTGCCATCTTGTCCTGATACCTGCTGGGTGACTGTGGATTATGTGGGGATCAGAGCAGGACTGCTTTCTCATGGGCTAGTGTTACATTTCATAAGTGAATGTGATGTGAATAACTCACAAACTTATGAGGAGCAGCTGAGGGAGCTGGGGGCGTTCAGCCTGGAGAAGAGGAGGCTGAGGGGAGACCTTATCACTGCCTACAACTACCTGGCAGGAGGGTGCAGAGAGATGGGTGTTGGTCTCTTCACCCAAGTGACAGGTGATGAGGGGGAATGGGCTCAAGCTGTGCTAGGGCAGGGTCAGATCAGACATTAGGAAAAAATTCTTCACCAAAAGGGTTATTGGGCACTGGAACAGGCTGTCCAGGGAGGGGGCTGAGTCACCAACCCTGGATGTGTTTAAGAGGTGGGTAGATGAGGTGCTCAGGGGTATCGTTTAGCAGAGGACGGGTATGGTTGGACTTGATCTCGAAGGTCTTTTCCAACCTTGTGATTCTGTGAATTCACTAAACTTTTGGCTGGAGGGGGCAGGAGGTATCAGACTGATACATGAAGAGACTTAAGATTTTGTTGTTGATGTGTTCTGTCAATTTTTTTTCCTGCCAATGTATTTTTTTTTTGCTTAATGGGAAGTAGGATCAGAGGAGGTGGTTTGATCCTCTTTAATCTACAGACTACTTCAGGTATTTCTCCCCAGTGAATTGGCTTGCAGCAGCGTCCCAAGCTGCTGTTGAGTTGAGCAGGTGGGTGCTGGGCTGGGACCTGTGTGGTGCAGAGGTGAGTATTGGCTGTGGACCCCTTGCTTGTTTCAAACTGTGTTTACATGTTTTACTGGGAGGCTGCTGGTCCCCATTCAGGCAGGCGCAGTAAATCAGTTGTCAGAAGGACTTGCACATATGTAGTGAGAGGAGATTGTTTCTGTTTTTCCTTATTTTGCTGCCTTGAGGCAGGTGGACAGATTATAGAGGACAGAGAGTATATGTTTACCAGGCCTTTCCTGTCTTTTTCATCACACCCCTGCCCCCCTCCTGGTGACCCCATTTTCTAGAGGGATAAAGCGAGCAACCCAACCTCATTTCTCAAATCTGTTGCAAGGTCTGATTAGAGAAATGGAGGAGCTCAGGGCATGTGTGCAGCCTGCCCAGCCCCTCTCTGTGCAGCCTGCCCAGGCCCTCTCCGTGCTCCCTGGGTGGCTGGTCTACTGCAGCCTTCCCATGTGGTTCCTGCCCTTCGGGTCCAGTCTGGTCTGTGGTGCCGCTGCCCCTTCTTGGGGACCCCACTTCAGGCTGAGTCCTGTACAAGCACTCTCTGTCTCTGCAGGTGTACTGATGGGTGTGGGTGCAGCGCTGCTAGCGTGGCACACCCGAAATGGGATTGCTTTTCCCTGTAGTGTGTGGCACAGGATGGGTGGGAAGTAAGTGTGCTGTTGATGGGAGCTTTGCTACGAGTCTGTGTCTTACAAAGAAAAGCCAGGAAATGACTTTGTGCTTAAAATTGGTGGAGTGGGAGCGTGGGGGCGGCTGACCTGTGACCTTGTGTTAGATGAACATCTTGCTTGTTTCAGGAGCAGCACGAGGAGCAGCAGGCTGACTCTCCTGACTGCAGCCTGGTGCCTCCTTGGAGAGCAGAACATGCTGGTTTTCTGTGGCAGCGGTGGCATCTGCTGCTTGGGAAGGGAGCCTGGCTCTGCTGCTGGGCTCAGCCCACCAGGACATGTTACTCCAGGGACTGTTCATGCCGGGGGTGCTGAATGCAGAAGCTTGTGGCTGGCTCCCACCCTCCAGAGCTTGTGTTATATCTCCTGGTATGCAGCACAGAGTGCTGGCCAACTGTGCTGGGTGGTGTTGTGGAGGTAAAGTTGAGATCAGAGAGCTGGAGCAGAGAAAGTTTATTTTACATGTTTCTGTTTAAAGAAGGATGCAGTTCCTCCGTAAGCACTGCCACATCCCCTCTGGTCTGTTCTGGGAGCAGGGGCAGCTTATTTGCCTAGAAAGCATTGTCTCCTGCTTTATCCCAAATTGTGTGTAGGGCCCTGCATGGGATGGCATGCCCTGGCCTGTTCCCAGGCGCTGTGGGACAGCAGTGCCCTGTACAGAGCTGTTGGCAGTCCCTGGTTTTGAGTGTGCTGTCAACTGTGCCTGATTGTGGGGGCTTGATAAAGGGCAGAGCTTAATTCTTGTGCTTTCACTGTGTGCTGTCTGTCTCTGCAGAACATCGTGTCCAAGAATGCTATGCAGTACCGTGGGAATGCCCAGCACGATGCCCAGGAGTTCCTGCTTTGGCTTCTAGACAGAGTCCATGAGGATCTGAACAACGCAGTGAATTACAGCAGCATGCCTCCACTCAAGGTAAGGGACCTTGCTGGGAGCTGGCTGGGGAGAGGAGCTGTAACTCTGCATACAGTCTGTCTTTTTAAATCACATCTCCCTGTTGGCTTCTCAATTCCAATGGAGTTTGTGTGGGACAAAAGCTTGTGTTAAAATACTGTGTGTTTCTGGCCCTGTGACTGTAAGGAGCAGTTTGGCTAATCCCTGGCAAGTGCTGCCTAATGCAGCTGCTTGTGAGTGGCCACATACCACTCAGCAAGAGCTGGAGGCATTACAGGGGGGCTGCTGCCAACACCTCTGGTGGGAGATCCCTGCCTTTCCTTGGGCTGTCCTAGCTACCTCACATTCCTGCATAACCACTCCTGTGAGTGGAGGGCTCTTGTTATTTAAAAATCTTGTGAAGCTTTTCTGGTAGTTTTGGGCAAGGGGTGCACAGATTCTGTTAGGAGCACCAGAGCCTCCTGGTGCAATACCTTTCCATGCTTGGGTGTGCTTCCAGGGTTGATCTTTCTCTTTTAGCCCCCACTGGAGGATGATGTACTGCTCGAGGGACCAGCCTTTCCAATCAGTAGTACTTTTGTGCAGGAACTCTTTCAAGCCCAGTACAGGTATGATAGTTTGTAAATTTTGGGGCATTATTGCATGTATTGGTGACCCCAGGATAATTCTACCCCGATGCCAGCTCTCAGTGCAGTTAAGACTGGTGTCACTGTGTTAACAGCTGTTTCTGAAGTCCTGCTGAATGAAATCTAAATTAAGATCTTACTCCAAAAGAGAGAATGAGTTTCACTACTTCTAATTTGGTATATTCTGTGAAAATCTATAGTATGTACCACCTCTTCACCTGCCCTGACACATCCTGAAAGCCAGTCAGTGCTCAGTGAGCAAAGACCCAGAACAACTCAGTTCTGTGAGGCTTACCCTGTCTGTTCAGAGGCAAGAGCTTGTGGCAGGAGATGCCTGGAGGCTGTTAAGGAGTTTATGGATCCCAGGAGCCTGCAGAGATCCTGTTATCTGGCACTTGGGAATTCTGAGCTGAATCCTTCACTGTCCCCTCAGGGTTTTCCCATGAGTTTCTGGTACTTTCTGGGAATGGAGCTTTCTAATTTCAGAACTAATACAAGAAAACAGCCTAGTTTCCAGTGCTCCTCAATGATTGTGTCTGTGCTGCTGTAAGAATTACAGGTGCTCAATTTTCCTCCCCCATATTTGCCAAGGTGTTCTTTACAGAGGAGGAACCTTCAGCCTGGTCTAAAACCCGGTGCTGGTGTAAGGTGCAGGTTAATGCTGCACCCTCTGCCTGGAGTTTTCCCCTCCGAGCGAGAGGCCTGTGCACCTGCAGTGCTGACTGTCGCAGTCTCTTTCACAGCACTTCTCCTCTCTTTAAAGACAAAACCCTTTCAGGTCTGCCATGATTGAGCTACTGTTTGTGAATTATTAATTTTGCAGTGATGTTTATTAAAGCCAAATTCAGTGACTGGAGAGAAGGCATCTCTGGGCAGGCCCTGTAATAAACTTGGAGACTAATTACTTCAAAATGATGTAAAAGCAGGGCCTCACTTCCAGCAGCTGCTTCTCTACAGCCTCTGTGCAGAGCTGCTCTGTATGGAGAAAGAGTAGAAAGGGGCAGCCAAGCTGTTATTGTGATTTGATGACTTATCCATGCCTGATGCAATGAGGTGTAACTCTGCCCTACTATTGATATTTGAACTAGGTCTTCTCTGACGTGCCCTCATTGCCAGAAGCAGAGCAACACCTTTGACCCTTTTCTCTGCATCTCTCTGCCAATTCCTTTGCCTCATACACGGTATGTAACTGTCTCAGCTGATCATTGGTCATTTCCCATGCATATAGTGTTGTTTAATTTGCTGCAGAAGAAAGAGAAATGTCAGCAAAATCTCTCTGGTAAGTCTTTAAAACGATAGATAGGACCATATGGAGCTTTAATTTTTTGCATTGCAGGTAAATTGGAAAGTTGAGTCTTTTACTTGTTTCAGAACAGCCCTCTGTCCCCTCCTTCACTTCCTATAGAATTCCATTTTTGGGTTTCATTCAAGCAACCAAAATATTTTGTGCTTGACTTAAAGTTAAAAAGGGAAAAAGATGAAAAAATGCTTTTTATTTTCTTTAGACCAGTCTCACTGATCACTGTGATTGCAAAAGGTGAAGCTAGCAGCTCTCCTGCAAAATACTTTGGTTTTGGGATTTTTGAAAGACAGCTGTTGCCAACAAAGAAAAAGGTTCCTGGGAGAGAAATCTGGCTAAAAATTTCAGAGCCCATATAGAGATGTTTGTTTATGCAACAGGTGGTTTTACTGTATTGGATGCAGAATATTTGTATGGGTTCAAGAAGCAATGGAACAAAGTAATGAAAGAACATACTAAATATGAGGCTGTCACATTTGGTTCAGAAGTTCCTGCTCCACTGCTGAGTGGGCTTTTCAGGAAAGGTGTCCCAGGTAGTCTAGCTGCCCCATTCTTCTCCTCATGAGGTAGTACTTCTGGCTGCTGTTGGAGGCAGGATTGAGTGGTGGGAGACAACCTGGAGCAGCAGGTCCCAGCAGCAGCTCTCTCTGGGTGCTTTAAAGTGCTTCCTTGGGCTGTCCTAAGCTGCACTACAGGATCCTTGTTGGAAAACTACACTTGCCTTCTAGTAGAGAGTTTTATTTTTAACGTTGTGGGGCTCTTTTGAGAAGGCTTTCTGTTTGTGGCAACAAGTGACATCAGTCTGTGTAGTAATAATGTTTTTGGAAATGGAACTTGCTTGGCTGTGGCCTAGCATAGCTCCTGTGTGAGGTGGGTCTGGGCTGCTGAGATGGCCCTGTAGCTCACATACAGCAAGGGTGCACCCAGGTTGGGCTGACTCTGTTCAGGGTGCTGCCAAGGATTGCTCAGCCCCAGCAGTGCCTGCTGTGCTCTCCACAGGCCCCTCTATGTCACCGTGGTGTACCAGGGGAAGTGCTCTCACTGCATGCGGATCGGGGTGGCGGTGCCCATCTCCGGCACGGTGGCCAGGCTGCGGGAGGCTGTCTCCTCAGAAACCAAGATACCCACGGAGCAGGTAATGGGCTGGTTTGGTCATCCACACGCCCTCTCTTCAGTGGGAGGGAGTGCAAAGGCTTTCATCCTGTGTTAGATATGTAGGGATTGAAATTTGCTGCCTGTGGTCACAGAATCACAAGGTTGGAAAAGACCTTTAAGATTGAGTCCAATTGTTCCTGTCCTGGGCTAAACCATATCCCTAAGTACCTCACCTACCCTTTTTTGAAACACACCCAGGGATGGTGACTCAACCCCCTCCCTGGGCAGCCTGTTCCAGGCCCTGATAACTCTTTCAGTGAAAAATTTTTTCCTAACATCTAATCTGACCATGTCCTGGCACAGCTTAGTGCCATTTCCCCTTGTCCAATCTCCTGTCACCTGAAAATTGAATGAAAATGATTGAATGGGGGAAGCAGGGTAGTGGTGATCTGCATCATGCTTTTCCCTGTGCATTGGTTTTTTGAAGGCTAGTGGTGGGATAGCTATCAGTGGAGCATGGAGACCACTTGCCTGATCACATGGTGATCCGTGCATGCTGGCAGTGAGGCAACCATTGGGGACCTGTGGGGAATTCCTCTGTAGGAAGAAAAGGAAAGCTGTTGTATCCCACCAAAGCCTCTCGATGTGCTGCCTTTAACCCAGGTTCTCCTTTATGGCAGTCCTTTTCCCTGCTCCTTGCTCCTGGCTGGTGCCAGGGTGTTTTGAGGAATGCCATCGCTTAGTAGGAAAATCCGAGTTGAAAAACAGGGCAGGTCAGCTGGACCAGGCGTGGGTGGTTTAATGGGTTCTGGTTTGCTTCTGCTGTCTCTAGATTGTGCTGACAGAGATGTACTACGATGGGTTTCATCGTTCCTTCTGTGATACTGATGACCTGGACACCATTCATGAAAGTGACTGCATTTTTGCCTTCGAGACCCCAGAGATATTTCGGCCCGAGGGTATCCTCAGTCAGAGAGGTAAGGCGATCACTCCGCTTAATGCCCACCAGGTGAGGGACAGATATACTTGAGAATGAAAGTCCCACAAATAGTTGATGTTCTGGTGTATTGATTTCAACTCTGACTTTGTCCAGGCTCATTCCAGTTGACATAATGGTGTGTCAGCTGGGAGGTTATCGAGAAGCGATGTACACTCCTTTATTCCCCTTTCCAGGGCTAATTCTGCAGGCCAGGCTGGCCTAATGTGAAATCTGTTGTCAGGTGTAATTTAAAGACCTGCTAGGGACCAGCTAAAGCTACTGAAATGGTTATTTAAAATCACGTTGCTGGTGATGAATAAACAGTCTCAGGAATGAACAAACACTTTCAAAGCTCAAAAACCTCAGCTTCTCTGCATCCCCTTCTCAGCAAAAGGGAATAATTGCATCTGGGTAGATAGAGCATAATCAATGGCAGACTTTATTATTGGAAGAAACAAATACCCTTTCTGTCACTTCAGCTTTTCTTCTAGGCAGACAAAGCTAGGAGTGCTTGTACAAATTGCTGTGAACAATCTGTTAGGTGAGCACTTGCATATAATTTCTTTCTGGAAAGAAAGAGTTGCTCTGAAAAGAAATTGCACTTTGAAGCCTTTATACAAGTGATAAAAATTATCTTGGTTCTATACTGACCTACTCCTCTGCCACCAAAGGAGGGTTTCTTGAGGGGAGCATCAGGGCACTAAAAGCAAATGGCATAACAAAATGCTTCCTTTCTCCTAATTTTTCAGGAATACATGTGAACAATAACCTGAATAACTTGAAATGTGGCACTGAGCACTCCCGAACAATATCTTACTCTCAAGGAACAGTGAAGTCTGGAAAACTGGAACAGTCCTCTACTAAGCCAGCAGCAAATGACAAGATTGTCTTGTTGGTGTGTAACAGAGCGTGCACTGGACAGCACAGCAGAAGGTGACTGGCAGTTACTCCTCTGGCTGCTTCCTTAATTAACCTTGGTTTTACTCACTGTGTAGTGAAAACACGTATGTAAGCAGTTGCTCCTTCACCACCTAGCTTGAATTAGGTGCTAAAAAACATCTTGACCAAAAACCATTAATGAATACAGCAAAGTTTTGGTGGACTTCAAGTAGTCCAGTGTTACTGGGAAGTGGTGATTACAGAGCAGTGGGAAGGACATAGTGCTGCTCTACAGAGATCTTGCGATCTGTGGAAATTAATTGAAGTGCTGACAGGGTTGGGGTGGAGGGAGAAATGACCATGGCAAAGCGTTTGTACCAACTTGACATCTGTCTCAGCTGCTGAACTTCGTTTCAGAAAAAAATTATTGTAGCCTGCAATGCTCTGCAACTGCAGTGAGCTGCTTGAGCACAGAGCAGGGCAGCAGCCTGTTTAAAAATGGCCCTCTGGTGGGTTCCCTCAAAATTAAGCACCTCTCCTTTGGAGACAAGTTTTTAAATGCTTTGTTTCTGGGGAGTTTCATCCAGAGTGTGCCCAGTGAGGAGAGTGGCGCCCTCAGAGTGTGGAGATCTGATTGCTGAACATAGTCTCTTAATGGCTTCCTCAAATGCTACTCCTTCCTGTAGGTTTGGCTTGCCCTTTGTGTTGCATTTGGAAAAAACAATTGCTTGGGATATTCTGCAGAAGGAAATTCTGGAGAAGATGCAGTATTTCCTGCGGCCTGCAGCCTGCATGCAGGTGAGGCAAATGGTTTGTCTGTTTGAGACTTCCAGCTCTGTGTGACATGGACTAAAGGGGAAGCCAGTTACTTGGAGTGAAACATGGTGCACACACTGTGAACTAATGGCTTCCTAATATTTTGTTGTGTAATAATGTCCCAGTCTGCTATTCCACCTCTTTGGTGTTCTTGTCTATTTGTTGGAACACAGAAGCAAGGTTAGACTGATGAGGTGAAGAAATGGCATGATTCCCTTCCTTCCTTCCTTCCCTCCAAGAAATACTTGAGAGATGAGTGCTGCTGTATGCTCTGGAAATGCACTGATTGGTGGTGTTTGCCTAAAAGGAAAGCTGAAATGTCTAGTGACTGCATGTTGCTGATGAGAAACCCCCTGTGAAAGAAGAAGGGTGTCTGGTTGCTGCGGATGAACAGTTTGGTACAAAGCCTCAGCTGCTGCACCTCAGCCCTCTGGTAGCTGCTTGGTGCAGGCACATTTGAGACCTTGTGTGATTGCTTTCTCGTGTCCTACGTGTCAGCTCATGCTGAGAGCAGCTTTGCACGCAGGTACGTTGGGTTTGAGCCACTGAGATGGCTTCTACTCTTTGTTGCAGGTTTGCCCGTTCAGCTTGAGAGTGGTCAGTGTTGTGGGCATAACATACTTGCTACCTCAGGAGGAGCGACCCCTCTGCCATCCAACAGTGGAAAGGTGAGCTGCTCCTGGTTCCCAGGGGCTTGTCAGCTGGGAGCTCGGTGTGCAGCCAGGCAGAAAGGGACGGTGTCGGTGTGGGTGTGTGTGGCATGGACCTCACAGGCCTGAGGAGCAGGGAAATGACCAAGTGTCCTCAAGAAGCTGTGTGAGGATTGCTCAGTTGTGTGTCATGCCATCTGGAGAACAGAATGAAAGTATTACTCTCCCAGGATTAAATGTATGTTAGTGACTGTTTTTCTTTAGAACTTTTTGTAGATGCCTGTTCTGTAAACAACTGTACTTTTATTTACAGAACTAATGTACTTGGGTAAATGTAATTTGCCAGCTTTGCTATGTTCTTTGCTGTATTAATTCCTCTTACTCCTTTGCAAGTTTGACCTGTGTGGGAGTGGAGGAAGCATGAGTGGGCTAGTGGAGAGAAGTTTATATGTATATACAAGATAAGGTAGGCTTCAGATTGAAAGGTGATCTAACTTCTGTCTGCTCCTCTCTCCAGGGCATTGAAGTCTTGTGGACAGGGGGGAACTGCTCATGTGAAATTAGTGGTAGAATGGGACAAAGAAACTAAAGATTAGTAAGTATAAAGTAGAAAGCCTTAAAGCATGTTCACCTTGAATGATGTTTCTGGCTTGTTTGTGTGAACTGTGCACCTTTCAGCAAACAGGAAACCCTTCAAACTCAACACTGTGCCCCAGCATCAGGGACAGACTGTGATGGGTGCCCTAGACTTGCTCTGAGTTGGAGCCCTTTTCTCTGTAGCTGAGATTTTGCATTACAGAGCAGGTGCCTCACCTGTGGCTCCTTCCCCCACAAATCATGTTCATGTGAGGAAATTTGTGGGGAGCGAGTAGCTCTTTCCTCTCTTGAGACTAAACTGCAGTGGGTGCACAATGAAGCTGTGTTTGGTTGTGTTGCCCTAGCTGCTTCTCTTGCCAGTCAGCTCTGGCTCACATAATGGGACAAATCCAGGAAAGAGTTGCTGATTGTACCTTCAGGACAGCTCCTCTGCAGCGTGGGGAGTGGGTGGATGTGCTGGTAAATGTGTTGTCTCCCTGATGCAGCTTGTTTGTGAATACAGAAGAGGAGTATATTCCAGACTCTGAAAGCGTCCGCCAGCAGAGAGAGCTTCATCATCAACCTCAGACCTGCACTTTATCTCAGTGTTTCCAACTGTACACCAAAGAGGAACAGGTAGGAAGAAGACAGTGTAGCAGCCAGGGCCCGGAAGGGCTGGCTGATCCAGGTGCTGTGTCAACTCCCAAACTCAGCAGGGTAGCTGTTTTCTGCAAACACTCATTTCTTGACAGAGAAGAATAAACATGGAACACAACACCAGTCACCAGTCCTGCTACTAGAGTTTTTGCAGTGAGGAGAAAGCTGTGGGGGGTACTGCTTTGGGGGGTTTTGCCCTCCTCGGATGTTGATAGGAGACATTACTCCTCTATTCTTGTTTCTTCTGTGTGAAATAGCCATGCCTTTTTCTGGCATACATTATAAAAAGTTCAAACAGGAGTGGCTTCTTCATGTCTTGGAGCAGCTGTGTGTTTCCAAGCCTGAGCAGGGCTGGGCTGAGCTCAGGGCAATCCTCTCTGAGTGGGACCCCCCATATGGTGGTGCAGTGACCACTGAGCTCAGTTCTCCAGAGCCTGGGCTGTTCTCCTCTAGCTCCAGTCGTGGTGCGAGGCTGTTGAAGCAGCAGGAGCGATGGTATACCACAGGGCAGACCAGAGATGGGTCTGATCTGGCCCTTGCCCAGAACATGTAAGCAGTCTGCATCCTTTGCCAGAGATCTCTAATCTGCTGTGAAAAGGGATGGTCCTAGAAGTGGACTGCAGACCACTGATTGAGCTTCAGTAATTTTGGAACTTCTCTTGTTGTTTCTTTCAGATGAGAAAGAAAAGTTGTTTGGCAGCTTAAAGCTCTCTGGCTTCTCAGTCTTCTGAGGACTGGGCTGTGGAGGGAAGCGTGTGTAGTGTTTGTGTCTTTGAAAAGACACATTTTTCCTTAGTGAACAATGAAAATCCCTGCAGTTTGTAAGCCTGTATCACTGGGAAATGGGGAGGAAGAGAGTTTCCACAGGGCAGCGATGCATCAGAGATGAAATTTGAAGTACATCTGTTGTCTCTTCATTCTGAATCTTTCTTTGCTGCTGGTTTTATTGTGAAAATACTTCTACTCAGGCTGCCAAGCCTGCCTGCTTTTTGCCTTTGCTGCTGCTTCTCCCCCACCTCAAAACAACTGGGGATTATAAAGTGGAAATAGCTTCTCTGCACAGCCATGCTACCTGAATTCTGTCTTGCAGTGATAAGTGCCTCCTGTGTGAGGTGCATGTGTCCCTCTGCTTTTCACTCTTTCAAAAAGCATCATTGGGAACCCTGCATTTCCAATGAGCTTGATAAATGCTGGAGGTAGATAGGGTGCTGAGGGGCAGCAGAGGAGCAGTGGCTTACTGAAAGCTGCCTTGGGATTGGAAAACTCATACCACTCATGCCTCTCTCTTGTAGCTTGCCCCGGATGATGCATGGCGATGCCCGCACTGCAAGCAATTGCAGCAAGGTAGCATCACACTGAGCCTCTGGACCTTACCTGATGTTCTCATCATACATCTCAAAAGGTTTAGACAGGTAAGGTTGTCTGCACTGATGCTGGTGGACTGCTGCTTGGGCAGGAAGTGACCTGGCTAGCTCACCTCTTCCAAAGCAGCTGTTCTGCTCTATGCATTCCTCTCCTGGGCGTTTGTTTTTCCCAGGCATGGTGGAGGTGCTGCCACATGCAGCTCACTCTCTGTTCACACAGGAAGGAGACCGGAGGATGAAACTTCAGAACATGGTTAAATTCCCCCTGAGTGGCTTGGACATGACTCCTCATGTTGTTAAACGCAGTCAGAGCAGCTGGAGCCTCCCATCTCACTGGTCACCCTGGAGGAGACCTTATGGCCTTGGAAGGGATCCTGAGGATTATATCTATGACCTGTATGCTGTCTGCAATCATCATGGAACCATGCAAGGGGGACATTATACAGGTAAGTATCCTGCAGTGTTCTGTATGTTGGATCCTCTCAGAAAGGAAAAAAAAAAGTATATTTTTCTAATGTATCCATAACTTCTTCACCTTTCTTGACAAAATGACTTAATGCAACTATCAAGGGCTGGCTATGTAATACCAGAGGGGTAACTTTTACGGCTTTGAGGAATAGAACAATGCCTGACCCCAAATGTCTGACTGTATGTTTCTTTCTCTGCTATTTTTTTCCTTCAGCATATGTAGCTGGCTTTTTATGTTTCAGGAGTGCTCCCAGCCACTCAACACATCTGTAGTTACAAGAGGCTGCTATACATAAGTATGTGCACATTGCCTGTGTGCACATCCAGTTTACAAACTCTTCTTTGCTTGTTCCAGCAGCTCCCAGAGTAGCCAGAGATAGACAAAGTTCCTCACTGGTTTTTAGGATCTGTATGACTTCACACAGCAGCCCAGAAAATGTGTGTGTCCAGATTTGCCCTCTGATAGGCATTTCTGGGTTGGGTGGTCCTGGGTGGGCTCAGTCAGGAAGAGATTCCTTGATGGAGGCAGACTGCTACAAGTAACAGAATGTGATGGGAACGGAGCCACCCCAAATAATGTTCTGTGCTAAGCAGTAATGTTAGACAAAGAAAATTCTGACATGTGAGCTGCTGTATTCTGGTGGCCTCAGGCCCCAATCTTGACAGTCATACTGAAAGAATATGTATTGCATAGATGGATCTGTGCTGTTCATTCTCCCCTGAGTCCACTGTAACAGGTAAAGTCATGTTTAAGTTGTTACACAGCAAACCTGAGAGTAGTAGAAGTGAGGAAGGTCTAATAGTAGTGCTTTTTTTCCCTCAGCATATTGCAAAAACTCTGTTGATGGCCAGTGGTACTGCTTTGATGACAGTGAGGTCCAGCAACTTTCTGAAAATGAAGTCTGCAAGCAGACAGCTTATATTCTTTTCTACCAGAGACGCACAGCAATCCCATCCTGGTCTGCTAACAGCTCTGTGGCAGGTGAGCCCCACTGGCATTGTCAAGGAGTGGTTGTAGTTTGGATAGTTTGTCCTTCTAAAGAGTCTTCTGCCCAGTTTTACTTACCCCTGCTCCCTGTCCCAGAACTCAGTGAGGCTTGTCTTAGGCTGCTGCTGTGCATCACAGGCTGTGGGAAATTCCTGCTTCTTATGTTAGTTGTGGCAAAGAGGCTGGGGAGATGGGGGGAACCTCGCTCCACACCCATGGGTAGCTCTGCTCAGAGCTGCCCTTATCAAAACAACAGAAAAACGTGACTGGCTCGTTCCCTCCAGCAGCGCCGTTGGTCTCAGCTAGGCAGCCAGCAGCTGAGCGTGTTGGCTGAATCCAGGATGAGCTGGTGGCAGATGCAGCTTTGTGTCTTGCCTTTGGAAAGGAGAGGATGTGTGCTACATTTTTGTGGCAGCTCAAGGACTGCCCTCTGCCTGTGTGCTGCTGCACTGATTCTTTCCATTCACAGCACACGGGCACAAGCACAATTCTGTCTCTTGCTTATGACTATTTCATAAGGTAAGGACCTAGTCTCTTGGCAGTACCTGGATGCCATGGCTGTGTGGGACAGCTCAATGCCAGTGCACTATGTACCTGACTCTGGGTGGCCTTCCATGGTTTCATGTGTTCTTCAACTGCACGCTACCAGCCTGATCTCTGTGCCTGACTCCTTGCAGGCTCCACAAGCTCCTCGCTCTGTGAGCACTGGGTCAGCCGTCTTCCTGGTAGCAAGCAGCCCAGCATTGCGTCGGCAGCCTCGTCGCGGCGCACGTCTCTGGCTTCGCTCTCAGAGTCGGTGGAGCTGACTGGAGAAAGGAGTGAAGATGATGGTGCGTATCAGCGTTGCCATGGTGGGGGATACTGAGTCCCTAGTCATTCTGTTGCAAGTTCCCTGCTAAAATAGCTGTAAAAATATGTAATTATAAGGGACAGTTACTCTAGCAGCTGGGGGAGGCAGGCACAGGTGGGTTCTGGCACAGGTGAGCTTTCCTCTGGTATGAAAGGATGGAGAAGAGCAGGAGGAACCCTAAGGACCCTTTTGAAGAAAGGAAACTTCTCAATCAGGAACAACTTGTGTTTTTTCTGGGCTTCACTACAGCAATTTTGCAGGGAGGCTGGCTGACCTAACGCTACAGCTGAGCATGGGTATAATTGCTGCTGTGCATTCACTTGTGTGTGGAAATGACTGCTCTGCTCCGGGCTCCTCCACCTACTGCCTTGTAACTTCTGAAAATGTGGAGCTTCAGGGGACAGTCTGAGCATTCTGAAGTGGGTAGAGAGATGTCCCTGCAGCAGTGTTCTGATAACTGTCAGATTTAGTCATGGCAGTCGTGTTTCTAAAACGCTTATTGTACTTTGTGTCTGTAAATACAAATACATTGCCTAAAGAGGTAGGAATCCTACTTTGCCTTTTACATGAAGGCATGGGAAAATAGTCTTTCATACAGAAAAATGTATTTCTGGAAGAATAATCATAGTTGGGGGATTCATTGCTACTTTCAAGGACTTTCAGGATGCAAAACCTGTGTTTGGTCTCCTGTTGCTCAGGGATGAGAGGAAAATCTGGATTTTTCAGTTATGAATTCCAGAGTTGCTTCTGGGTGACCACTAGCAACAGCTAACAGTTGTTGAATTCCTTGATCAGCTTTTAAGCAAGAAGCTCTACCTGCTGCTGGCAAGAAGAAATAGGCACAGTGTGGTGTCAGTGGGTTGTCTGACCTTTGGGGAAATACTGTTTCTGGATGGGTGGGATAAACTGACTGCAGGCTTTCATACTGAGGGCATTGCTTGCTTTCTCTGCAGGAGGATTTTCAACTCGGCCCTTTGTAAGGAGTGTCCAGCGTCAGAGCTTGTCATCTAGATCTTCTGTCACCAGCCCACTGGCAGTGAGTGAGAATGGTGTCAGGCCCTCATGGTCACTCTCTGCAAAACTGCAGTTGCGTTCCAACTCTCCATCCCGCTTCTCTGGCGATTCCCCTGTACATACCTCTGCTTCCACCCTGGAGAAGATTGGGGAGGCTGCTGATGATAAAGTCTCCACCTCTTGCTTTGGTAGCCTGAGGAATCTTTCTAGCAGCTACTTGGAACCCTGTGATGGCAGTCGGCGAGAGCACAGGACGGCTCGTAGAGCCCCCTTGGCTGTCATGGAAGGGGCGTTCAGGGAAGAGTCTGTTATAAGGACATCTAGCTCAGATCTTTCAGATGGGTATGTTAAAAGCTCTGCACAGCCAGACAGGAATTGCCCTGCTTTGGACCCTTTTGATAACAACAATCAAATCGCCTTTGTTGATCAGAGTGATTCTGTGGATAGCTCTCCAGTCAAGGAGGTGAAAGCCCCCAGTGGGACAGGGCTGGCTGCAGAGAAGGCAGGTGGCACCCCTAAGAAGGTTCACAGCTCCAAGGGAGTTTCTGAGCCAGACAAAAGTTTGAGGAAGGGAAGGACAGTCTTATCTACCCAAGAGACCAAAGCGTCTCACTCTTCTCCTCCTCCACTAAAGAGTTCCCAGAAAGCTTCCCGCTCTAGGAGCAAGACGGACTCATCCCGGGCCAGTGGGCGACATGGGTCTCCTGCTCCCACTCAGGCTAGGAAGGACCATAGCACAAAGTCCCTTGAGGTGGCTGTCCCATCGGCTCAACAGAAGCAAAAGTCAGGTGGTTCTCCCTCCTCCACGGCTGCCAAGAAACCCCCATCAGGCTCATTGACTAAGGGCTCTTCTGCTGGGAAGAGCCGGACTTCAGACCGAAGCCTCAGTAGGGAGGGCTCTAAGATAAGTTTGGGCTCAGATAAAACAAGTGTTACCAGCAGTTCAAGAACAAGCTCCCCACGGATAAGCCACTCTAGGAGTGACAGCAGGGCAGTAGACAGCAAGCATGTGCGGAGTTCCTCCATGGCCAACCTGAGGTCTCCAAATGTTGGTGTGCGTTCTGGTTTGAAGAGGGACAGCAAATCAGAAGAGAAAGGGTTGTCTTTCTTTAAATCAGCCTTAAGGCAGAAGGAGACCCGGAGGTCTGCAGACCTGGGAAAGACAACGATGCTTTCAAAAAAGACAGTGAGCGGCAGTTCCAAGTCGGGCAGTAAAAACGTGCTGGAAGACAAGTTGGAGAAAGGTGTTGTCCCACCAGCCTCTCAAACCAATGCCAACATTACTGCAAAAGAAAAACTCACCCCAAAAGATGCCACACCCAACAAACATTCTCTGCTATCCAGTCGCAAGTGCAAGTCTTCCCAGCTAGATCCCGGAGTCCAGTCTCCTCCTTCGAGTGGCAAGCAGTCTGCTGATAAGCCGCTGAAAAAATTACCTTCCAGCATGCAGGTGTCTGTACGGCCTTCTCTGGAACCTCAGTGAAATGCTGCAATCCAGGTGTCTTTTCTTCTGCTGAGAAGCTAATTTATTCTGAGCTCTTGTTTTTTTGTTCATGTGCCTAATGTATGTTTTGAGGAGAAGTTAACTGCAAGTTGTTAAAGCGCCTTTTGATTCTGCCATCAAACCAAATAGCCACAGGCAGCCAGCACTGATGCAAGTAGTCTAGCTGGAGTCGTCGTTGAACATGAACGCAGCTGTCCCATAGCACTTGTACAGGAGCCTCTTTATAGAAAATGCAACAACTTTCTTCAGATTCAAGGTTTGAAATCTGAAACCCAGTTGTACTGACACTAGTGTGCTTTGTAGAGCTGTGAACTGATATTCCTTTGGTCTTGTTCTGAGCAGGCTGTGTCCACGCTGGTGTATGGCCTTGTTCTGAGCTGAGGAGGATGCGAAGGAAATTGGAGAGACTACCGCTTCTTTATGCTCTCTCTCAACCCTCTCTCCCTGCTCCCCTCCATTTTTTCAAGCTTTCTAAAGGGCAATATTTCAACACTAATGTTTTTTCTCAGGTATATACTCAGCCAGTATAGGAGGGACTAGCATTAGTGGATGGACAGAAAGGTACCTGTGTGTCTGTGTGTAAGCGTGCTTGTAATAGATTTTGGTTTTGCATTCCAACAGCAGTAAGTTTTTGGGTTTATTTTTCCATGAAATGTAACCTGCATTTTTCTGTTGCTGTGCCTGCAAAGAGATTTACTCTGTCCATACCTAAGGCAACCTCTTCCCTGTCCTCTTTAATTGCTTCCTTTCTTCCGAACCACTACATTAAGCAACAGAAGAAATCACTCAGCTGGTTGCCAGCTTGTACCTGTGGAAGTGCTAGGTGGGACATGGTTGTAGTGCTGTAGGAGAGCTGTCTTCGTGCACCGGAATGGCAGTGATGCTGTTAGGACCCCTATTCAAACTCCTGAGAAGAAGCTTTTCCTAATGTGCTCAGATGCTTAACCGTAGTGGTGTGACCATAGCATCCGTTAATTACAGGAGTAACGTTTAGATGAGCCCAGTGTTGTCCTGTCTCCTCGGCCTTCTCTGAGCATGCTTCGAACAAGCCTCTTCACGCGGGTTCGAGGGGCCGTACCCAAATGCCGCAGAGCAGTTTCCCTGTTCTCCAGAGTGCTGCTATGTTCCTCCCTTCAGTGTGTTCTCCCCTTCCCTGGCCCGTCGCGCTGCCGCCTGTCTCCTAGCCAAGCGATCCCCATTCTTGTTCGGCTGACAGTCTCTATCAGGGTTAAAACACTACATCTAGTGACGTCTTTGTTTACATGCCCTTCTTACAGGGGAGATTCCTCAAGTTCTTTAAGATTCCCCTTAAAAGGTGGATTCCTCAAGTCCTTTTATATACGTGTGGTGTAATATTTTTTTTTAATTTCATGAGTTTTTATTAATGTGCTGCTTATCCTTTGTCTACAGCAGCAATCTGTTGTGTAGGTCACGACATGCAGCAGCTGGGCAGTGTGCTGGGCACGCTTGTCTTCTGAATGAGGTCTTTGCCTGTCATACAGTTGTGTTTAGCAAAGCTTCTCCAGGCTTAGCTTGTGGACAGACCTATTTGTACATCTCTTCTGTCACTGTAACAAACAGCCCTCCGACAAGTAGTTACTCTGAGCTAGTCTGTTCCACCTCCTCTTTCGAGCTGATGTGCTGACAACCCTGCAAGCAGCCTTGCCACCGGGTCTGCTGGGCACACTGCTGCTCCTGGATGGCTCTTTGTACTCCGCTCCCCACAGGCCTGCAGCAAGCTCTGGAGAGAAGCGTTTCGGAGGAGAGGCAGCGTTGTGTGTGGAGCTGCAGAGCTCTGGTCAGTGTATGACGGTGAGCCCACCTGCAGTATAACCCCTGCTCTATCCCAGTGACATCCTGCAGCTTCGTGCCACCCAGAAGCAATGCCAGTTGCCTGCATGTTTTTACTGTGTGCTGGACTCTGTACCCTGGACTATGTTTTTAAACCTGAACACGACCATCTCCTTGATGCGTTTCTTCTCCCGGGTATTGTTTCAGTCTCATTTATCGCAGCAACAAGAAGCAAAGATTGCATTACTTGCTTCTTTAAATGTATAACTTGGATTATTCTTGGATTATTTTTGTTATATCCAGCAGAGCCCATAAGACTTGCTTCACATTGTAGTATTTAAATTACTTCCTGAAATGTTGATGTTGAAGTATTTGTTCAAGGTTTTATCTGTATTAAGGTCTTGCACTGTGTTGGCTCTTCTCTTGTAACAACTCTTCTAGCAAGAATGTAATTCTGGTAGCTAGTGATAACTCGGTTTTAATACACAGAACCTCATTTTCTGTGCATTTTACCATGGGACATTTGCAAAAGGTTATTTTTATCAAATGACATTTTCTTTTCATGCCATCGCTCACTGAAGAGGCTTAAAACTGGAAGCTGGTGTATGGGTTTTGAGATGGTTTTGCTCCTGTACTGCATGCCTGGACTGAAGGAAGTTTGAAGCCATGCCCAAATTGGCATTTTAGCTGACTGCTATTTTGTGTTTGGGGCATGAGAATGGCCATTAGAGCTCTGATTTGGGCAAAATGGGAAGTCCCGATGCCAAGTGTTCCAGCAGATGGTGTTAAAAGCAGTCAAACCTCTGCAATCCCCTGATCTATAATCTAGCTCTTTTTTCCTGTGTAATATTTCCTGATGGAAATTGCTGCCAGCTCCAGTGCTATCTACTCTGCGTATGCTGTCAAGCTGTGTTTCCTACCTGTCCCCCTGCAAACAGCAGCTCTGGTGTGCTGACTCCCTGTTCTGCAAATGAGCACGGAGTGGGCAGAAGGAAGAGGCTGTACTGACAGCGCCCTTGTCTTTAAGCAGATGAGATGCTGCTCTTCTGTGGTGGGCTGTCAGCACGTGGTGTGCTTTCTGGCTCAGGATGGCTTGACTTAAGGTGTCCTCAAGCAGAGTGTTTTGACTCCTAAGGATGTAGCTCGTGTTGGACATGTGGAACAGAGCATGCCTGCTCAGGACCTGGGAAGTGCAGTCCCTGTTCTGTGGCTGAGTCCATCTGTAACAAAGCAGTTTGTAAAGCAGCTGTTTGCTGCCACTGCACCTCTGCATTTCCAGTAGCATGTGAACTTCCTTGCGCAGGAGAGGGTTGAATGGTGTGGGTCCAGGAAACAACAGTGTTTGCTGTGAGTGTAAAACAAAGCCCCACTGCTGTTTAAAGTCATGGCTCCATCAGTGATGTAAAGTAAACCTTTCCAAAACTTGAGTGTAGGTTATCAAAGGGATTTGGGGAAAAGCAACATCAGTTTTCTCTCCCTGCTTTAAAGCAGGCTTATTTCTTAGCCCCTTCATGCATAGGAATTGCTGCCTGTGTGTCTTGCGTTGGCCAGATGTAAGAATGTGGCGTAGTGCTCAGGAACACTCCAGAGAGAGTTCTCCCACGTCCTGGTACTGACACTGCCTTGGCTCTGTGCATTGATCTTTAAAGCAGCAAAAGCTCCAGGCTGTTCTGAAGCAGCCCTTTGGACGTGGTCTCCTTTTTTCTTAACAGTCAGGTTTGGCTTCAGCAGCACTCGTGCCTGGGGAGGGGGTGGGTTCTGCAGTCTCCCGAAGGCTGCCCTGCCTTTCTGTGGGTGATGGCACATGGGACCTGCAGGTCTTGTGGCTGGGTGTCTGAGCAGGGCGAGGATGGCTGCTGCCTGGCTCTGCTTTGCCAGTCACGCACAGCCCAGGGAGTGTGTGGAACAGCCTGTGGCCTTGCTGGGTGCTGGAATCTGGGATCTCAGAGCTGATGCTGTGGAACCAAAGGTTTCTCACACTGGTGAGAAAATACCTTCAAAGGGGGAGGTTTAGCACCACCACTGTTCCCACAGCCACGTGAGCTCCGAGGGAAAGCAAGCTTTGAGTCCTGAAGGGTTT
The DNA here is from genome assembly GCA_013400835.1 of Zapornia atra. Classification (NCBI taxonomy): domain Eukaryota; kingdom Metazoa; phylum Chordata; class Aves; order Gruiformes; family Rallidae; genus Zapornia; species Zapornia atra. The sequence continues at coordinate 1,035,008 of VZTU01007467.1, read as the reverse complement.
TATGATGCGTTTCCAGTCAACTTTGGGTTCAGCTCACCTGTGTTGGCCATGTGTAACTCGCATTTCACAACACCTCTCTAGTCTGACACTTGCTCCTGCTCCTGGAATCTGCCCTCTGGGTGCAGGAAAGCAGCGCCTTCATTCCAGTGCTAGATTCCTACTGGAGTCACCTAAAGAAATTATTTTTACCCGTTTTGGGCTGTGTCTTTTGGATAGTGTTTAGTAGTATACAAATTATAAGCACATTTTCAATGACATCTATTAAAGAGGCACCTTTTATTTGTATTTATCACATTTGATAGACAATTTGGTGCCTGCAGTTCTCTGTAACTTCTAAGTGTCTCACTTTGGGTGTATAAATCGTTAACCCTTTCAAACTTATCAAATATGGCTAAATTAAAAAGAAAACGCTTAGGATAGGTAAATAGCAGCTTAATTACAGTACACTTATTCCACTGTAAGTGCCCTCACCTGACTTAGCTGCAGGGTTGTTTGCTTTCCAAGGCTGAAACTTGAGCATGATCAACCACTTCTGTTTCTGGGTAGTGAAGGCAGCTTTGCATGGCAGTGCTCTGGCCGTACCCCAACGCATGCACTTACTGACTATGCAAGCATCTAATCCAGCCACAGCCCGTGCTTTCAGTATCAGAAGCTGCTCGGTGTAGACTCCAGAGCGCTGCTTTGAGTCTGTACTTCTGTTTCTCGGTGCAGCTGCGTGTCAGCACATAGGAGCATGTCCCTGGGTTCCTGCTTTGTTTGCACATCTTTGATTCTTTCCTTTGCAGAATTCTGCATTACTGACAAGACTGGAGTGTAGCATAACGTCTAAGGGAACCGAGATGTTGAAATGAGAACAAACTGGTTTTCTGTATTGTTTTTTTTCCTTCTTTTTCCTTTTTTTTTTTTAACAGAGAAATCCTGATCAGTGTTCTGTATGTAGCCTGCCACTTTCCATGGAATTTTAATGACACGTTCTACCTTGTGAGAAGAGGCAGTCACCTGTAGCTGTATGAGCACTTAAACAAAGAGGTTTTGTTGAATTTCAAAGCTAAGGGAGCAGTTTCCAGCTGTTGGTGTGGTGCCTGTGCTAACGGGGCTTCTGCCTGCCCTGCTGGGAAGAGCTGTGCCAGGCCCCTGCTGCCCACAGTCGGTTGTGCTTCCCATTCATGGTGCAGTTGGCTTGCCTGAGCTGTTGGCTTGCCTGAGCCGTGCTCTTTCGACTGCGAGGTGGCTGTACGCTGGGGCAGCCGGGGTTGTAGCCTGGGTAGAGCCGGGGGCAGGCTGGCCGGGTGTCACGAGGTTGGGCTTAGCAAGAAGGGCAGGTCCCGGGCTGCCTGGCTGTGCCCCCACAAGATGCCACCTCCAGCACCCTTCACAGAGCAGGGGCTGGGTGTTGGGC
>VZTU01007467.1:986379-1024875 GCA_013400835.1 Zapornia atra | reverse complement strand
CATGCCCTGGCTGCTGCCTTCTGCAGCAGACCCACCCAGGCATGGGGTGTCCCCCACGGGCACACGAGGTGGCCCCCACTCCCTCTGCAAAGCCAAAGGACCAGAGAGCCGTGCCCGTGTTCTTGCCAAGACCTGCTGGACGCTGCTCCCTCGGTGCCTCGCTGGGAGTCGCTCTGCCGACTTTGATCCTGTTTCCCATGTGTTGCAGCGAGGTCTGCCCAAGCCCAAGCCCAAGCCCAAGCCCAAGCCCAAGCCCAAGCCCAAGCCCGTCCTGCCGTGGCATAGCCTTGCAGTGACAGTGGTGGTGGGATGTGTCCCCCTGGCACCTCCCACATGTCCCCCTCCCTTTGCTGTGTGGGTGCTGCAGCACCTTGGTGTTCACAGGTGGAGGAGAGGCGGGACCCTCGCTGTCAGCCCTTGGCTCTGTTGGTAGGGGAGGGCATGTGTGCTGCCCCGTTGCCGTGCCGGCTTCGTTACGGTGAGATTAATGCAGGTTATTGGGTTGGGAGTTTTATCACCTGAATGTTTCCTCTTAGCTCCTGAAACTAACTTCAGACCAGATTTATTATCCAGCAAATAAATAAAAGTGCAGGTTTATTTTGCCTCCTTGTTCATCAGAAAGAAATGAAAATGTAAGCAAAATATTAAAAATAAAATAGTCTCCGTTTTACTTTAATTGACCTTTGATTTTTAACTTAATACCTTCCCCGTGTTGCTGCTTCAACCTTTAATTTCTCTTGGTGAAGTGGCTGTGTTCAATGATTCATTCTGTCCCGAGGCAAAGCACACACTGTAATTGGTTTTTAACTTCCTGGAATGTCAAAGCCAGGATTGAAATTTTACGTATCACACCACCAATTCAATACTGGCTTTAATAATAATGTTGCAGAAAGGAAGGCAGATTTACAGCTGTAGAAAAATGTAATCAAATTTTGAGCCAGAATGCAATAAGTCCAAATGCTAGTTTTCATTTGGAAGCTTGTTAGATAAATGTGGTATCACCTGAGCGGCTCCCAGATCACTTCTGCTGCTCCTTGGCACATCGAGCGTCGCCAGCAGACGTGGGGGAGCTGCAGGATCTGCTACCTGTGGCCCTGCCCTGGGCTGGGCAAGATGTGGCCCTGGGTGCAGGATGTGCATTGGGTGCCGGGGGGGCAGTTGTGTGGGTACAGGGTGTCCCCTGCCGCTCCCTGGTCCTGCGGCTCGGGACAGGCCGATGGGAAGCATGTGGATGGGAACCACTCGTGGTGCCATCTGCCCCGAGCATCCCCCCGGGGCAGAGCTGCGCTGCTGCCGGGGTTGCCATTCTGTGCCCCAGCGCCGGTGCTGCGGTGCCCATGGCAGAGCTGCTGCCAGCCTCCTGCTCTGCCGGCTGGGGTGCTTCTGGGGGGGGAAACACCCCTAATACACTGCAAATGCCAAATAAGTAATCGATTTCAGCCAATTAATGTCTGATAAAAACTAATAACCCTTCTCTCCCTTTCTTATTACCGAATGACCTCCAGCAATCCATTCGTTTAACAAATGATATGCGAGTGTTCAGCATGGCTAATGACTCTGGGTTAAACCCGGTGACACCCAATTCATCAGCGCGTTCCCGCACCGCAGTGCCCATTACGCCTTGCTCCGTCCGTCGCCGCCCGGCAGCCTGCGCCTGGCACCCTCGCACGGAGGTGGGTGCTGTATCCCCTCCTCCCTGCTTCCCCTAGCTGGAGCTACCAGTGCCTCTGCTGGGCCCAACCTGGGTTCACCCAACAGCTTGAGGGGCTGCCCCACGCTGCCTTCAGGAGGTGGGACTTCAGCCACCTCGGGGCTCGGGGACCTGTCAGCACCATGATGCCTTGTGCTGGTGTGGCCAAGCAGCCCAGTGCCATGTGTCTGTGGGCTCCGGGCTCCGTGCATCTCCCTGCTCTGCTGCCCGCTCTGCTGCTTGCAGCTCTGCTGTCCCTGCTCCCTACTTAGGCTGTCCTAAAAAGCTAACTGAGCTGAAATTATTTTCTTTTCCTTGGAAGAGCCTTTAAATAATGTATCACCCTCACTTGCTGTTACTGAATGTTTTAAAAATCCAAGGGACTTTGCCTTCTCGCTCGTGTACTTGCATCTGCTTGTTGTGGGGCCATGAATTACCCTTGGCAGGGGTCATTAGAAATCCCTGTTCCAGCCAGGACACTGGGCACCACTGGTGCTGCAGCAAAAACACAAAGCACTGGCCCTGGTCTGGAGCAGGGACTTCCACTGCCCCAGGGGAGAGAGCCGCTGCAGGAGGGTGGCATCCCCACCTCTGAGTACTTGGTGAGAGGGATCAGGCCCATCCCTTCTCCTCATGTCTCCGAAGGCAGATAGATGCTGGATGGCAGCTGGTGAGGGCAGTGCCTGGAGCCCCCAGCCCACTTCCTGGGAGATGTCTCCTCTGTGGGGCTTGAGGGTGGCTGAGGGTGTAGCTGTAGCTGCCATTCCCCATGTGCAACCCCAGCAGCAGGACCCCAGGCTGAAATCCAGCCCTGGCTGCTCTAGAAGGGCCGTTTCCCATCCACCCCGGTGCCCATGGTCCTGGCTGGCCATGCAGCCCCCCTCCTGCATCCACATGGGAGCGAATTGCAATTAAATTCCAACCGCTGAAAACAGAGCCCCTAAAAACATCCTCCAAAGAGCCTTGCCTCCTGGGAAACAGTGATAAGAAGTTGCTGAAGGAAGGATAATTAAATTAGGGGAACTGTCAGCAAAGCAAAGATGTCCTGTCTGGAGTGGTGAGGGAAATGTTTTCCTTTCTGTGCCGGTGTTGGACAGATTCTTCTGTACCCTGCAAGGTTTTAAATACTATAATCAAAATTTACCTGGTATTTATCAGGCTGTCAGAGCTCCAGTGCTCACGTCCCATTTCATGGTGCTCCTGTGGGCTGGTGCTCTTGGTCAGTTGGAGGGACATCACTTATTTGAGCCACTTTCCTGGCTGGCTGAGTAGTCAGGCTCATTTGCAACCAGAATTTCACAGGAAATTAAGCTCTCCCAAGAGGGCTAAAGAAGATACAATACTGGGTAAATGTTAAACCTGCTGGAAATTCCTCCCATGAAGTTCCTTCCAGATACATTCCCCTTTTCCCTGAAGTGCCAGTATTTTTGAGTCATGTTTCCATAACACACAGGCTCTCCCAGGGGAAGCTGCTCGAGCGGGGCTGTCGGCAGCAGCGGGGTCCCCCGGGGAGCCGCTCAGTTGGGTTTTTAGACCCTTCACAGGCTGCGGTGGGGCAGAGGGGGGCAGGACCCAGCAGCACCCAGGCTGGTCCCCAGGGATTTGGGGACAGGATGGGGAGTGGGTTGTCCCCACCTGCACACCAGGAGCCAGCCTGCTGTGCCGCCACATCAAACGCGGAGACAAGGCGCTGTATAAATATTACATCAAACTCCCCAGGCTGCTCTTCATGTCAGACCCCCACCTTCCATCCGTGCCTTTGACTCTGCTATTAAGGTACCTGAACAGCACTCGGGGTGGCAAAGGGCTGTGGAGCAGAGGGGCGAGTTGTGTGAGGTCCTGCCCGCTGCCCGGCGTGAGGACACTGCTCCCTGCTCCTGCCAGGCTGCTCTGCAGGGCAGCTTTTGATGGGAGCTGCTGGGGTGTCCAGCACCTCACAGCCCTCCTGCTCTGCGCCAGCACCCACAGTGCAGGCACTGAGGGGGAGAGGTTGGCAAAGTGCTGCTGCCCAGGCCTGATGCCATGGTGATGGGTGCCTGGAGCGAGCCGATGGGATGGTCTGTGCAGCTCGGTGTGGTGCTGTGCTGGCACAGGCTGTTGTGTGCAGCCGCGTTGTGTCATCTGGGGATGACGTGGGGGTCTGATTAGTGCTTATCAGTATCTGAAGTGTAGGAGACAGAGGACAATGGCCAGCCTATTCTCAGTGTCTGTGGGGACAGGACAAGGGGCGATGGCCTCAAGTTGGAGCATGGGAAGTTCTGCACCAACATGTGGAAGAGCTTCTTCACGGTGAGGGTGAGGGAGCCCTGGGACAGGCTGCCCAGGGGGGTGTGGAGTCTCCTTCTCTGGAGATATTCAAGACCTATCCGGACACCAACCTGTGTGATCTGTCCCAGGGAACCTGCTCTGGCAGGGGGGTTGGACTGGATGATCTCTGGAGGTCCCTTCCAACCCCTACGACTCTGTGAGTCTGTGATTGTAACCTGTGCACTGGTGAGACCTGTCTCTCCCTGGCTGCCCGGGACCCTGTCAGGCTATGCAGCACTGAGGGCTTCCAGCATGGCCTTGGATGAAGAGCCTTTCCATTAGCCTTCACCCCAAAATACTGGCCCTGGGAGCAATGGCAATTGCTCCAAGAGCTCCTGCAGGAGGACGGGCATCAGGCGAGCCTGTGGGCCATGGGAGGCAAGGGAGAGTAACTGCCAGCAGGTCGGCAGGAAGCCAGTGCACAGCATTCCCAGGAGGGTTTCTCAGCCTTCAGTTAGCCTTGCCTTGAAACCTCCTTCGCTCTTCAAGGCCACCTCTGAGCTGGTGGGATGGGCTTGGGAGCTGCTGCCAGAGCCTCCTCTCACGGGACCCCGGGGGCAGCTCTGCCCCGCTGGGACTCTGCGAGCACCAGCACTGGTGGGCTGGCTGGCAGGAGGTGGTGGCTCATGGCAGGAGGGAGGGGTGGGGGAAAAATGGATGGGCCGGGACCCAGCACTGCTGCTGGGACCTGACACTGCTGCCCCTTGCCACTGGCACCGCTCCCCCCGCCCTGGGCCCAGCCTGGTGCTTACTCCAGCTGCTGCTGACGTTCAGGCTGGGGCTGGGAATACAATGAAGAACAGTGTAATATATGGAAATGAATCCCCAGACTCATACTGTGTCTGTTTTGCATGATTGGTTTCTATTAAATTACTGCTGTGCAAACAGGCTGGCAGAGCCCGGTGGGTTCGTGCGCTCTGGAGAGCAGGAGTCCCTGTGCTGGCTGCTCCGAGATGCGCCTCCCGCGCCGCTCCCGCGGTCGTCCCCTCCTTCCCTCCTTCACAGCGTATTACCTTCTGTGATGATTCAGCTCTGAGCCTCTCGTTCGCTTTAAGGGGTTGTTTAATATTTAAATACTTGTCACGGTGGCTGGAGGCTCCAAGCACAGTCAGCGGGGGGTCTCCTCCTCCTGCCAGCCCCCCTTACCCGATGGAGCCGTGCATGGGCACCAGCAAAGCTCTGGCTGGCCCCTTGACAGCAGCAAAAGCAGCTCTCTTAATTACCAAAAGCTCATCTTCAATTCTGTTTCTTCTCTTATTTCATCTTTTAATCCTAATTACAAATAATCTTAGATGTCAGTGTGAGGAACAGAGGGGCTAATCTGATGTGACTGACCGTCTCTGCCACTGCTTGTGGGTTTGGCTGCAGTTCATGCTGGCAGTGGTAGGACTGGCTCTGGCCATCGAGCCCTCCTGCTGCTGGCTGCCTCGGGCTGGCCAGGACATCCATCCGGCAGAGGCCATGGCTGAGAGAGGGCATGTTCCTGAGTGAGCCCCACGTCTCTTCTGAGCTGATGCTCTGTGTCCATCAGCACCAGGGGACCACCTGTGCCAGGAGATGCTGAGTCCTTGGGCAGATCTGAAGGATGTGCAGCTCGCCTGGGGACTGGCTTGTCCCCTGTGTTGGTGGCTGGAGACAGCTCTGAGCTCTGGTCCTGCTCCCTTCCCCTCTGTGAGGATCTCCCAGCCCTGAGCCCAGCTGGGATTCCCCCCGCCACACCGGTGCCGTGGGGTTCGGCTGGGGTAAAGTCTTCTCTCAAGGTGTCCTCTCACCCTCTCAGACCCCAGTGCCTGTATGGGGCTGCTGCTGCTGTGACTGTGTCTGAAGGTTGGCTGCGTCTTGCTCCGGGGCACCTTCCCCAGGGCAGCTCCCAGGGCACAGGGGCTCTGGATCAGGAGCTATGTGGGATTTGCAGAGCTGTGGGGACAAGGGAAGGCGGGAACTGCTCACCAGAGTAACATCTGAATCCAGCACCCCGCTCCCTGCGCTCGCTGGCTTAGGGCACGGCAGCAGAGGAAACTGAGGAAATTCCCATTCTGCAAATATCATTTTTCATGATGTTTGCAACATTCTGTGTGGCTGTGATGCCTTTCACTCAGCTCTGCCCACGACTGAGCCACTGAAAAATAAACCCCATGTCTCTGGAAGGCAACAGAAAGCTTCAGGCACTTGATGTGGCTGCTCGGAGCTGTGCCGGCGCCTGGCAGGGCGGGCAGGGCGCAGGGATAACCTGGTTACCGGTGCTGCTGCAGCTGCCACTCTGCCATGGCCAACGCTGTGGGGTCCTGCTGTGATGACCCCAGGACTTGGAGGGATACCAGTTTGGCTCCTGGAGCAGGGGGCTTTGGAGTGACAATGGCAGCGTGCAGGTGGGAGCCTGAGGGTAAAATCTCCCAGCGAGAAAAGCCCAACAGCCCGAGCGACCCTCAGGAGAAGGATGAGCAGGGTTTCCTGGACTTGTAGGCTTCCACCCACCGGCTCCTGCTGCTTGCCCATCACCCTGACACCCCGCTGCCCACGCTGCTGCCCCGCTCCCCCTCCTGCAGAGGCGCTCCGCCGCAAGCCGTGCCGGGCGGCTGCCTGGCCCCGCCGGGAAGAGCCCTCCGGCCCCACGGCTCGCTCCTCCAGCCAGCCTTTGCGAGGGCGTACAACCCTGGTTTCAGCAAAGCTCTTTCCTGCGAGAGCTCATGAAGCAGCCCCCAGCCTAATTGGTGCTATCGCCGCTGCTGTGGCTAATTCTGGTGTTTTACAGCACCAGGGCTGCGTTTCCTATTGATTTCAGAGGTTGCTAATGGTCTTTTTCGTACAGTAAGAGGCTTTTGTGGGGAGAACTTAATCCAGTCCTATCACAGGGTGAAATTGCACAGCTTGCTGCTTAGATTTCCAGGACGTGATCTGCTTTAATAGCAGAAGGAGTTTTATCTAATATGTTTAATGCTCCAATACTTTTATGGCACGACAGGTCCTAACTGCACAGTGTTTCTGTGCCGGGAGCGCAGGGCTCTGCCAGGGAAGGGGTGGAAGCTGTCAGGGCTCGAGGGGACCTTTGTGGTGTGACTGTCACCTTCACCAGCTGCTGTGCTGAGCCCCAGCACTGCCACAGATTCCTGTTACTGGTGACGGTGGGGCTGGTGCTCAAGGTGACGGAGTGAGCAGAGAAGTGGCACTTTGTTTTCCCCAGGGTTATGGGGGTTTTTTTATCTTTCTCTGTTGTTGCTGCTCCTGCTGCTCCTGCAGCCAGTGCTGCTTGCTGTCAAGGCGGGCAGAGCCCTGTGCTAGGTCGGGGCTGGGGTGCTGGGGCATGGTGACAGCGGGCAGTGACAATAGGAGCACGGGGTGACTTCTTGGGGGGGGGGGGGGGGGAGGAGAGGCAGGGCAGGGGCCCTGCAGCACTCTCCTGCAACGCAGGGCAGGCAGGACATGCTCAGGACACACAAGATGTGCTGACATCGTGATGCAGACATGCTCCCCCCAGGATGCTGGATGTGCTCGTGCTTGCCTGTGATGCAGGATGTGCTCACCCCACCATGCAGGTCAGCGTGTGCTGACCCAGACCTATTGCAGCCAGGTTTGAAGCTCTTGGGCCCATCTCCTGCCAGGCTCAGGGTGCGTGAGAGGAGATCTCTGGGGCAGCATGCACAAAGAGGATGGGGCTGTGCTTCTGCCTTTGAATTATGCGTACAGGAGATATCTAAATGGATTGTGACTGCCAGGATTAAAGGTTAGGAAATTTCACTGTGTATCTCATGTAAATGAGGACTAATGAGGTTTTCATGATTACCTTTAATTAGCTTTTCCATAAGTAGTGGTGATTTATATGGTGTGAGCTTGGATGGATGACACATGCAGCTACACATGCAGTGGAGCACCTTCATTAAAACTGTTTTTAAAAGTGAATCTGCAGTATGCAAATTACCTATTAAATGCTCAAGAAAAAATACTTGGGGGGGCGTGGGGGGAAGGAAAGGTACAAGCAAAGCACCAGCTCTGCAAGACTTCCAGGGCTGTGGGGTGCCAGGGTGGCAGCCTGGGCTGTGCCATGCCTGTGGGTCAGGCTGTGGGGGACACTGCTGCCCTCATGGCCATCCCATGGGGGTGAGTCCGGGGTGGCCCCATGGGAGCAGCTGTGTGTACGGGTGTACATGCAGCGAGCGTGCCGTGGGGTGCCAGTGCCACCAGTGCTGCATACTCCCCTGGGGTCCTGTGCCAGTCTGGCCCCGGGACCTCCACAGGGGGCTTTTGGGAGGTAATGGATTTAAACTGGAGTCCAAAGCAGCTCCCTGTGGAGTTTCTTTGTTGATCCTTAAGAGCAGGAACATGGTGTTGGGTGGGAAGAGAACGTGTTGTACCGAGAGACAGCAGAGTGAGATGGCTTGGACAACTACGTCCAATTTGCCTGACATTAATCCTGGGCAAATGAGTGGAAAAACTACTGCAAGATTCAATTAATGGGAGAATTAGAGACTGGGAATACAAATTCATGCCTGTCAGTGTGGTTGAAAAGTAGTAGGTCCTGTCAAACCAATCTGATTTCATTCTCTGATGAGATTACGAGTTTGGCTGATGGCAGCGGCACAGAAATAGTGGGCTCTGGATGGTGTTTGGCTCGGCGCTGCCATGCCCTGATTAAAAAGCCAGTGGAAAGTGGATTAGGAAATGAGGCTGAGGAATGCAGGAGGGAACCTCCTCCCTGTTCAGCAGCCGGGAGGAGGCAGTGGGCACGTCCAGGCCGCTGGTGTGTGGTGCTGCAGGGCATTGGCTCCCAGTGCAGAGGCATGAGCGGTGTTTGCTCTGCTCCAGGGCAGTGAACTGCCTGGCTCACTCGGGTGCCTGGTGCTGCCTTCTCCAGGCCCCACACCAGCTCTCTGGGGAAACCTGCCCTGGCAGAAAATGTCACGTTTGCTGTATTGTCCCAAAGCATTATGTGAAGGTGATTCCGAGCGTACCGAAAGCAGCGGAAACTGTGCCCAAAGAAAGACCCAAATCCATCTGATTATGAGTGGATTTAATTAACCACCACATTCCCTTTTATCAGAGCTCTAGATTTATGCAGCTCTTGTCTCACCCCTCCTCACCACTTCAGTGCCAGTGTCAAGGTGAAGGGAAAGCATCCTGGTTCTGGCCAGGCCAGAGTCAACCTCCCCAAGCAGCCAGCCCAGGGGAGCTGGGTTAGCCCAGGTGAGCTGGGTTAGCCCAGGTGAGCTGAGTCAGCCCAGGCTGTTTCCACACCACCTGACATCACTCCCCCATAAAAGGAGCTGGTTGGGGAGAGATGCTTCTGGGTGCCTTTAGGGCAATCTGAATGTAGCTGGAGTACCTGGTCCTTGTGTCCTGCAGCATTCTGTGACCCTTGGGTTGGTAAGGTACTCTGTGTTATCACTGGGTGTGAGTGTAATTGGCTATTATTGTTCTACTTTTGGTGCTGTTGTCAGCACACTGTCCTTATCCCAGTGCATGGAGGCTCTGCCTGTTTCCCCTCTGGGAGTGGGAAGTGTGTGGTGCTCAGCTGCTGCCTGGGGCTGAACCACCCTGGAGGGGTTCCTCCAGGTGCCTGGCTGGGAGCTCTGCCCAGGTCAATGTTGTTTTTAGCCCCCTGGGTGGTAGCCTGTGCCTGCAGCCCTGATGCTACAACCTCTGCTCTCTCTACAGAAGCTGTGGGTGCTGCCAAGCTCTGAACAGGCACTGGTGCTGTCAGGTGGGCATGGCAGCAGGGCCTGCCTGAGACACACCACAGCTGGGGCAGCTGACTCCCACACCACTCGTGGTATCTGGTCTTTGTACTTGGTTCCTCCTCCAGGAGTTTTCAGGCAGTTCTGGGACATGTGGCTTGCCACCTGCTGTGCTGGGTGCTGGAGGAAAGCCCAGCCCCATGCTCATGGCCTTGTCATGTGCCAGCTGCCTGTGTGGGCACAGGCATGGTGTTCCCCAACCTGTACCTGCTGAAAGCAGGGGCTAGCTAGCTCCCTGATAGTGATAACATGGGGCCTGCTAAAGTCCTTCACTGCTGCTTTCTAAATATCTTTTTTCTTAAAATCCAGTGGCTGTGCTGGACACACTGACAGATGGTACCAGTTATACCTGGCACCAGAGTGCTGGGGTGAGAGGGAGCAGTTGAGAGCAGCAGTGGCACACGTGTGCACTGCCACCAGCTGTCCCTCCCTGCATCCCAAGGAACTGGGACTGGCCAACATGGACATGCTCACCGGGTGGGCTGAGCTGGCAGGGCTGTGCCATGGTGGCGGCTGTGCTGCCCTGTGTGTGCTTCACCAGGGCTACTTGGCTTCTGGCTGATGTTACAGCCCCCCAGTGCCCTTTATGGGCAGAGAGCCCCTTTGGACTCGCATGATCCCAGACCAGTTTGGGTGGAAGGTTCCTCAAAGCCCACCCAGTTCCCACTCCCTGCCATGGGCAGGGACACACTCCACTAGCCCAGGGTGCACAAAGCCCCATCTAACCTGGCCTTGAACCCTGCCAGGGATCCAGGGACAACCAGAGCTTCTCTGGGCACCCTGTGCCGGTGTTGTTTACAAAGCATCCTCACAGAGAAGAATTTCTTCCTAATATCTAATGTAAATCTGCCCTCCTTCATCTTGTCCTGTCACTTCAGGTCCTGTAACCAGCCCCTCTCCAGCTTTCCTGGAGCCCCTTTAGGGACTGGAAGGTGCTCTAAGATCTCGTTGGACCCTTCTCTGCTCCAGGCTGAACAAGCCCAACTCTGTCAGCCTGTCATTAGGGTGCATTAGTAAGCCATGACTGATTGCAGTAGTTCTCTAAAATAGTACAATAGCCTTTCAAAGGCACCAGTAATGAAAGTTTTATTGCAGTCAGCTTGATCTCCCGCAGGTCTGTTGTTTCAGATCAGCACTGGCAGGTCGGAGCCCACCCATGGTCCACAAGAGCTGTCACAAAACACAGCAGCTGCAGGGACCAGCTTGCTGTGCAGTGGGGGCTTTGCTGGAGGCTCTGGCTGGTGCGCTCCCGGCAGCTCCCGTCCCAGCAGCAGCGCTGGCAGGCTGCCACGGGCACCACGCTGCTGCAAGACCCTTGCTGCCACCCTGCACCATCCTGTAAACACCCCATCACTGCCGTGGGGCTCTTGCTCTCCCTGGCTTGCTTGTGGGGCCATTCCAGCACAATTTCTTTCTGTTTTTCCATCTCCTGCAGCCTGACTGTCTCACTGCCCACCCAGACACCTGCTTCCCTTCTGCTGCCTGGGGCTGTCCTGTCTGGAGGTGACAGGTCCCCCCAGTTCCTGGGAGGTAGGAGTATGACTGGAGGAGCAGGTTTGTGTGCTGCTGCAGGATGCTCTCTGCCAGGCCAGGGCATGGTGCAGTGTGGCAGGGGGATGTGATGGCTGGGATGTGCTGCGGGCTGCACGGTGTCCTGGGGTGGTACCTGGACAGTGCACTGGGGCCAGCAGTGTCTGGGTGTCCACACAGGATGGCACAGGGAGCCCAGAGCGGTGCTTCGGCGTGTGGTGACTAATGGCCCAACTCCTGTTTCCCTGACTTAAAGTGCAATGAAGCAGCACTGAGTGCTGGGGCTGGAGCGCAGCTCCTGGGGCAGGGCAGAGGGATGTGTGCTGTGGGGCAGGGCCATCTGCTATGGGACCTGTGCTGTGGGGCAGAGCTGACGCTGTGGGAAGGCTTTCTGGTGGTCACTGCCACCGGGACCACCCTGGCCCCAGCCATTGCCGGCTCCCCCTGGGCAGTGCAGCGCTTCCATCCCAGAGGGGACTCTTGGGGTGGCCCTGGGACACCTCAGCACATGCAGGCTGGAGAACACCGGCCTGCTGTGACATGATAAAGCTGTGGTTTAAGGACAGGGCATCCTCTCTCTGCCACTGCACTGGGAGCAGTGTGAGGCTGTGGCCAGGCAGTCAGTCCTGTAGCACAGAGGACCTGAGCTCATCTGCTAGCGTGGCCTGCACGGTGAGGGGCTCCCGTGGTGCCAGCGCGGCCTGCACGGTGAGGGGCTCCCGTGGTGCCAGCGCGGCCTGCATGGTGAGGGGCTCCTGTGGTGCCAGCGCGGCCTGCACGGTGAGGGGCTCCCGTGGTGCCAGTGTGGCCTGCATGGTGAAGGGCTCCCGTGGTGCCAGTGTGGCCTGCATGGTGAGGGGCTCCCGTGGTGCAGGTGGTACACCATGGCCGGAGCGATCTGCTGCCCCTGGCCTGAGTGTCCATCGGTGCTGCCTGGCTGCAGCAGCTCGAGGATGTTGCCTGTCTCAAGCTCCCTGGGAGGATGACGGGCAGCCAGGCTGGTGCCCAGCGGGAGCCGCGCAGCTCGGCGCTGCTGCTAACTTTTCCAATTTCCCCCTGGAAATTGTTTCTGTCAATATTTTAATTTCATTTGGGCTGAGCAGGCGGAGTGGAGGCAGTGCATCCTAAGCAGATCATTTGTCTCCTGCTCCGGATCTTGGTGAGGGCCCAGCATGTGAGATGATGCCAGCGGCTCCTCACTGATGGAGCCTGGGAGCTGCCTGGGCAGGACAAGGCAGGGCAGGAGGGGCCCAAGCCCCACCACCCTGCTCACCCACTGCCCTGCTATGGGGCTGAGGCTCTGGGGCAGGACTCTGCCTAGCAGCTAGAGGCAGGTCCAGGGTGGTGGTGAGACAGTGTGGGCAGGGACCCACTCATCCTTCCTGGAGGGGCTGCGTGGGGCTGCCCTGATCTCTCAGCACCATTTGAGCACTGGCGAGTCTGGAGCCCGACTCTGCAAAGCCCCATGCTGCAAAAAATCTCCATGGGCTATTATGCTGTATGGCATGGCAGGGCAGGAGAGGCCTTTGCTGTCTCCTCTGCTTCTCCACAAGTCTGCAGATGCCATTTCTGCTGATGAGGTACGCTTATCTGGGGGAGAGAAACGAGGTCTTAACCAGATGGCAAGCTAATAAATTGCTCAGGAATGGCAAGCTAGTACAGGCAGCCTGTGTCTCCTCTGCGTATCTATTGCAAAGTGCCAAAAGAAATCTGTCTCAAGAATTATTTCAGAGAGGGTAATTTCTGTTTCCCATTTGCTGTCATACATTAGAAATATCTGAAATGCCTCCAGTTGGTTACCAGTGGTGAGGAGCAGCCAGGGGCTGCCATGGATGAGAAGCACTAAAAGAAAATAAATTAGCCTCTTGCACTCAGCCCTTCCCTCAGCTGCTGAACCACAAGTGACAAGTGGCTGTTGCTTAAGTAACGACCAGAATAATGAGGAGAACACGATTCACAAGGGAATATTAGCTCGGAGAACCGGCATTTTCTACCCCTTTTGAAGTTTGTCCTCGGGAGCCCCCGTCCTGGTACAGAGCTGAGCCAGGTCTTGCTGGAGCCAGCAGGGAAGGCTGCCTGGGATGCCAGCTGGGTGCTGGTGCCAGCACAACCCTGTGGCTGTCCCACAGCATCCTCTGCCCTGTGCCTCTTGTGCCAATGCTCTTCCTTTCCCCTAATCAATCCTGTGCCAGTCTCTTTCTTCCTGGCTCAGTCCTGGTGCTCCCTGTAACCACCCAAAACCAGGCACCAGCAACAGAGCTCATTAATGTCCATGTCTGAGCCCTCGCTTCCAGGTGTTGAGGGTGAGGGGAGCCCACTGCTAACAAGCAGTGAGGGCAGTGTTGGGGACCAGTCGCTCACTGGCTGTAGCAGCGTGTTCCCAGGTGCTGCTGCTGAGTGACAAACAAGGACGCTATGCATAAGCACCTAGGAGTGAACAAGGAGACAAGGAACAGTCAGCAGAGAGCTGCTGCAAACAAACAATCAAATCATCTCACCCTGTCTCACTTCCCCCTAGGACGAGGACCACTCTGGTACAGTGCCTGGGGGCTGGCAGAACTGCCTGCAGGTGATGCGGCATCAGCATGTGCCCATAGGGGGACTCACTGCCAGGTGAGCCCCCATGTGTCCCCCCGTCCTGGCACCACCTGCCCATCCTGAGCCCCCCAGAGCTGCGGGTATTTACTGTGGGTGTTGGAAGATGGAGCAGGATTGGGAGCCTGCAAACAGCAGGGCCTGTCCCAGCTCTCGCACTGTCTGCAGGAGAAGTGATGGTGGGACTCAGTGGGCCTGGTGTGACTTGATATGGGGCTGGTGCCTTGGCTCTTTTGCAGATGCATTAGCCAGGGCAGCTGGAGGTAAAATGAGATGTGTGCCAAGAGGCACCAGCATCTCCTCCCCAGGGTCGCACTGGGGGGTCGTTCTACAGAGCCCACAGCAGAGGTCCTTTGTGCAGCCACTGAAGCACAGCCCCAGGTTTCCCATCAGTTCTGCAGCTCACCCCTTCACAGCCTCGGTGAGCTCTGCTTCGGGCACAGCCTGGCTGGCAGTGCTCCTGCCCCCGGGATGTGCCCGGCTGTGCACGCGCTCCCCTGACTGGAGGCACGGAACGCCCTAATCACAAGCTCGGTAACGTGCACCCTGAGCGTTGGCAAGCTGTCCCCTCTTATTTCCCTGCTTGCCGCTCACGGTGCTCTAACTGCTGGTTTCACTAACTCCAGTGAGTGCGCTGCTGCGTGGGGGCCGCGGTGGCACCGGCGCTCTGGCAAAGCTGAGCGACCGCAGCAGGGGCAGAGCTGAGCAGCGCTCTGCGAGGGGGGTCTCGAGCTATTTTGGGTCTGCTTTGTCATATATTTATTATATAGGAGAGTGCCATCATTCTGTGGCACAGGGTGCCCAGAGAAGCTGTAGCTTCTGGGTCCCTGGCAGGGTTCAAGGCCAGGTTAGATGGGGCTTTGGGCCCCCTGGGCTAGTGGAGGGTGTCTCTGCCCATGGCAGGGAGTGGGAACTGGATGGGCTTTGAGGTCCCTTCCACCCAAACCAGTCTGTGATTCTGTGATCTCAGGCACCCTGTTAGCACCTGGGAATCATACTGGTGTGGTACTGTCCACCAGACTCTGCAGAGGCAAGCTCTACCAGCTGAGGGAATAACCTGACCCCACTTGCTCCTTGGTGGTTCCTTATTATAACAATTGTCATTATGGCAGGAGCCAGCCTGCTCCAGGTGTCACCAACTGTGCCATGACCACAGTGCTGGAAATGCATGGAACGCCTGGGCTCAGGACTGGCACAGTGCCCAGGCAGACACCCCAGGGATGCTCAGTGTGATGGCCTCGGGGCTCAGAGTCAACGATGGGCTCAGCTCATTGCAGCCTCCGTGCTCTGCCTGGCACCAAGCTCCCCACGACAGCTCCACAGGCACCCTGTGCCTGCATGGCCCCCAGCTGGCATTTCCTACCTCAGGAAGCCAAGTGGGTGAGTTTTTCCAGTTCTTCCACGGAGTGACTGGGTGTTGAGCCTGACTCTGTTGTGATGAGCATTTCCAGGAAGTTGTCCTGATGATGTAAACCAGGAGCTCTCCAGAATTTCAGCTCCGTTGTCTCCTCTGGCTGAGTCATCTGTGGAACATTGCCCTGACTTACTGCTACTTGTTTGTAACCAGGAACCTCGATATGAGGCTGTAGCTTTGAGAGGGACCTCGTTTCACACTGTGTGATTAATGACTGAAATCTTCTTTCCCATTTATCAGTTTCTTAGATACCTGTTGCGGCCGCAGCTATCCCCAGGAGGACACATGCCACTTAGTGTGTCACTGCAGGGAAAACAAGGCATTCTTCCACTGAAACCAGGCAACAAGACAAACCAAAGGGGGACTATAAGTTTTCTTTGCCCTGTTTCCCCCCAACACCTTTTTCTCTCCATCCCAGGTGTGTGAGCAATGGGCTGAAGTAATTTCACTGCATGCTGTCTCCAGAGGAGATACCTGGCTGTCATCACCTTAAACTTTTCCTGTGTGTGCCATTAATCCATTGATGTGGTCAGTGTTGTAGGGGCTGTGCTGCCCACCTCTGCAGTGCATCTTGTCCCTGATGACAACGATCATTGCAGGGGACTCCAGGGACAGTTTTCACAGTGCTTGGCTGCTCAGAGGGACAGCGCAGCCCTGGCAGCCTCACTGGCATCCCTCTGGCTGCTCCTGCGGGGCCGCAGGCAGGATGATCCCCCCGGCTGCTCCCGCAGTGAGCGGTGGGGGCGGCTGCTGTGTTAATAATCAAACGTGTGCTTCTGCCAGGCTTTCCCCACCAAGCTTCTTGCATTCATGCCAAGATAAGATTTTCTTGCTCATAATCTTCCATAGTCAATGCAGCACAGAGGAATCTGCCATAGCTGCTTTAGGCTCGTAGCAGGATTGCTGCCTGCTTGCAGGCTGGGTTGGGGACCTGGCACCCTCAGGGTGGATGGGTTTGCCCATGTCTGGGGTCAGACCCACTTCCCAGGGTGTGAGCACGTCCTCAGGTCTTGGCAGCAGAGCCGGAGGGGATTCCAGCTCCTGCCATCAACGGGGATGGCCTGCAGCCCTGCCTCCACCATCTCCCCTGCTGAACTCCATAAAAGCAGGGCTGGCTCTGGCAGGTGGGGGGGATCTTCAGGTGCTGCCTTTTGGGATGGAAGCAAACCTCCCATGGGGACTGTGCCATCCGGCAACGTGCAGGGCAGCAGGAGCAGGCAGTGTCTCTAGGATGGGCTCATCAGGGCAGAGCCGGTGTGCCCAGCACAGAGGGGGAATCTCGCCTTGGCATGGGCAGAGCCTGTGCCCGTGCGTGGCCTGGTGTCGTGCTGTGCCAAGCCGGGGCGGTAACAGTGTGGCATGTCCGGCTGATGGCACCTGTGGTGGCTGCTGTTTCCAGGGTAGGCAGCTCTTGGCAGCATCTCTGCCTTGGCAGGCTGCAGCTGCAGGAGCAACGGCATTAAAATGCTTGTGTTGATCTGGCAGAGGCAGCTCTGGGACGTCAACAGGCGATATTTTGCTGGGAAAAAGGAAAATGACAATACTTTCCATCAAAATTATTACAGTGCTGTCCCTTGGAGTCAACAGCCTGAGCTGTGAGGGAGGTTTTCCTGTTTGCTTTTGGGTTTTTTTTTTTTCCCTTAACAAGGAGAGTTGTAATGGCACTTAGCACAGCTCTGGTCACTTGGCACCGAGCCATCCAGCATGCTAATTGCACCAGAGCACATGGCGCTGCTGAAACGATGCTCCCAGACTGGGGCCAGGGGCCGGCATCGGCGTGAGGAACCCTCCCTGCTCTGCTTATTTCTACAGAGATGCACCTCCGAATGGGCTTGTCAAGTGAAATTTTCTGTCTGGTTAGAAATGGATTTTCGAGCTCCTCGCTCACATGTAAACATTTTTAGTGGTCCCCAGCCAAAGCAGGAACAGCAAAAGTAAACATCAGCCTGAGCAAACCCAGTCCCTGCAGGGAAATCACCGGCCACAGAAGGAAACGGAGTGCATGATGGCTTCAAAAGGCATCCATTAAACTGTGTGCTGAAGTGATTCATGGTGCTGGTGGTTAGGCTTTAATTAGATCTTAATCACGTAATTTTATCTTTGTTTTAGAAATTAGAGCTTAATGACTGCATTGCTCTCATAACAGTGCCGTGACTAAATGCAGTAATATCGCATGGCAGCCCTGCAGTGGGCAGAGATGGGACTGGGATTATCTGCTGGCCTGAGATCATTATTTCTTAAGTAAAGAAATAAGTTCAGAGCACACAAATCCAGCAGGACCTGCCAGGGAAGGTAGGAGAGGGTATGAGCTGCATAAATAAAAGGGGTATGGGCTGATGCCCCTGTTTTCTGGGACCAGCAATGCCCTTTCCTACGGAGATGGGCACATCAGCCCTCTCCCTGCCAGGGAGCACCTGAGTGGGCACCCCTGTGCTGTGGGCTCGGCCAGACCCTGTCCTGGGGGATGGGGGTCACCATCAGCCAGGCTGAGATGGGGCTCCAATCCCTCAGCCCACGAGATGGGATGTGAGCCTGGGCACTGGCAGCCCAGCTGCTGCGAGTGCCACGTGCCAGTGAGGGGGAAACGGTGTGTGTGATAACGGGAGATGGATCGCGGGCTTTCACTTCAGCTGGCAGGTTGGATCCTTCACAGGATTAGCGGCAGAGTAATTAATCTCAATCACTCCTGGGCACTTTTTCCTCTTGTGTTGCTGCTTTTTGGGCATCAACACGCTTGCAGCTTTCCCCACCCTGCAGAGCAGAGCTGGTTTGCTCCGTGGTGCATGGGGACGGACCGTACGCTTTGCAGGCACACACAGACCCTGCACACATCTCCCAGGAGAGGACTTTTCTCCCTTGCCAGCTGTGGGGGTACATCAATACCTGCTGCAGGATAATAACCGCCCTGCCTCACATCCTACTCTTTGTTTTGAGTCAAGTTTGTAGGGTGAGCCCATATGGCAGGCAGGAGCAGGATGATGCTGCCAAGCCCACAGCCCCATTTTCAGGGGGCAGAGCCCAGCTGGGACTGCACAGCTGGACCCCAGGACTGCCCTGCAGAGCCAGGATCTGCCCTGTGCCTGCAACAAGCGCTTTGTCTGGCAACACATCCCTTGCAGCTACCTCTGCCCGGGGAAGCCCTGGTCTTGCTCAGGTCTCAGGTTTTTCTGCCTTCCTGAGCTCGGTGAGGTGAGGTCAGCCTAGACCCTGCCCAGGGCTCACCCTGGACCCACTGCTTGGGGAGGCGAAGCCGTAGCTTCAGGTCCCACGGCTGCAGTGTCACTGCGGCAGAGGCTCCCTGAAGCTGAGCGGCTGTGCTGTCCTTGAGCCCTGCCCTGCCCTTGCTGCGGATGGCAGCGGGCCCCTTCCCACCTTCCCTTTCCTGCTTATTATGCCACATGAGCCACTTGAACTCATTACTGTGGCAGATTATAGGTCCCCAGGTAATAACGCGTATTCAGATAATTACTAACAGATCCTCTAATAGGAATGAACTCAGTTGAATCCATTCAGTCGCTGGGTAAATATTTATACCTAAGCCATCCTTATCGCCAGCCGCCGGAGCGTGCAGGAGCCAGGGCTGCTGTCCTCATGGCTGTGCTCGTTGCGGAAGCTGGTGGCAGATAGCTGGGAGCTGCTGTGCTGGCCCTGCCCACGCTGGTGTGGCCCTGGTTCACACCGTGGCTCAGGACCAGCCAGGGACCCAGCACCACACGGCATGAGCCCATCCATCCCATAGCCAGCCTGCTCACAGGTGCCTCTCCCGGGTGAGCTGGGGACCCACAAGCAGCACTGCCTGGCGAGATGTGCCCTTCCCATGGCGCCTGGCAGTGTCCCCCCACACCGTTTCTGGCCACACTCACACAGCCCCGTGCTGTCGGGGCATGGGGGCAGCTGCAGGAATCGGTGCTCCTGCAGGGATGTACGGAGCATCTTTCTTCAGCCAGTGCTCAAGTGCCTGTGACAGGCGCCTTTGCGGCCGCCGCTGTGCACAGCACCCACCGCCATCTGTTGCGGCCGTTTCACGTGGCAGCTGACACCCCCCAGCATGGCCTCGTTCATGCCAGCAAGCATCAGCACCCCCCCCACTCCCTGCGCACCCGGAGCCCTGGCTGCAGAGGAGTCACCCTAATTGGACCAGCCGGCTAATTAGCTGTCACATAATGAATTATGCAGTGATGCCTGGACTTCAGCGCAGTATTGATACCATCGGCTCCTCTCGTTTCTACATGCTCCCGCTGGCTGGAGCACTGAGCAGGGCTTGTAGGAGAACTTGGAAAACTTTCAAAGCAAATTGAACACGTTAATCAATCGTGCGCGGTGGCGAGTCACCGGGACAGCAGGCAGGCAGCCTGCCACCAGCAGCTCGGCTGGCGGCCTCAGGGACAGACGTCAGCTCCTCCTCTGCACAGCTTGTCACCCGCCTTGTGCTGCGGGCAGGCAGCGGATGCGGTGCCTGTGGGCAGCTGCCTGCCCCCCCACCCCCCACTCCCTGAATGCCAGTGGGCAGATCAGGGCTGGGAGGCAGGAGAGCAGATCTGGGGGTCGAAGGCTGGTGGTTCCTGGAAGCTCGGTGGAGACAGCTTTACTGGGGAAGGCTGGAGGGTTCCTGCTGGGGAAGGGGAGGATGGGACCTGTGCTGTGGGGGGATGACTGGAGGCAGCAGGGTCACTGCAGGTGCAGAGCCGGCACCCCCAGCAGCCCATTTTTGTGTCTGCGCTGCCCAGGCAGTCAGGTGCCAGCATTGCCTGGTGATGCCACGCTGTAGCTGTCCTGGGGAGGGATGGCAGAGCCTGGGGGTTCAGCTGACAGCAGGTTGCTGTCCCTCAATGCAGCCTGATACAATAATAAGAAACTTGACTCACTTGAACACATCAGCATCCCAGCTCTTCCTGAACATTAATAATTTCCAAGGGGTTAGAGGTTTCTGTTAATGATGATATTCATTTGCTGCCCAGCTCTGTGTTGGGAGGAAGGAGACGGTGTGTTAGAAATGTGTGCAGCAAAGTGCAGTGGCGCAGCCATGGCCGGACGGGAGGGGAACTAATGGCCAAGAGCAGCTGGGGGATCAGGGGGCTCTGGCCTCCGAATGTTGCAGCATGGGGACAGGGCTGGAGCTCCCCCATGGCCAGGCTGCCCCCACCCACCACTCCCCAGAGACTCACTTGCATTCCCCATTCCCGTTGCTGCCAATAAACGTGGAGCCGGCAGCGAAACCGCTGTACTAATTAACGAGAAGTTAATCAAAATTTCTCAGTGCTCATAGTGCTTTGATCCCACCTTGGTCTGAGAGATGAATGATGTTCCTTGTGCAACTGGAAACACTTGGGCTTAATTTAATGTGCAGGTCCAGAACCACAGCTCAAGCTTGCTGGTGCGGAGTGTGCTGCCGAGCCAGCTCCCGATGCGGTGCTCCCATGGCTCTTGGCTCATGCCTGCAGCCAGGGTCTCCTCACCAGGAGGCAGGAAAGGTAAATAGCTAACAGCAATGCTAAGTCAAAGTTAATGTCTCTGACTGGGGTGTCCTGGGGTGGTACTGCCTGGGAAGGGGCGTTTAGGGGATGAGAGGCTGCTGCCAGGCAGGAGCAGTGCTGCAGCTCCTGGGGACATGGTGATGGCTCCGTGCTCTGCGGGGCAGGGCAGAGCACTTGCCAGAGATGTCAATGGGCCTTGAGAAGGTCTCTGTTGACCCAGCGCATCTCAAGAGCTCTTCAGCATGAACAGGATCAGAGACCACTTAAGTCACATTCATTATGTTCAAGTATTTATGAGCTGATAAATATTAAACAGCTGCTCTCTGGGGTTCAAGCCTGAGTGAACTGATCAAAACATGGAGCACGCAACGGCCGTGGCCGTGCCTGCGGGGCAGCCAGGGCTGCGGGGTGGGCTGCGCCGGGGATGGCTCCGCACGGACGTGTGCCGCTTGCTGCCCATCCACGGCCGGTGTCTCTTGGCACCTGCAGTAGCCAGCGCCCTGTACTACTGGCTCTGCTGGTGGGACACGAATCCCATGGGTCACCCTAACAGCCTGCATGTGGGGTGTCCAGTCCCAGGGCAGTGTCCAGCTGCCTGCGGAGCAGCACTGCGTCCCTGCGAGCTCAGCTCTGGTTCTGGCATCCCGTTACTGCAACCCCCCCTTCCTCAGCAGGAAACTGGGGTTCAGCCCTTTAGTTGGGTGTCTGGATGTTTCCTCATCATCCTGCCTTTGGCCATGTGCATCAAGGCTTTGTAGGATGCTCTAACCTCGTTAGAAGCATCTGCCTTAAGTCACGTACCTTCTGGCCTAGTAAAAATTACACAGTGGTCATTACAATTTGCATGCTGGCTTACAAAGTTCATACTTAACCCAGTGTTTTCCTCCTGACTGTTACAGTCATTTAATGACGTGGGAGCCACTCAGGGCAGCAGCTGGATAATGCAGGACACACTTTCAGGAAGGCAGTTCCCTGTGATAGCACTGCGGGTTGGGCTCACTCCCACCCAGGGCTTTACCCAGTGTTTTGGGAGCAGAGCTGCATGGTCACCCATGGCAGCCATGGAAGAGCCCGGTGCGCACCCCTGGCATCCCCGCTTCTCTGGGACATGGGCATGGCCCTGCAGCAGGGCTGTGCTTGCCTCACAGGTGACAGTGGCAACCCTGGCATGCCAAGCACTGCTGCAAACCCCTGCCTGGCTGGGGAGGCTGTGCCAGAGCCTCCTTCACAGACAGCCAAAACAGTCCTCAGATTTGGGTGCTGCCAGGCACACCATGGCTGGATCTCGGGTCAGCACGACCTTTCACCCACGGCTCTCCTCCCTTCCTGAGCACAGGCCTTGGCCCAACCTCACAGTGCTTGCAGAGCCAGAGTGTCAAGCAGATTTAACCCCTGAGCCAGAATTCGTCCAGCTAAGTCAGTCTGCTTGAAATCATGCTGTTGGGTCTGACAGGACCTGCTGACATCTCAGGGCTCGTGGCGGGATGAGGCCAGCCATGCATCGTGGTGCTCTGGGGGTGGTGGCTGCAGCAGGACCCAAGAGATGTGTCTCTAGTTTGCAGTGTGGATGTGAGTGGCTGTCCTGAGAGCAGCACCGCAGCCCTGCCCACCAGCTGCCTGCCTGCTGCTCGCAGGCAACCCAGGCTGCTCCCCGAGACCCTCTGCCTGCCCAGGGGCTGCGTGACCCTTTCGTGCGCAAAGGCTGGGGCAGGGGCGGCGTGTGGCTTGTAGGACAAGCAAGTTGCCACCAGCCATGGGTTTGCCCCCCCTGTCCCCTGGGCTGGGGGCATGCACCACCCAGACCACCAGGTTGGCAAGGGTGGGGGGAGCTCCCTCTGCTCATCCTTGGTGTCACCAGACCGGTGCTGCTCCACGTCCTCACCAAACCCTCGCCCTGCCTCTTCGCAGTGCAGAGTGTCTGCTCTGAGGCTTGTTGATCGTGTTTTTTAAGAGCTCCTAATGTGATCAGCATTTTCAGCACAGCCCTTCCTGAGCCCTCATTTGCTTACCCTTTGGAAACCTAATACTTGATTTAAGCACATTTCTGCTCCCTCCATTTGTAAGGACAAATGTAAAGTAATTGTTTGATATTGCAGCGGTTTCCTCAGGCTCCAGCTCTAATTTCCCACTAATACAGTATTGTCAGGGGGATCAATCTAACCCAGCACCTTCTGCCTCCTTGGAGTGGATTGCAAATGGCTTTTCTACTGCGAGGCTGGGATTTGTGAGCCTCGCTGTGAAGGTTTTTCTCCTTTAAAGGAAAAATCATGCTAGAAAATGCCCCGTCTTTCTGTGGATGGCTGTTAATCCCCTCTGCCAGCCCCGGTACCCCCACTACTGGGTCTCCCCACAGCTCCTGTGGCTGTTGCTGGGTGACAGCAGACAAGATGCAGGTAGGGGTCATTAGATCTCCATTAATTACCTCAATTTTTTTCCTATTAGAGCTTGCTGGACAGTATTCACTTCCAGTAAGTCCCGTTAAACTGGTCTGTGGTTGTGCTGCATCACCACACACTGTGCATCGTGCCAAAGCATCCCCCAGCCCTGTGCCAGAGGACAGAGGGTACCTGGGGTCCTGGATCCCCATAGCCACCCATGCCCTGGTCCTGACACAGGGCTCCAGATATATCAGCAAATCACCCGGGGTCTCGAGTAGCCCCATGGCTGACCCCTCCTCACGGAAGCAGGCAGGGAGCATCCCAGAGCACAAAGTGAGGGAGCAACATTGTCCCAAAGTGAACCCCCGGTCCCCTTTCTGGGGCATTTGTGACAACCCCGCACCAGTGTGTCCCTGAGGTGCGCAGAGCCAAGTAGCTGCTCAGGCTGGGCTCAGGGCAGCCCCCCATGCACATCCCTCCCCACCCACCCCATCCCGCAGGGATTCACCCTTGCTGTGCCCAGCTGCATGATGGCAGCAAGTGGAGGGAACCTGGGAAAGGGAGTTGTGTCCCTGTCCTGCAGTACCCTGACTGTTCTGCCACTGAGCACACGGGGATCTAACAGCTGCCAGTGCCCTGAGCACCAGCCCCATGTGGCATCCATGCTGTGCTGGCAAATGTGATGGGAGCCTCATGTCCCATTGCATCCCATCCTATCCTGTCCCATCCCATCCTGCTGTTCCTGGGCCACTCCCTGCACCGGGGAGAGCCAGACTGCAGAATGGCATGGAGACCAGTTTGTGCAGTCACTGGTTGAGGCTCAGTCTGAGATTTAGATGCTAGTGGTAAATTGCAACCTTTGACAGAAATGCCTGAGATTTACTACAAAAATCGATAGATGATTCAAACAGTCCAACACTCGGAAAGGCAAATAACAGCACTCCAACAAGAGCCGTTATTGATATTCATGAACAGTGGTGCTCATTACAGGGCCTGCTAACAGGCTGGAAGATGGATTGCTGCAGGATGGGATGGGGCTACGTGTGTGCATCCTCCCAGCCAGCACTCCCAGGGTAGCCCAGGACCCTACACTGCCTGGCCATACCTGCACAGCGCTCAGCACCACACCCCCATGGCTGAGCCCTGTCAGAGCTGTTTGGGACCCCAGCTACCCCAGCTGCTCATGAGGTGCTGAGCCAGACCTGCAGTGGTGCTGTGGCAGGAGCACAGCGATGTTGTGCCCACCTCCGAGCGCGCAGGATGCAGCCCATCAGTCTGGGCTCCAGGCAGGATGCTGAGCTGGGAGAATTCCCTGTCCCCAAACATGCTGGCAGTCAGAGAGCAGACAGTCCCAAGATTGGCATAGCGAGGCAGTGTAGTGCTCGCAGGAGGGGCAGCAACGGGGCTGGCCCACCTAGGGTGAGGGGCACCTGCCTGGGTGTTGCCTGATACTGCAGTGCCACAGGGCCTGGCCGGCACTGGGAACCAGTGGCTGGGGTGCAGTGGGGAGGCACGGGGGTCTGCTTGGGAAAGGTGTGGCAGCTTCCAGCTCCTGGACAGCAGAGTCATGCTGTGGCTGGGTGAGATCACGTAGGAGCTGTGATCACATCCCCAGTGCCCAACAGCGGCTGCAGCTCTGCTTGGTGCAGCCGAGGCAGGGCAGGAGGGGAGGGCATCTGCTGGGGCTGCCTGCCCATGGTTCAGCACCTCTACCCGGGCCTGCTGCAGGCACAGGAGAGGTAAATCAGAGGAGAGCCATGACTAATGCAGCGGGAGGTGTGTGCGGGCCGGGGGGCCATCTAGCAAAGCGCACAGCGCTTGACATTTCACTGTAATTGTGGGCTCCTATGGAACAGCCCATTAAGTTCAACCATAAATTACTGCTGCTTGCGTCTAACGCAGCGCCCGCCCCTCGCCCCTGGCAGGAGGCAGCATTAGCCCCGGCTCCTGCGGCACTCCCAAGCGATGCCATCACCCCTGTGACAGGCCATGCTGCAGCTCCTGTCCTCGTCGTGCCAGGCCCATCTGTTCTCCCCGAGCCCCATGCCCGCTGCCTCACCAGGCTCATGGGCACAGTGGGGCCCTGAATGGCCCCCTGGCAGCACTGCATGGCCCAGCCTGGCCCTAAGAAAAGCCCATGCATACGGACCGGTGGTAGCCGCTTTTATTTACACAAAGGGATCACATGCTGAACAAGGAAACTAGTGCCACTAAAGTACCCGTAACAGCAGGATTCTGTGCTTTATTCACAGGACAAAATATCAGTACAACATTTTTCATAGACTTCTTTTTTTCAAGCAGATACATCTCACTGTCCTCATGGTTACGCGCTGCGCTGAAGTGACAGAAGGCAAAGTGAGCAGCAGGAGCTCTGCTCCCCCCCAGAACCACGGTGGGATGTGGCCCCATGAGGACAGCCCTGTGGCTGCTCACTGCAGTCAGGGGTATCTGGGAGCACCCATTTGCTTTGGGACATGGAGGAGGGATGTGCTTTGGAGCAGCCTGTGCATAGGCTGCAGGATGGGGCCATCACTGTGCTCCTGGGGACCACGTGGAGGTAAAAGCAAATGGGACCCCACAGAGCAAGCCATAGCACTGCTGACCTGCTGGGACAGGCAGTGCCGGCTGGGCATGCATCCCTCAGCAGCTGCAGAGGGACTTTGGGTCTTCCACCGTCTCAGCTCGCCCTGGAGCATCCCGGCCTCCCGAGGGCCAGGGAAGCCCCTTGCCTGCCTCTGCTCATGGGCTCTGGGCAGGATGGGCTAGCTGGGGCATCTTGGCTCCAGCCCTCCAGGGCCTCCCTCATGGAAGACTGCAGCCTCATGTCACTGCATCTCTGCTCCCAGATGCTTATTCCCACCTGAAGTCCTGCCCGACTGTTTCATAGAATTTGATGTTATATGGTCTATAAAAGTCCCGAAGCTGCTCGATCACCTCAGGGTCTATCTGCACATGAGTCCTGCCTTTGGACTTGCCCAGGCAGCGAGGCAAGCCACTGCTCTCTGACTTTTTCAGGCAAGGAAAGCCTTTTGTCTTGTTGAAGTAGAAGTGCTTGTCTGTGATAACCCGTTTGATGCCCAGAAAGTCCTGGACTTTGCCCATCTCCCCAGCTGGGTCCGTGATCAGCTTCTCTCCACTGACAAAGTGGATCTGGGAGAGGGGGAAGTACTGGAGCCAGCTCTCTAGGTGCACAGCATACATCCCAATGCGGATGGCATTCCAGGAGGTGTCCACCAGCCCCAGGCTGCGGTTGCGGAAGGACAGCCCCTCGAAGGTGGGGATGTCTGGCTTCTTGGAGAGCGTCTGTGTGTAGTCCGAGATGGCGCGGGTGACCGGGTTCCTCACCACCACGATCAGCTTCGTGTCCTTGGCCATGGAGTGAATGCGCCTGGGGGCCTCGTTGGTCACGAAGTAGCTGGGGGTCTTCTCCACCGTGATCTGGCTGTCGAGCGTTCGTGGCATCAGGCTCCTGCAAGCGAAGCAGAAGGCGATGGTGAGGAAGGAGCTGTGCCGGGCACCGGGAAGGGGTGTTTGCAGTGCGGGGGTGGTGGGTTGTCCCCTCCCAGCAGGACAAGGCAGCAGAAGGCAGGCACAGCTCACTCCTGCAGCGCTGCAGAGAGCCCCTGCTGTCTCCTGGGTCCGTCCCAGCCCCTGGGGACCCCCCATACAGAAGATGGGGGCACTAGTATCCCCCCCCCCACAGAGCAGCAAGCAGACAGTCGGCTCCTGGGGGAGGCCAGTGCCAGGCGGGATGAAGCGCAAGAGCAAGGTCAGGGTGCTGGGGAACCTGGGGCTGTGGGGCAGCCAGGCAGCTCTTCCCCATCAGCAGTAGAGTGGTTCTCACAGCAAGAAAAGTCCCAGAGCTCAGTCTGCAGCTGGGAACGGGCAGGTCCTGCCACCACCCCCCCCGCCTTGGTCACTGGCACAGAAGCATCCCCAGCAGCCAGCCTCTGCTGGAGCTTGTGCTCAGCCTGCCACCCCTGCTCCTGCACCAGTTGCTGTTTGCAAAAGAGATTACAGAGGCTCTTTCTGGAATTACTGCAATTATGTGGCATCTCCTCCCCCATTGCATTAACCTGTACCAGCTCCTGGCACCCTGTGCCGCTGGCACAGCAGCAAGTGCCATGCTCGGGGCAGAGGAGGGTGCCAGCCCAGGGTGTGCCACCTGGTGGGAGTGCAGCCCCCTCGTTCTTCTGCCTTCATCCTGGAGACTGTCAGGAAACAAGTGCTGCCTGCGCACAGCCCTTTGCTTGGTGATGGCAAAGGATGCTGGGGGTGGGATGCAGGATCGTGGTGGTTGTGTGACACCGCTGCCATGAGAAGCTGTGAGGGGTGATGGATGAGGCCCTGGGGTGCTGTGCTGCTCCTCTGGTGGAAGCTGGGAGTAAGGAGCTGCCCAGGACAAGGGGGTCACACCTATGAGGGTATCACCCAGCTTGATCAGGCCCAAGGGCTCCAAGTCCCGTGTACATCCGTCTGTTTCTGGCACGGGGAGCCAGGTTACAAGGCCAGGGAGGGAGCACCAGACCAAGGGAAATGTAGCGTCCCTGCAGCCCACTTTAGCACTAATTAAATCATTTGCTTTGACATGGGAACATCCAAATCAAATAAAAACTAATGGGATGGAAAGATTTATAAATTGGCCTTGTATTACTAGAGTAAACTATCAAAGCCACTGCAGCCAGATTCATGGCGCTGTAGGTTTCCTGGCTGGAGCAGGCCCCACAAGTCCTGGCTGGCCCTCAGCACCACTGCCAGACAGCTCTGGGAAAGCTGAAGCCCTCCTGGCAGCCATGCTGCAGAGAGCCGGGTGCCTGGCTCGGGCCTGACACCCTCCTGCCTGGGCCCTCAGGGACAGGCACAGGCTGAAAGGCACCTTCCACTGAAACTGCATCCATTGCTCAGAAGCATCTGTCCCTTTTCCCACTCTGCAGCTCAAGCTGGTGGCTCGTGTTCTTGGACTGACCGATGTGGCTTCAGCCGTGAAGCACAACAGCAGTGTACAGGCACAGGCAGGCACTGCCTGGGGCAGTTGTATCAGCAAAATTGCTCCTGGGACTGTTTTTCTAAAAACAGAGCCCGTATGCTTAATGTGAGGTGCCCCCTGGCCATGAGGACCCCAGGGAGCAAGGAGGGGTGTCCCTCAGACCATCTGCCCCTTGCCAGGGGTGCAGCAGGGCTCTCCCCAGAGGAAGGGGAGAGCTCAGCCAGCTCCCTTGCCTGGTGGGCCCAGGGAGGTGCCTTGGAAGCGCGTTGCGGTGAGGAGCAGATCTCTCCAGCCACATCCGCAGCTCGGCAGCCCCACGGCGCTGGCAGCAGCCACTGTGTGAGCAGGCACAGCAGTAACTCAGCTCCTGGGACTCTGTGTGAGCCCTTCACTCCCCTGCAGCGACCTCTCCCCAGACAGGGTCTGCCCCAGCTAGGCACCGTGGTGGCTGCTGAGCCCTGCACAGGGACCTGGGATGGATGTGACGAGGAGCTGGTATGACAGTCACATTAATAGACTGGGAGCTGCAGCTGTCTGGGTAACCCAGTGAGGCCTCAGGACCGAAGCAGCCAGGGAAAGCAAACATCAGCAACCCTGTCTGCAGCGATTCAGCTGGAGAGAATGAGGCACTGATTTATTCATGGGATAAACCCTGCACAACGGCCACGCTGGCACGCTGCAACACGGGTGTTTCTTCACGCCCTCAAACACGGGCTGCAGCCACTGGCTTTGGGGTGTGCTCTGCAGGGAACAATGTGATGAAAGACCAGCTCGGGGCTGCAACGGATGGAAGGCCCAGGACATCACATCATGGGCTGGGGGGGGGGTCAGCAGCACATGCAGAGGGCAGTGGGTCCCCAGCGGACCCAGGACACTCCCTGTGATGGTGACATGGGGACAAGAAGATCCTGGAGAACCAGATGGGCAGCTAGAAGAGACTCATGAAGAGATGAGATGTGCCCAGAAGTCTGCCCAAGCTGCTAGGGAGTTACTGGGGATGATGGCACCTCACTCCTCGAGGTGCTGGCACAGGGATGCGGCCTCCAAACCCTGCGTGGCCCCTGAGCTGCTGCCCCATGCCCCC
The DNA here is from genome assembly GCA_013400835.1 of Zapornia atra. Classification (NCBI taxonomy): domain Eukaryota; kingdom Metazoa; phylum Chordata; class Aves; order Gruiformes; family Rallidae; genus Zapornia; species Zapornia atra. The sequence goes on along the minus strand of VZTU01007467.1, from coordinate 995,687 downwards.
GTCGGTGACGGGAAGGGCGATGCACAAGGGGATGGGAGCTGCTGGTCCTAGGGCAGCACCGCAGCCAGCCCACACACCCTGGCCTGCTCTTGACCAGTTCCTCCACTTGAAAGAGAACAAACTAATTAGTTAGCATAAATTAACAGCGCTATTTTACGGAGGTACCTGAGCACGGACGTGGCTTAATTGGCCTTTCCCACTGCTCCGCTTCAAACCCCATAAATCCTGATTACAATTCCCATTGTTTAATGACTGTCAGGAAATGCTAATTTAGCAGCAGGCACCATGACTGTATCTCTGTATCACAAACAAGTTCCATCATAAATCAGCACGGGACAGCTTCCTAAGCGATTCACTATTACAATGTATCGGCGGAGAATCATAAAACTGCTGTTTCATTAATGGCTCATCTTCAGGCTTGTTAGACTTTCATTACGTGAACTATTAGGTCCATGTATTCAAAAAATGAAATTACAGGTTCTAATCCATTATGAAAACGCAAAATCTCTGCATAGTAAATTACTGAAATGAGACAAGAGTTGGTGGGTTGGTTTTTTTCTTTCCAAATGGACTCCCGGTGTTTGCTTCTCTCCAACAACACAGGCTGCTGAGACAACAAAACACAACCCGAATAGATAAATAAATCACCAGCAAAACCCTGCGAGGGGGAGAAATGTCACCCAGGCATTCATCTTTACGCTAGCGGCGGGATCCCTGGAGCTGCAGGGGCTGGGAAACACATTGCAAACTTAATTACAGTTGACTTTAAAATTATATTTTTGGACTTCTGCATTCACGGAGTTATTTGCATACAAATAGTGTGTCACATAGTTTTAAGCCCAAGGCTGGCGTGTCTGGGTGTGAAGGCTCTCCTCAGTAAGCCGGCTTGTGGCACCGCATGGTCAGGGCTCAGGTGGGAGCTGCTGCTGCTGCTGCTGCTTCAGGGACCCAACCCAGGCGCCTGTGACTTCACCAAAGATCCCTGGTTTGCTGCTTCTGGCACACGCTGAGCGAGCCAAAGCCAGAGCTGATGCCAGCATGGTGATGGTGACATACTGGTGACACTGGCAGGGAGGGACGGCTGAAGCAACCAACCTGCAGTTCTTGGGAGAGCTGGTGGGTGCTGAGGGATGGTCAGCTGCCACCCCCTCCAGCACAAGGGACAAGGACAGTGCTGCTGGAAAAGGAAGGTGAGACCATCATCACAACCTCATTAGATAACAGGTCCCCACCACCGCCATGAAAGCAGAGCTGGGTGGTTGCCTCTGCTGTGGGAAGGGTGGGGGGTGGCTTTGATGGTTTGGGAGGGCATTCTGATGCTGCCTCCCTGGGCCACAGACCTCCAGGTTCCTCCACAGCATGAGAGCACTGCTATCGCTGGTGTCACACCAGCTGCTGCCAGCACTGTCCCAGTCAGCATGGCCAGGCTGGAAAAATGGGGAGGATTTCTCCACCCGACAGCAGCATACAAGCCATCCACACCGTGCCCTGGGGATGGAGTCTGTGATGCGGCAGAAACAGAGGAGGTCAAAAACGCTGATGCTGAGTGAATACCAGGGCAGCTCTGCGCAGCAATCATTAGGGATGTAGGGAGCAAACTCCTGCCTTGTGGCAGTGCCCTGGGCTAGAGTGCAAAGCAGGCGCTCCCCTGCCTGCAGCAGGCTCCCTCTGACTGCCTGGGAGAGAAAACCACACGGGAGGGTCAGGAACATGCCCAGTGCAGTCCCAGCCCAGCTGCTGTCCATGGGGGATGCTGTGCTTGGCCCCAGCCCAGGTGAGAGCCGCTGTCTGCCTTGCTGCCCACACCCCCCCACAGGGGCAGGACCACAGACACAGCCTCGGGGTGCATAGGAGGGGTCCCCAACCAGGGACGAGCCTCTGCTGAAGGTTGCAGGAGGTTTCCCAGTACTAACGGTGGGGCACAGCTTGCACCTCGTCCCCTGCAGAAGCCGTTCAGCAGCCACAGGCTTTTCACTGGCTGCTTTTTGCTGCCTCTGCCAAGGCGGACAACACTCTGACCCACAGAGATAACTGGGGGCATCACAGCTTCCCCCAGGACAGTCTATCAGCTCAGGGCCGCAGGCACGTGTGCTCAATCGATGGTGCCCCAACAAACACTTCCCAGGGCTGGGGGCTCCCACACACCATCCTGCTGGGTGTACCAGGGGAGAGCAGGGGGCTACCCCGGCACCAGTCAAGTTTCCCACTTCATGCATTCCTCTGGCTGGTGAGACAGCATCAATTCCTCTTCAATCAGCTATTATTTCCACTGCAGCTGCTCAATTCTTCACATGGGCATTATCACTCCCTTCCAACCTGCAGACTCAGGGTCGCATTTGCCCACGTTGCTGGCGCAGGGACACACGTGGGTGCATCCAGCAGCTGTCCTTGGATGTGGCTGAGCTGGGGTCACTGTGCTCCACAGCCAGCATGTCCCCATGGCCCCATGGCTGTGGGGCAGCAGCAGTGAGCCCAGTCCCAGATGCGTCTGTGCTGGTGCGAAGGCAGCACCTCGCCCTGAAGGAGTTAACTTTTCACCAGCACCTTTCCTAGACCTGAATTATTAATTTCCTTATAATCTGCCTTTGGGCACCCTGCAGCCCCTACAACACTCCCACATTAAAGAAACATGTGCTCCCTCACTGGCTGCGCTGCTTTGATGTAGAACATGTGGGAAACACTCTCCCAGGGAGGGATTTGGACAAAAATTCATCGGGTGATTGAGATATTGCAGATAAGCACGCATGGGGAGAGCGTCCATCCCATAATCCCGTTACAGCACTGTCCCCTCCATCCAGCTTGCGGAGCGCGGCGGAGATTGGGGCAGCATCCAGGTAAATATTTGCCTGCTGCCACTCGCTGTGCGTGAGGACAGGCGCATCCTGGGCTCTCCTCAAGAGGCTGGAACTGACGTGTGTGTAATCCTGGACTCCATCCACTTGTCAGCGTAAAAACAAACTGTTTAATTTGGCAAAAAGTCCCAAGTGCTGGCTCTTGTGAAGAGGCTTGTGCACTTTCTCTCTTCCAGCTGATGCTGCATGCTCAGGGGCTGCATCAGGGATGCTGCCTGCACGCAGGCAGGGAGAGGGGAGCCTGCCAGGCTGGGAGCCAAAATCCTTTGGTACAAGCGAACCCGGTGGGGCTGGACCGGCTGGGGCTCGCAGGGTGGTGGGGCAGCACCCAGGGTCACTGCCCCATGCCACACCAAGAAGCTGGGAGAAGGGTGGGCTGAGAGCGCGTCTCCAGCGGCATCTCGGTGTGTTAGAGATGAGTGCAGGAACTCTTCCAGGAGCGCACGCTGACATCAGGATTGTCCCATGGGATTGCTCCACCCTGACCCGACCGCAGCCCCTCTCCCCACAGCCAGCCCCAGGCTTTTCCCGCTGTGGAAGGGGCTGTGCTGTGCCACACTGTGCCGTGCCACGGGTGCACGCAGCTGACAGCCGCCACCGGCTCTCGCCTGGCAGCCCGGCGCTGCCGGGCTCAGCGGGATTGCAGGCAGCATCAGTAGATGAAAGCTCAAGCAAAGCTACTCAGAGGTTTAAGCAAAACTGGGTCAAGCACGTGAGAAACCGAGGTGTGAGGAAGATAAAAAGCTCCCCCCAGCTGAGTGACATTGCAGGGACACGTAGGATAGGACACGGTGACACCCCGAGCGAGAGCTCACTGCGAGGGCTCACGGGGCAAACGGGGATCCCCAGCGCCGCGGCTGCCTCCCCCACACCGACCCCCCAGGGCACAGTGCAGCACCGGGGCTGGGAGAGGGCTGGCCCCGGCAGCGCTGAGCAGGATGGACTCACCGTGTCCATCCAGCACACACGGTTCCACAGATCCCACCACGTCCATGGCGGGGAAATAAAGCCCCAAGGACCCTGGCTGTCCCAGCCCCACGTCCCCGCTGCCGCCGCCCCGTGCTAAGGCAGCCTCGGATTTAATGATGGATCGGCTGCCTTTAATAAATGTTTATGTTCAAAGCATTTACACCAGTGCTCACAGACAGCTAATGAGGGACATTTCAATGCATAAAAGCAGTGTGAACACAGTAATTAACTTTGTTGCTGATTCATTTTTAATCATTTACATGCTCCAGAGATTTGTGGTGTCCTTTAAGTCAACAAAACCTTTTCCAAAGGGCACGCTGCCGATGCCCTTCAGACACACAAGCTGATGCTCATTCCCACCTTCCTAAATAACTGTCCAGCACCGACCGAGGGAAGACCTGGCAAAGCCTAAGGCCAGTGCTGAGGGGAACTTGGCCAGGATGCAGTGAGAGGTGAGAGCTTCCCAGCGTGGTGCCTGCAGAGCCCAGCTCACCAGCCTGCTGCTGGGTCAGGGCAGGCAGCCCTCCAGTGAGCTCACACGCCCCAGCCTGGCATAAGCTCACCCGCTGGAGACCCCATGGAGACAGGCTGGGGTCTCCCCATCTTCCACTTCCACGGCAACTCCTTCCATAGGTAAAACTTTAAAAATTAATACTAATTTTTAAAAGTCACCTAATGCACCAAAGCTGCTGCAGTGACTTAAAAGACAGTGTCAGAGGTATGTTGCCCAGCTGGTGATCTTTCAGTGCTCAGGGATGTGCAAAGGGATGGGACAACGTACCGGCACCCAGAACAAACCACACCAACACAGCGGAGGGTCCCACAGACCCCACAAAGGGCGAGTCCAGCCACATCTAACATGCTGCTGTTGGGACATGGTCATCATGTGGAGGAGCCAGGGCTGCAGACACCCATCTCCAGCAGCAAAGGCTGGGTGCTGGTGGCTCTGCCGCCAGAGTCTTGGGCACCATGCACCTTGGGAGCCTGCTCTGGTCCCTGTGGCAGCGTGCAGCCCACACCTCCAACCCTCCCTGGAGCAGACATTGCATGGCAGATACCACAGACAGGACCTTGATGGATACCCAAGGTCAGCAGGGACCAGCATCCTTCTCTTGTCAGCTTCATGAAGCATTAATGCCTGTGGCCATGCCAGTTGCAAGCTGGATGTCACGCTACTGAGGGGAAGGTTAGAGCAAACAAGGCCATGGAAGGCAGAGGAAGAACATGCATCATTAATACTGAAGGCTCGAGGCCCTGTGTGGATTCACCTCCCTGCATTTCTCCCGGCACCTTGGCAGGGGAAGCCCTCTGGGAGCCTGAGCGAGGGTCTCAGCAGCACTCAGGACCACCCAGAGCAGGGCAGGGCAGGACCACTGCCTGCAGGCAGGTGTAGGCAAGGCAGTGACCAAGGAACATGCTGCCTGCTGGGCAGCTCCCCACACAGAAGTCTCAGCCAGAGGTTCCGTACCCATTCCTTGGAGCCAGGGCATTCTCTGAAGTCAAGGAAATTTCAAAGCATCCTTGAAGCTTGCAGCCTTCCTCTCTTCTTACTAATTAACTTTAGCAAAACACACTGTCAGTCAAGCCCACAAAACACTCTGCATTGTTGGGCAAAGCCTAATGGGCTCCCATTTGTGTATGAGCCAACCTGGCCATTAGCAGAGAGCAATTAGCGAGGCGGAGTGCAGGAGCTGGCTTTGCAGGCTCCCCCCTCTCCCTCCCACAGGCAGAGGGAGATGAGGATGGCACAGTGACAGCAGGGGTCCGCTCCCCCACGACAGCCAGACTGCCCATCACTCAGAGGCTAGCAGCACTTCCCATGCTGCTGCAGCCCCAGGAGCACCCCAAAACCAAAGGCAGCGTGAGGGGCACGGAGCAGACCCCCAGCAGCATGGGTACCCCCTGAGACCTGTCACATCAGCGTATGGGGAAGTTGGGGCTTGGCCCAGGTGCCATCCTGGGACAGGATTCAGACAGGCGGATCCATGTGGGAGCCAGCTGGGGCTCAGCCCTGTGCCAGCAGAGCCTGCCGGGCAGGACCTGGGCTAAACCCCTGTGAAAGTAACACTGGCCCATCTCACGGGGTTGCTCAGGGATCCTGGGGAGGAGAAGTGCACCCTCAGGTGCTGTAAGTAGAGAGTCACCACTCAAAGTTAACTGCAAATTAAACAGCACCGTCTTCCCCGTGTTCTGGAAAATATTGAAGGTTATTGGCACACTTTACCTGCAGCAGAAAAAGCTCTATAATGAACATTTAGTCCAGGATTGGTAATGAATCGATATTCCCCAGTAGCTGGCTGTTTGGTTTCAGTTGTCTTAAAACAGATCTTGCTAAAAATACCTTTCCTGTAGTGTATCTGTAGCTAATGAGGTGGATTAGAGAGGCTGATGGGAACTGGAAATGGCACGGGTGGTGTGAGTCTGAAGCTGGTGAACAGGCAGCTCCTGGGTGGTGGTCTGGTGTGGGGGAAAGCAGAGGGTCTGGCTCTGCCCAGCGTGTTGTCTCCCAGAGCAGAGGGAGCAAAGGCTGGCCAGGGTGGTGGCAGGAGCCAGGAGGCACCATGAGAACAGCAGCTGTGAGCAAGCACATCATTTGGAGCCAGCAAGGACAGGCAGATCAGGAGATGTCCCCCCCACTGGCTCTGCCACCTCCATGTCACACCAGCTGGGAAAAACAGGAGCTGATGCCTTCGGAGCATCAGAGAGGTCCAGCTCTCACGCTGCTCCAGACTACACTGCAGACCTACTCGGTCCCTTCGCTCAGTTCCCCTCTGGGACAGAAAATGGGAAGGATGGAGCAGGACCTGGTGCTCAGCTGTTGCTCCTGCACGGGAAGTATCTGCTCATGACGGAGGAAGCCTTTGCCTTTCCAAGGGGTCTGTGCTCTGGGCTACCTGCAGAGACCCCCACCACACCACAATGCTCCCCAAGCACAGGAGCATCACCTCTCCCTGGCTGGGCATGGCCTCCAGCGCTGGCCAAGAGCAGCTCTCCTGCTCCAGGGTCCCAGCTGGGGAGCACTTCACAGCCAGCTGTTCACGGTGTCACCTCCTGGGACACGGCCCTCGGCAGGACCCAGCTCTCCCACTCCCTGGCCTCTCGGCAGAGCGACCGGAGCTGCTGCGGGTTAGACCTGCTCCACGTTTAATTGCTCCACTTGCAAGGAGGAAAATCGATCCCACGTTTGATACATTAGCAGCCCCTGTGCTTAAGTTTTGGCACATTTGTGAGCTTAAAAAAAAAAAAAAAAAAAAAGAAATAAACCCAGGGAAGTGTCATTTAATTGTTTTAGCTGAACTAATTTGGAGGCTCCGCTGCTCCGGCGTGATCTCTCCATCGATCCAGATGCAGAGCTGGGCCCCAGGCAGCACGCTGCGCTCCCACCGCGTCCCCGTCGCTGCCCCCACCTCAGCCGGCAGCTGCCACTGCCACTCGCTGTCACAGCTGTGTCCTTCCCAGTCACCAGCGAGTCCCTTCACACGGAGCGTTCTGGGATGAACCACAGCTTGGGGCAGGAGGTCGGCTGCTCAGTGCTCATGGCTGCAGCCCCTGGTGTGCGCTGGAGGGGGACACGGCTCCTGCCTCCTGAACCAGCATCACGCTGGGGACCTGGGGGTGCCTTTCCATGTCCCACGCAGGGTCTGTCCTGGGGCACAGCCCCTTCCCTTCATTCCAGCACTGCCCTGGCTGGGCTCTGTGGCCCCAGGCCCACTGCAAGGAGGCAGGAGCACTTCTGCAGGAGCAGTGCCACGCGGTTCGGTCCTGCGCAGCCTGCAAGGCTCCCAGCCCCACACTCCCTGCACCAACGGAGCACGTGGAAAGCACAACAGCCTGGGGAGGTGGCAGGGGCAAGGACTGTGTGGGCTGACCCCAGCTCAGGACTGGGGAGGCTGCTTCCCAGACAGGCATGGACAATACGCAGCTCTCTGAGTGAAGGGGTCAGTCAAGACCCGTGTCCTGCTCCATCACCATCCTGCTCCTCTGGATGCCCTGCAGATAAACCACTGCTGCTCATGTTCTTAGACACCTGTATTGCAGGGCGGCTCCCGGCATCCCATGCAGGATGGGTGACAGTGTCTGATGTCAGGAGCAGGGGGGAGATGACACAGACCTGCCGTGGGCAAGAGCAGGCAAAGGACACTGCTGCAGGACAGTCTTTGGAGAGTGAAACGGCTTCAGTGAGCTCCACCCACACTTGCCCTGGCTCTCTGGTCACTTGCCACCTGTACTGCACAAGGAGCCGAACACTCCCAGCTGCAGGATCCACTGTGACCCCAAGCACAACGCAGGGCAGAAGACCTGCCTGCATCTGCAGACAGCCCTCCCTACGCAGCGCTGAGCTGCCTTCCCAGGCACCAAACCCAGCTACAAGGGCTGGAGCACCATCCCAGCACTCAGCAAGCAGGTGCTGTTCAGAGCAGCTCTGACCGGTCCGTGGTCACAAACCAGCATGCTCTGGCCAACAGGCATGACTCACACCTGCCCGGCAAGGAGACAACCCAGCAAGCACCACATCATGGTGCCTCCCAACCTGTCTGGCAGCCACGGGGCACTGCCCTGCTCTGGAACAGGGGACACCTCTGCTGAGAAACTGCTGCGAGAGCACTCGATGCCTCCCTGCGATGTGCTGACCATGCCGGGCAGCCTTCACCCTGCTGTGAGCTCACAGGGGCCAGACCCAGCCCTCCTCTGCCTCCCAAGGCTGATGCTCAGCACAAGCACAGGCCCTGCCTGCCTGAGAGCGGCTCCTGCAACAGCTCGGGAGACAACCACTGGTACACCGGGTCAGGCACTGTGGGGAGCAGGGGGTGAGCTGCCTGTGGCACCGAGTGCAGGGCCACGGAGAGGGGATGAGTCCGGGGTGCTGTGACCTGCTCCCACGCAGCACTCGCTGCCTCCCCGTGAGCACCCCTGAGCTCCTCAGAAAAGCCTTTCCAGAAATCAAAATCCCACCAGCTCCTGCTGGAGAGGCACTCGCTGCTCTCTGCAAAGGATCAGAGATCTCAAGGAGACCCACACTTAGCCGAGTTCTGCGAGACAAGCCGGGGGAGGGCAGGGCCTGCCCCTCTCAGCCAGAGACAAAACCTGACGGCAGAAGGGCGCCGAGGCGCAGAGTGGGGCTGCAGGGATGCGCGGGCTAGTCACTCCTTCGTGTCTGGGAGGCCCGTTCATGCAGGCGTGTGTTTCCTCAGACGGGATGAGAAACCTGTTCTCATCCCAGCTCCCGAGCCCGTTCTCGGCAGCGCCGGGGCTGGGGCGGCTGCAGCCGCGGCGGGCTCCAGCAGCCATGTTCCCACGGCCGGGAGGGAACCGCCGCGCAGGGCTGGGGCACAGCCGCCCTGCCCGCAGCCAGCCCGACCCGACCCCGCAGGAGGAGGGAAAACTCCCCGAGAGCGGCCGAGCCGCAGACTCCACCGGCAGCACAACGCTGCCCGGACCGGACCGGCGCTCCCGCTTCGCCCGGCCGATGTGGGACGCGGCAGCACC
>VZTU01007467.1:954179-985341 GCA_013400835.1 Zapornia atra | reverse complement strand
CGGCCCCGCCGGCTCTGCCCGGCCCTGCCCGGGCGCGGCCCCGGTGCGAGCATCCCCGCCCCGGCCGGTCCCCCGGGCTCCGCGGTGCCTCTGGGGCGGTAGGGCAGGGGCGGAGGCGCCGGCTGTCCTGCCCGGCCCCGTGGGCAGCTCGGAACCCGCAGCGAGTCCTCAACTACCCAGAGCAGCGGTGCGGGGCCGGGGGCACCCGCATCTGCCCCCGCAGCCCGGGTCGGGCCAGAAGCGGTGCCTCCCGCAGCCGCACAGTCCCCGGGCCAGGAACGCGGACCGACACCGGAGCCGGTGTGAGCAGCCCCCGATTCGGGGACCGGTCAGACCGGGTTCCCGGGCGCAGCTGGCAGGGAGGCATCGTCCCCACCGGGTGCCCAGGGATCCTCCTGCCCGGGTGCCGGAGCCGCTCTGCCCTGCAGCCAGCTGCCTCCGAGGGAGGGAACGGGGAAAAAGAGGGCTCGCCCCGCGCGGCAGCAACGATTCCCGTCCTCGGCGAGGGCAGGAAGAGCAGCCATCGGCCGCTGTCCTACTGCCGGTAAATAACAAGGAAAGGCTTGAAGGAGATGCAAAAATTAAATTTCTCTGCCAGGCTGGGGATGCTCAGCCTCGCCTGTGTGGTTTGTGATGCCCTACGAGCAGGCTGACCCAGGAAAACCACGAGGCTGTTGCAGGGGATGGGTGCAGATTGTTTCTCCATCCCCACCCCTCTGGCTCCCTCTGCTTGACACGGCTTCCTTCCCTCTCACACCCTGACATCCCAGACTTCTGCTTGGCTGCTCATGCTGAAGTCAAGGGGCTGTGTGCAGCACCACTTAGACATTAACAGCCACCGTCCCTGCTTTCTCAGCACAGAAAGCTTGTTCAGCTGCAGAAAGCTACTTGTCTTGTTACTTGGGAAGAAGGATTGTAATAGAGAGAGACAGGCAAGAAGTGCCAGCCCAACACAAATAAGGATGCTGCAAGCTCCTTGGCAGCCAGTCCAGGGTGAGGATGAGGTTTCCCGTTGTGCAACACCCAGGAACTCGGTGGAGATGTAAAGAAAGGTGGAGAAGACAGCTGAAAGGCAGTGCTTTCTGCAGCCTCTTTCACCTGTGCTGGTGTGGGAGCAGTGGGATTGGATCTCCTTGGGAATTTAAAAATAGTTTCTTAAGGAGGAAAGAGTCTGGCTCTGGAAGACAGGGGCTGAGTCCTCGTGGGGACAACCTCATCGTCCTGGTATGAAGTGACCCACGGGGGGTGAGGGGGTTGCATTTGGGACCGTGTTTGCTGCTCTGCCCGGGCAGAGTGGGTGGGCATCAGCACCCCTGTGCAGGTCAAGGTAGCGAGGCAGAGACATGCAGCTTCTGGAGGAGCCAGCCGGCGCTGCCTGGTGTAAACTCACCCACATCTGGTACCTGGACTGGGCCATATGCCCTCCACTGAGCAGGGAGGTGGCGCTGATGGGCTTGCAGCCCCTGGGCTGGGGCATGGCCCTGCCCGGGCGGTGATAACAGGGTTGGAGCAGGGGAGCAGGAGTACCTCGGGGTCAGGTATCACAGGCTCTCCTTGCAGTGGCAGGAGGTGTCCCTCACTCAGTTCCGCTCCATGACAAACTGCCAAATCTGTGGAAAAGTTGCTTTTTCCATTTTTAGCCATTTTATTGCCTCCATGTGGTGATCCAGCCTCGGCAGCAAACACATTGCCTAAGCATGAACATTAGAGGCGTCTGGATAAATAAAGCTGGTGTGGATGCCTAGACACCTCCGGGTTTCTCTGCTTGCAAGGGAGGAATGTTTTGTAAAGCTGACAATTTTGCTTTGTATCTTTGCAGGGCATGTCTTTCCCATGACATGTTTGCTATTTACACCCCACTCCACATAAACAGCAGCTTCCTGGAGCTTTTGGCACGCTCCCAGCCCTGCCACCTGTGCTAACAGGAGCCCCAGGAATCAGCCGCGCCTGGAATATCCCCCATGGTGGGGCAGAGTGGGGCACCATGCTGCTGCCCTGGCATCACAGGAGGAAGGAGCCCTCTGAATCGCTGCAGGAGATTCCTCCCTCAGCAGCCGGCACCTCGCAGCATGGGGCTTGTGGAATGGCAGCGAGCTCTGGAGAAAGTCCTGCTTGCCCTTCTACCCCCTTTCACCCACTCCTGAACTGAGCTGGCAGGGCATTTTGCTGCTAGCCTTACACCTTCCTCCCCTTTGTCTTCTTTTCCCCACCTCTGTTAGCCCCTTTTTCAGGTGCCCCTTCTCCTCCCCACCTCTCCCGGCTTCCTGGTATTCTTCCCAAGTCAACCTTTCCTCCTTCATCACTCCCAAGCTCTCCAATCTCCCTGCTGGGGTGGGATTTACCAAAACAGCTAGATCCCTGCCCAGCATTAACCTTGAAGACCCTCCTGCAGTGTCCTGTCCCTCCCAGGCCAGTGGCAGCTCATTGCATGGTCCTGGATGCTGCTTTGCCCCAGGACAGTTTCTCCAAATGCCCCCAGGAAGCCTCTCATGTCCCTCCATCCCAGAGCAGTGCTCAGCTCGTGGGACCATGGGAGCTGTGGCCAGGAAGCACCGACACGATGCAAACACCATACAAGGGGTTTGGAGCATGTCCTCGTCCCTCAGCCCTTTTTCCTTGCTTCTTCCCTGAGGCACTGACCATCCTGGACCACGGTTCCTGCAGTTGGGCTCCCAGCTCAGTGGGTTTGCCAGGCAGAAGCCTGGTCCAAGAGCTCATCCCAGGCACAGGTAGTTGATGGGCAGGTAAAAAGAGAACAGCTGCAGAGCTGTAGCCATCAGAAGATTATTACAGAAATACACAAAGTCTGTGCCAGGAGCACATGAAACCTGTAGAAAAAAAGGCAGCAATAAAATGCATACTGGAAATAGCAAATAAAGGTGATATTATACCCTTGATGTCTTCAGGTTGTAGGCAGAAGAGATCAAGGTTAGAATTTATTTCCAGAGCCAAAAAAAGCCCTCAGGGCTGAGGTGCCATTGTTAATCCAGTTTTCTGTGTCTAATATGTATGTCATTAACAACCTTTTGATTCTGGGCTGACAAACTGCCACCTTTCTCTGTGCTGGGAATTGATGGCTGAGCAGTACCTGCACCTGGGCGGGGGAGATCTTCAGTGCCACAGGGCAGCTGGCAGAGCTGCTCCAGCCTCATGGCCCTGGCAATGTCCTTGAGAGCCTGTACAAAGCCTCGGCTGCGGGGTCTGCTGCTCCAGTGTGTCCCCACTCTCCCTGTTCTGGCAGGAAATGTGGAGCTGGACAGAGAACATGTTGGCATCACGCAGCCAGAGGAGCAAGGGGCACAGATCGGTGGGCAGCAGTGAGGTGCCAGGAGGGTGCAAGGATGGGGGTGAGGGCTGAGGGTGCTGGCCTGCTGCATGTTCCCCAGGACCTCTGCAGGTGCTATGGTGGGGCACAGGCCAGAAGGACCCAGCCATTCCCAAATGCTCAGAGCCTGCTGGGACTGCATCCTCTCTCCTGCTCCGGCCCATGCCAAAGGCTCTGCAGTGGCCGTCAGTGCTCATCTTATTCTCCTTCCCCTTTGGCACAGCCCTTGCACCATCTCACCTGGTGAGAGCTGGAGGCTTGGTGATGTGGGAGATGGAGGTGATACTCAGTGCCATCAGCTAATGACACTTCAGCTACCCTGGCCTCAGAGCCACTTCCGAAGGCTGATCCCATCTCCTGCAGCCCCTTCAGCTCATCACCACCAAACTCAGTGCTGGCTGGCAGGTCTCCCAGCTCTGAAGTGTGGGGTCTCCCAAGGGCAGCGGAGTCCAAAAGTGCCTGTCAGACAGCAGGGTTGAAGCAGAGACTTTCTGAGCTGCCTGGAATTGAGTCCGAAACTCCTGTAAGCTTCATTAATCAGTTGTAAATGCACTGTATTCTGAATAAGGCCAGAAAAAATAAATTTAATTTTGATTCTGACTCAAGCTACTTTGGTCCTAATTCTGAGGCTCTCGCCCAGCCGGGGCAGCCAGCCCTGGCCATGCTGCACAAACTCATTTGATTCTGAAATGCATTTTTAAGCAGGATGGAGCAGTGCTTAAAAGCTAAATGGCTTCCCCCCCCCCGCCCCCCCCCAGCTGTAATCACTGCTAGCAGCGTCCTGGAATGAAAGGGATAAAGTCTGGGGGCAGGGGGAGGGTTTAATCTTGCTGAGTAGATTACAGAGATTACTGCAATTTAATCCTTACATATCTGTCACTGACGCTGCAAAGACCATAACTGGAGGTGGGCAGGGGTGTACTGGTGCCCTCCGAGTTCCTGCCCCTTGTAGCAGGTGGCTGTGGCACAGCCCTGCCACCCACCATGACACTGCTCCCACCCAGGAGGGGTCCAGCGGGTGCTGACCCCAGTTCCGCAACTGGTGGATGAGGATGCTGGGTTGGGCTGAGCCTCCATCCCCAGACACAACTGACTGGGCAGAGGAGAGGGCCCTGGGACTGTGGGGTGAATGCTGCCCATGGGGCTGGGCACCCCCCAGCTGTGCTGGCGCTGGAGGCACGCGGAGGGAAGGGGAAAGGCCACGGGAACAGGCAGTGCAGTCAGGGCGAGGGCTCCTCATGTCCCACTCCCCAGGGGCAGCTGAATCCTCCCTCTCTCCATCACGAGCATCCTTCCTACCCTCAGAGGAGCCAGAGGCACCCCCCTGGTGTTGGAGGGCTCTGGGCAGCCGTGCCGAACCCATCTGCACCCCCTGCTGCGGGGCCGCCGCATGAACAGCACCGTGCAGAAAGGAGGCAGCTGGCAGAGCTCATCGACACGCCGCAGCAGACAGGGACCCTGCCACCATCCCCTGCTCCTCAGCCTTACACCAGCACGCACGGAGCTCCCCCCAGCTCTCCACAGCAGTTGCTTAGGTTAAATCTCATTATCATTCCTTGGGGATCACAGGGGCAGGAGCTAGTTCTCCAATAACTAGAAATATCTCTTTGGCTCACAGACCTTCACAATTATATTTAACTGCAAATGAGGAATCTGTACTCAAACACAAGCTGGTAATTTTTTTTTTTCAAGCTTGTTTTCAGTGTTGCCTCATGTTCAGCCCAGCTCTTCTAGAGCTTTATAAACCCCTCCTCGCCTTACGTAAACTTTAAGGCAGAAAATAAGAAGCAAGCTGCCCCCATTCACACTGAAGGGAGAGAACTGGGTAATTCATGCTCACTGCCAACGCTGCTGTGTCTCCTGGCCCTGGCTGGAGGAAGGCCTGCCCTCTTCTTCACTGCTGCATTGGCGAGATGCTCTCCATGTGCTGGGAGGTGTCACTTCCCACGTTGGAAGCTATGGACACACACAGGGTCAGGAGAGTGGGGTGTGCTGGCAGGACCAGCCCCCCAGCCCAGCAAGATGCCCCCACCACCAACCCACCTACACCATCTCCTGCTTGGGGGCTACTGGGCATCCATGAGCACTTCCCTCCTCTTCTGACCCCTCTGGACAAGCAGCCCTGTGGGTGGGGAGCCCTGGGACCACTTGGGCACAGCACAGGGTATGTATGTGCCTGAGCCTCCTCCAAGCTCTGTGCCCTGCCCATAGACCAGCCCACACTGGGGCCCAGGCAGCACCAACCCCACTCTGATATACCCACGCTGCTGGGAGCTTTGAAAGCCTCTCCCACTGCCGATTTAAACCTCCTGACTAGTCACCTCCCTGCTCCTCACCTAGGGCTGTGGGGGGCTGGAGGGGATGTGCACCATCGGGTCTCTCTGTGGTGTTCTCAGTAGGGATGTGGCTGCTGGGCAGCCCAGGGAGGGGTGGTGGGGCTGTGCCACGCACAAGAGGCTGTGACAGGCAGAACAGAAGCTTCTGTGGCAGCTTTGCACTAAAATTAACTTATTTGAAAGCAATTTCTGGTGCATTTCCACGGGAGCCTGAGCTGCGAGCGAGTGAAGCACACAAGCTGGAGCAAGCAGCCGAAGCGCTCCCCACCTCGGTGAGCAGCAGGCGGGGATGTGTGTGGGCAGCTGCCGGGCAAAGCGTGCCGGCGGTGCGGAGCCGCGGGGTGCCAGGGCAGGCGGGGGGGGCTGTGGGGCTGGGTCCATCCTGCCCTGCACTATGGGCCATGCCCAGAGCAGGGTCCCCAGAGGCTTTTGCTCTCCTCCCTGCAAAACCACCGGCATGGACACCTCTCCCTGGCTGGTGGAATCTGCGTAAACCAGCTGCTGGTGACATTGCAGCGTCCTCTGACTGCGCAGGAGGCAGCAGGTGTGTTGCTGGCAGAGGGGAGGCAGGGGAACGCGCTGGCTGCAGGGGTGCTCCCAGCCTGTGGCACTTTGTGGGGTCCCAGCCTGGTGTCCTCCTGCAGCTCTGCTGGGCCTGTGGCCACCGACCGAAAGCTCCCTCCAGCCTGACCGAATCCCCACCACAGCCCATGAGGGGTCTGGACAGTACATGCACCTGAGGGAGAGTCTCCATCTGCTTTCACATCTGCCGATCAGCCAGCCCCTGCTGAGGGTCCCAGGGGTGCGGGCTGCCCTGCACCTCCCGGCATCTGGTGCGTGTCTCACCGGAGCCTTCAGGAACCATCCCTCCTGAGGCAGCACTCGGGGAGCTCTGGCATCACCACACCATGCCCCAAGGACCCACCCAGGACTCATGCCCTGCTCGGGTTCTGGCCTGTGCACTCCTGCCAGCATGGGTAGGATGTGCAGCCATCCTCCAGCTGCACCATGGGGCGCAGCCCCGAGCCCCCATTCCCACCAGTGCCACGAGGCTGGTGGGGCTGCCAGAGCCCATTGCAGAGCATGGCACAGCACAGCATGGCAGCGCTGCCCGTGGGAGGTGCTGGAGGAGCTGCGTGGCCGTGGGGCTGATGCTCTGCCTGCCAGCTCAGCCACTGGCTGCAGAAGGCACGTTTCCTAGTGAGCGTGCATCCTTCAGATGAGAAGCGCTCTCCGGCAGGAGCCCTTTGAAACACCCTGCCGTCTATTTTTAATGGGATTGAAAAGAGAACAAAACCATTTAAGAACCTGAGGAATCAAAGCAAGTGTCCCCACGTCACACCCAGCGCTCGCAGCAATATCTTGATTAATGACAAGAAAGAGAGGGGAAACAATATTTAATCACACCCTGTTTATACTGGAGCCAAAAATCAAAGCACTGCGTTCCTCCTTCATGAGAAAAACGAGGTGGGCATTTCTCCTCTGGTGATTAAGTTTCCCACTACGAGCCCATCAATTCCTGTGATTTGGCACGGGGTCCTCTATCACCCCACAAACAAGGGCTTCCTTAGCAACAAAATATAACAAACACCGAGCCGGATCCATACACAAGGCGCCGACGTGCATCTATCATTTTGTCTGGATTATCTCAATATGCTTCTCCTTGGGGAGCTGTAGATAAAGCAGTCGCAGCCAAAGCACCGTTAATGATTGGCACGGCAGCAGCAACCCTCAGCCGAGGACACCATGGTGCTCCCGCCACTGTCCCTGTGTCCCCTGGGTGCAGACACACATACAACTGTCTTGGTTGGAAGGGACCTTACATGGCCCCCCATGTGCACAGTTGCACCCCAGCAGAGCCGAGGCTCCGGTGGTGCCAGGCACAAAGGGTTTGGTGGGCTGGGCACAGCGGTGCTGGCAGCAACACCGGGGTGCTGTCACCGGCTGTACCTGTGGCACAACCCAGGTCCTACGTTGCTGCGGCCATGCAGACCCTCGTGCTGAGGAGGGGGCAGAGCAGGGTCTCAGCTGCTGCAGCGGGTGAGAGGGGTGATGCACCCTGGGGACCACGGGAGCCAGTTTGGGGACTCCAGCTCTGCTCCCAGCCCAGCAAAGTGGGTCAGGCAGCGCATGGCCGCCGCGACACTTGCTTGCTCCCTCCCCTGCTTCCCTCCTGCCCACATTGATTTGCTCTGGATTCCTTGATTAATTAATCTCAGAGAAATGCAAGGTTTGTTAATTACCCCTGATTAATTAGGGTGAACTTTTAATTGTATCCCTAAGCTGGGATGTGCCGTTCAATAGGCTCCATAATTAGTGACCCAGCAATCTCTTTTAAACCAATTAGCCCAGTGTAACAAGTGAAACGAGCTGGGAGCTGCCCAGCGGGCAGGGGTGCTCCTGCGGTGCTCCAGCACAGCTACGCTCAGCTGGGCTGTGCCACAGTGATGGCAGAGCAGGCAGTGGTGGCTGCCAGCCTTGCACGGGCCCTGTGTGCCAACACCACCCATGCAGGGCTGTCCCCATGCTGTGTGTCCCATGTCCCATGGGACACGGCAGCAGTGCCAGCAGTCCTGGGGCGCAGTGTTGCTGGGAGGAGGGACTGTCTGGGACTGTCCCTGTGCTCTCCCCTCTCCAGGAACCCCAGGTAGGTTTCACGTCCACAGGCAGCACCTCAGTGAGCTGTGATGTGCCTGGCAAAAGTACAGCCCAGCCTCCACCTAGAGACAGGGAGAGGCAGGGACCGATCCAGTTTAAAAAGTTCTGTCAGCTCTTTGATTGATCCTTCTCCCCCAGCTCGCAGCCACTACAGAAATGCCCCCCCACCTCAGGCAGCTCTGGCAGAGCCAAGACCGATGGGTGCACCAGCCGCCCAGGGGCCCATGGATGTGCCCAATGCTGCACCCATAGCTCCCAGCTGTGAGCATGACAGCGCAGGGTGTCCCAGCGGAGGCTGCAGTGTGGGGACACAGTGCTTGGCAGTGGGACAACAGTCACAGTCAGCCTGCTGCCCTGCTCACCCTTCCCCACGACGTCCTTCTGTCCCACCTACCGTCCTGTCCCTCTGCCTGGCACTTGCACACTTGAGCAAACAGCTCTGGGAGGCGGGAGAAAAATTTCTTCCCATTGACATATTTTCATCATCCGCTGCAATTTAATATCCAGGTCAGGAAGCAGATGGAAACCAGCCCAGTTGTCCTGGCTAATGGGGACAGGAGCAGTTGTTGATGAGCGCTTGTTTACGGAGTCAATTAACCAGCCGCTCGTCCCTCCCGCTCCAGCTCCTGTCTCCTGGCAGAGCCCAGCGGGTCAGGCTGGTGACATGAGGAGGGCAGGGAGGGACAAAACCCTGTAGAACTGGAGCAGCATGGGCTCGTTTGTTCTGGGCAGGAGTGCGGCCCAGCCATGGCGAGACACCCCCCCCACCCCCCAGCTCAAAACTCCCTCCTGGCTGGGGCAGCCACATCTGATCGGCCCGTGGAAACACTCCAGCTTGTGCTAAGCCAGAGGCAGAGGTGAGGGGCTGTGCTTTCCCCTACCCCCAGCTCTGCCTGGTAGGTGCAGCAGCCCCCAGCTATGGGTCTGAGGGTTCAGGCTCTGTCCTCTGGCTCATCCTGCAGACAAACAGTCCCCTCCCTGCCTGCCTGGCGCCACGGGCACCGTGCAGCCTGCCCCTGCCTTCCGCTGCCCGGGAGACCCATGTCAGAACTGCCCGAGGCCCAGGGAAGTCA
Source organism: Zapornia atra (assembly GCA_013400835.1). NCBI lineage: Eukaryota > Metazoa > Chordata > Aves > Gruiformes > Rallidae > Zapornia > Zapornia atra. Next base: position 975,949 of record VZTU01007467.1, on the reverse strand, counting down.
TTAGTAATTAATTTGGTTTCTAATCCTCTAATCCAGCTGCTCCTTGATTTGATAAGCGAAAAATCTGCTCTGGCCACATGGACCTTGTTCCATCTGATATCTCCCCTCAGAGGCACTGGCAGGGACGGGTGCCACCCGTGCTCTTTGCATGGCGTCCCCAAGCCCGAGGGCCGGCCAGCCACACTGCTCTTCCCCAGGGCAGAGAACTCTGGGGTCCTGCCATGCCATGCCATGTCTACTATGCTGTGCTGTGCCATGCTGTGCCATGCTGTGCCATGCTGTGCTGTGCTGTGCCATGCTGTGCCATGCTGTGCTGTGCCATGTTGTGCCGTGCTGTGCCATGCTGTGCCCTGCCATGCCATGCTGTGCCATGCTGTGCTGTGCCATGCTGTGCCGTGCTGTGCCGTGCCATGCTGTGCCGTGCCATGCCCAGTTACTGGATCAGGTGTAGGGGACCACGCTGGCCTCATCCTGCTGGGCTCAGGACTAAAGGGGTCAGACTGTGATCCCAGCCCAGCACGAATGGTGTGACGGGAGCACATGCCCCCAGCTCGTTCTTCACTGGACCTGCAGGCCAGGCAGGACAATTCCCACTTCCATTTCAGAGCTGAGTTTGGGATCCACTGCACACCTCAGGGTGCAAGGAGAGGAACCTTCCCTGTCCCACTGTCCCAGTCTCCCAGCTGAGGTGCTCGGTGCCACCAACTGCTGTGCCCTCTTTGGCAGTGGCTATGAAACCACCCTGCCTGTGGCACAGCTGTGGTGCCATCCCAGGGGCTGCATCCCATCACCTGGTGTACCCAGCACCTCAGGCCCTATTTCTCCAGTAAAGCAGCACAGTAAAACGGGAACCATGTGCCCGGTCCAGTCCCCTCCAGCTCCACCAGCTTGGCAGGCACGGGGCCACGTGCTGCACACAGGGATGATGCCAGCCATAAACTGACTGATGGAGCAGTCAGCAGCAGGGCTGTGGCACACGATGGGATGAGGGAACATCACAGATGAGAGGCCAAATCCTTCATTAAATCCCACATTAATCTCTAAGAACAGCGATGTCAAAAATCTTAGCAGCAAAATTAAATTTTGTAGCTATATTTCAGCTGTACAAAATCAATATTAATTACAGCAAGAGAGACATTGCTGGGAGAGGGCCTGACCCAGTATTTACCTGCTGCAGTAACACTCCAGCTTAGTAACTTGTTTATATAAAATAACAGCACATGTTTTTGTGGCAAACAGCTTCCAGTCTGGCAGGTGTCAGGGCTGAATACAGATGTAGCTGGGATGGTGAATGAACCCCACAGAAGAGGCACCGGGGAGGCAGTGTGTGGTTTGAGGGAGAGGAGAGGGTGGACCCCTGGGGAAGGGTCTGCAGGGGGAGCTCTGGTCTGGCAATGCTGCGCCCCACCAGCACCGCCACCCCCTGCTCCTGGGCTGTCCCACAGTACCGGTGCCGGGGCTGGGTGCCCTCTGCACCCGGCTCTGCTCAGGGATTTACTGTCATCCAGAATAAAGCTTATGTCAGGAGGTTAAATCCTGTGCTCAAACATATTTTCCTTTCAGTTACATCAAAAATGAGTCCCCAAGTGCCAAGAAAACCTGAGTGGGACCTTTCATGTCCATCAGCCCCCTGGGCAGGCTATTGCCTTCCTTCAGAGATGGAAGCTCTGTTGGTCAGCTATAACCAGAGACAAGCTGGAGGAGTGTGGTCTGCACTGGAGTGTGGTCCATGCTGGAGCCTGGCAGCCTGCCCTGCGCCACTGAGGCTGGGGGATCTCCATGCCCCCCTGTCCGAATGGCTTTGCAGGGGCCATGTGCAGGCTCTGGGCTCTGTCCCAGAGGACTCGGCGGCACTGCCCGATGCAGCCCCACACAGGTGCCTGTGGTAAGGAGGGAGGGAAATCGTTGCAACTTGGTCATGAAAATAGGACTCTGACATGTGGAAAAAGCAGGAGCATGCAATGCAGGTGAGGTTGTCCCAGGGCAGGTCACTGCAAAGGGACGCCCACCGAAAATCCAGACGCTGGACTTGCAAAGACCAGGCTGTCTCTGTGTGTGTCCATGGACATGGCTGGGGAATTGTCAGGGGCAAGCAGGGTGTGCCTTTTGCTGGGGTGGGCAGGGGCACATCTGGGTGGGCAGGGGCACATCTGTCCAGGGCAGAGACCCAGCTGCCCAGTGTGTGGGCAGCCTGGCAGGAGCAGGGGTGGGCAGGGGTGTCCCCACACGCCCTGACCCCCTGGTGCCAGGCCTGGGCTGCTGCACATCTGTGCTGGCTGGCACTGGGGCCCGGCCAGTCCAGGCATGGGGCATCCCTCGCCGCCTGTCGCAATCCCTTAGTGTCGCGTTAGGAGATGATCCAGAACAGGGAGTTTGGGGGCAAAGGAATTAAAATGGGAGGGAGAGTTTTAATTAGAGAAAGAAGTCGGAGCCCGCGATCAGCCGGGTGAGTGACTGCCTGCTGGGGGGGATTCTCCCTGTGTCAGACGCCATCAATCAAAACGCCACTTCTTATACAAGTGCCTCTGCATGGGAGGAGATGCTGCCCTGTCCCTGCACCCAGGGCTGTGCTGTGCCTCAGGCAGGGTGTTCCCTCAAGCTGTGGTCCCTCCACAGTGTGGCCCATCCCATGCCCTGTGCGGAGCTGACACCAGGCATTGGGCTCCTGTGCTGGGGTCGATGGCTGTGACATGTGGGGTGTCCTGCCCCAGCCCTCAGCCCTGCTCCCAGGGCCAGGCATGGGACAGCTTCTTCAGGGGCCACAGCTGCCTTCTGTGCATATCTCCAGGCCCATCGCAGGTGACGTTAATCGCTGCAACCCTTTTTCCGTGTCAGGAATACAACAGGAGCATGTTTCCTGGTGTGCACAAGGCTGGTGAGCGGGTCCCTTTGGTCCTGCACCCACCTGCAGCATCCACAACCAGAGACCCTCACAGCCCACACAGGCAGCCTCGGTAATGCCAGTCTCATGCCCGCAGCAGAGGGTGTGCGGGCTGGGAGCACAAAGTCCCTTCTTGAGCCTGAGCCCAGCAGCAGTGCTGGGACATGGGAGAGGCGCCCCGAGCCCGGTGTGTATGAAAGGCTGGCCTTGGCCACCTCGGTCCTGCCGCACCTCCCTCTCCCCTGTGCAGGATCCAATGACTCACCTCCTATCCACGCTGGGCTGTGCTCAGCCAACATCTGTAGGGGTTCCTATAGAAACATATTTCATGCACCAATTGTTTAGCAGTGCGGAGGTAAAGCGGTTCATGCTCTGCATTCCTCCAGGAGAGCAGCATTCCCGGAGCCAGAGCAGTTGGAGTGGCAGGAGGAGCAGTGCTGTGCTGAAGTGCAAGGGGAGCCGGCGCTGAGCCAGGAGTGATGCACAGATGCAGCCGGAGCAACGTGAGGCTTGGGCAGCCCGGCAGGGAAGTGCCCCTCCTGTGGCACCGGACCATGGCCATACAGCCAAGGCTCTCCACCTCCCACTGCCCCCTCCATCTCACACTGCCCCTTCCATGCTGCCCCAAGGACTGGGTCACAAGTACACACGAAGGGCTGTGCTTCCCGGGGGCTCCCTGCCCAGCATCCCCACGTGCAGGGTGTTCTCACTGCACCAGCAGCCAACTCTATTTATTACTAAAAAATTATGCAACTGGGTCGTGTTCTTGCTATTTTTGATGCATGAGCCAAGCAGCAAATTCCATTATTTAAAAAAAAACTGTTTTAGCTAGTGATGCACTAGACCACGCAAGTAAATGCCCAAAATAATTCCAGCTGACACCTTTATGAAGGCAGAGTGAAGTTTAAAGTCTACACAAGCCTTTCATTTGTAATCTCACATCCCTCCTAACTGGCTTATGGGAGCTGTGCTTTCATCTGGCTCCCTAATCCCCTTGGCTGGCTATGCCTGTGCCCCGTGGGAGGATGAGACCCCCGACCCCGGGGAAGGACTGAACGTCCAGAAGGACAAGGGGCTGCATGGGCTGCACCCAGGGCAGGCTTTGGCCCCAAGACCCTGCTGTGACAGCAAACAACATCTGTAAACAACATCACCCAAGGCGGAGACACAAATCAGGAAGATCTTTAAGGGCAAAAACCACGCAAAGAAATAAGGAGAGGCTGAGCCCAGGGGAAGCTCCTGGAGGGTCCCTGCAGCCCCTTGGATGCCCCATCATGGGGGACCCTGGAGACCCTCTCCAGGAAGGGATAGTGGCCGTAGGGTGTTCACAGCCCTCTTGGAGATGGTGCAAGAGGGAAGGTGCTACTGACCACAGCTCCCAGCGGGAAACCGGGTAGGAATCGCAGGCGCTTTGTCTCATTACTGCCCATTACCTCTCCATTTGTTTACCAATGGCTTTTAAAGACACGTCTGCCAGCGGCCGGTGGCCGATGCTTTGTCTCTCTGGAGGCTGGCTTCGCCAGTGGCTTGCTTCAAGAGGCAGCGAGGCCATAGTTAATCACAGCAACCTGATTATTTCTAGTTAAATTCCACCCTTCAGCCTGACCTTGCTACTTTAATGAACAGGATGCTGAGGTTTTTCTTACCATAAAAAATTTTTGTTTGACCCCAAAAGTAAAAGATGACAAACAAACCACGGTATAAATAACCTGGCCTCCAGGGGGAAAAAAAAGCATTAAAGGTAACTTATCAATTAGCCCTTTTCTCACCAATAAATCACCACACTGTCACTTTTGACCCTGGCTCGGCTGACATTTCTATAACCCATTTGCCACTGTTCACGTATTAAATGGCTTCCAGTCACCCTAAATTTGGAGATTTTAATCTCCTATATTAAGTCAGTGGTTCTTAGTAATTCAGTGAATTTATTTTTATTGGCTTTGTAAATCAGAGTTATCCATGTCAGTGACCGTGGTCAGGGAGAGGAGCGTTTGTCTGTGAAATTGGGTTGACACAGACCATTGACTGCAATGATAACAGGTGATTTGCAGGGCTGGCTGGACAAGCCATTTACACCAAGCAGATTATAATATAACAATAAAAAAAGGTTTAATTACTGGCTAAACAGTCAAAGCTGAAGCTCACCTGGGCAGAGTGGGGAAGGGGTGCTCTCGCTTTGCCATGCTGGTGTGTAGCCCCTGGGATGGGGGACAGGACCCCTCAGGGATACAGCCTTGGTTGCAGGATGGGCTAAATGGGGAGTAACAACACCTTTAGCATCAGTCTGCCTGGTTGCCGGCCTGCCTGCTGCCCTCTGCCCAGGGGACACCCTGATGCTCTCTGTGCATCCCCCCAGCCACTGAGAATGTCCTGACCTGGGAGCATGGGGACACCTGGACAGTGAACACACACAGTTTTTAAGGGCTACTGTGATTATTTCGTTGGCTTCAGGCTAAACATCAGTTCCTGCAGAGAAATGGGTACCCCTGGGAAAGCATCCTATAATGAGTGTGTTTGCCAACCCGTGCTGCTGCTGCCTTTGAACATGCTCCGGCGTCAGCACCTGCTGATGGAGCATGCGCGGGCTCAGCGAACGGGCACAGCAGCGCACTGGCCTTTTTCCAGCTGCTTTGTGAGCCACACCTGAGCTGCACCGGGCTCTCCATGAGGGCAGGGCTGGGGTGTGCCCAGTCCCAGCACAGCATCCATGACCTAGTCCCCACGGAGGGGATGGAGAGTGTAGGGGCCGACCCGAACAGCGGGTGCTGCGGGCGGGCTGCGGGTGTGAGCCTGGCGTGGGGAGTCCCTGCGCGGTGGGCTGGCACGGAGGCACAGCTCCACCAGCACCATGCTTCCCAACAGCACGGCTCGTAAATCCCAGGCTGAGCAGTGGCTGGAGAGGTGGAGGAGAGCAGTGATTAACTGAGCGTGCAGAAGGCACGGCAGTCTCCCCAGCCAGCTCTGCTGGGAGCAGTCATCAAGGGCTGTCATTACCTGAGATTTACACACAGGGCTGGTGATAACTGTCTGATCTCCTCACGCTTTTGGGATGTGTTCTGGAGGGTGCACTGTGGATCCAGGCGGATGGGGCCAGGACCCAGGAGCAGCTCAGCTCAGGCCAGGAGGAGCAGCACTGGGATGAGGTTCTGGCCAGCCCCAGGGGACCCAAGCAGAGCTGGGCTGCACAGGGCCTGTGGTCCCAGCCTCACGACAGGCACTGCCCTGTGTGCCTGCAGGTTCCGTTCTGAGGAGACATCTCGCCCAGCCCTCTGCCTGGGGTAGGCCCTCTGCCAAATCACTTGCATTCAGCCTGGGAGCTGAGCCGTCAAGCCACGCAGTCAGCTGAGGCAGGGCATCAAACAGGTAGGGAGCTGCTGGACGCTTACTGGCTGTGTATGACATGTACCATGTGCCACACGTCTGTGGCCCTGTGTGACATATATGATGTGCCTGTGACAGGGAGCACAGCCAGAGGCAGGTCAGTACTTAATGGCTCTTCCAGAGAAGGTGTGGGCGGCTATGCCACCTCGTGCTGTAGATCCAGGTACAAGCCTTGTCTGAAACATTTCCTTATCCCAGTTAAAGTGCTTGGGATGCTGCGGTGCCGCTGCAGCGATGCTGCTGGGTCTGGCTGTGCGGAGTCCCTCCAGGCTGCTGGTGAAGCACATCCACGAGTATTTAGGAGTAGCAATTCCCTGGCAGAGCTGAATAATGTCATCAGCTGTTGAACACGTGTCAGATGACCTTTCCCTGCACTCTCCACGAAATCCCATTAATCAGAAGAGCAGAGAAGAGCTAAGAACTCTTTAACAAAATTATTGTAATCTCTGGGTTTCTCATTCATCATGCAGCAGCTCAGCAGGCTCCGTACTCCCTGTGGGTGTTAGAGGATCCCCCAGCTTTTGCTTTGAAACACCTTCTCCTTTCTTTTTCTGTCCTTCAGCTCTGCAGGCTTGTGGTTCCTATCCCTATTAGAGTTTTGCAAATTCCCACTCACTGGGCTCACAGGTTTGCTCATTCTTAGCGGGCACCTTATGGCACCTTCCCAAATCGCTGGCAGAGTGGCAAGAACTGTGGCAGGGGGCTCTGGGCTGGAAGGGGGGGTGGCACTGCCATCTGTCACCGCAGTGGAGAAGCCAGGAGGGGAGCAAAGGCACCGCAGTGACCCCATCTTGCTGGAGGGTGTTGAACATCTCCCTTAGCAAGTGCCCACGTGTGTGCACATGGAGGTGCAAGAATGTGCTCCCAGCTCTGGTGCAGCTACCCTGGCCCCAGGGGGAGATGCTGCATGTGGGTGCGGGGTGCTGGGGCTGCCTGGTGCCACAGGAGCCCTGGCAGGGCTCCAGCTAAAGTACTTTGCTGAGCCCCTGGTGAGCTGCTGGCTCGTGGTGGGGCACACCGAGCTCTGTAGTTGCAGGTGATTGGAGCTGACTTGGGCCTGTGATCCAGAGCCACCTCTGAATATTCTCCCTTTAATCAGGCTGTCCTCTGGGAAGGGGCTTGTCAAAGTTGGTATTTTTGCTGCAAGATGAAAGAAAAAAATATGTAAAGGAGAGGCAGCGTGAGCGAGTGGTGGAGCAGAATTACAGCTGTGATTGGCTGCCTGGCATGGAAATTCCCAGGAAGGCTTTTGCCTGCAGCACGCTCAGACAAGTGGCTGTTAACCCCGGGGTCCGTGGGACTGTAAGCATCCTGAGCTGCTCTCAGCGGGCTGTGAGGCTGAATTAGCCCCTTCCCCCAGGACAACAGAAGCGCTGCTGGCTGCTGCTGGCACCGGATGTCTCGGGAATGGTGAAGCACGAGGCGTTTGTGGCACACGGGCACACTGTCCCCAAGGACCAGAGAACACAGCTCTGTGTGGTCCCGTGTCACCCGTGGGGCCTAGTCCCAAGCCACACCGTCAGCTGGGGTGCTGTCCCTCACCGTGGCAGTGTGAGCATCCCCAACGGCAGCGCCTGCACACGCTCCTTTCACATGCAGGAACCTGTGACAGGGCTGAATCCCTCAGATGTGCTGCACGGATCCGGTGCCTTTGATTTGAGGAGTCTGAGCTTGTCCTGGTGCTTCTAATGAGGGTGCGCTGCGAAGAAAGAGGATCTGGATGGCTGGCTGATGCCCTGTTTCCAAACTAACAAGAGAAGGAGATCAGTCAAGGGAACTATTTGCCTTTTCAAAGCTTTGCAAGCAACAAAACACAGGTCAAACACGGACAGGAGTAACTCTAGCCAGAGCTTGCCCACACAGGGAGCATGGGGGCCGCTCTGCCCACAGCCCTGCAGCGCCTGGTGGGGCTGGTGATGGGTGACAGACCCCCCACCATGGCAGCTCCCATCCTGCCTCTGCTGCCCTCCCGTGCATGGCAGCTGCCGCCACTGCCACAGCCCCTCTCCTCCCGAGGGCAGGGGACATCTCCAGCCCTGCAGCAGCTCCACTGAGAGCCACAGGTGCTGCACAGCTGCTGCCCCGTGAGGAACCCAAACTTCCCTTCCTGGGCAAAGATCTTCCTTGGTTGTTGGCAATCAAAAACTCAGGACAAAGTAAAATTTTCAGTTGTCTTCTGGATGGGACGTCAGGGAGAAGATGAGTTCAGAGGTTGTGGAAAGATCCCACTGGAGCCTTTCAGCAGGACAATGTGAATGTGATGGTGTCTCATAGAAGACAAAATATTGCAGGAAAACTGGAACAAAACAAGGGAGAGCTGTAATGAAAGGTGGCATTTATACTTCATCTCCAGTTTCTCCACTGAGAGTTTCATCAGTGCTGACACCTTCCTTCAGAACACCTCAGTGTCAGCAAGCCAGGGCTGGTGAAGGGAGGAATTTGGCCCAGAGGGTCTCAACTAGCTCTGGTGGCAGCACCAGCTAACAGCTCCCAGGTGCTTTGCCCCCAAAGGAGGGGGCTGTCTCCTGCCCCTGTCCTGGACCGCCTGGCAGGGCAGCTCCCTACTCTTGGTTTTGGCATCCCCCCAGCTCTGGGGATGAGGCTGTGCTGCCGGGTTTGCCCAGCTCTGGTCTCATGCATTAGTTCCTCTCAAGCTCTGCAGCCCATGGTGGACACTCCAGCATCCCTGGTCCTCCTGCTGCCTCTCTGGCCGGGGCAGTGCTGCTTCCCAGGCAGGTCCCTACCCCAGGAGTAGCTGCTCCTCTGGCTGCAACTGCAGGATCCCAGAGCTACTAATTACCAGCTCCAGCCTGGCTCTGCCTTTTAATCCACGCAACATCTCGAAGAATTAATTTTCAGCTGTAGAGCAGCATTCAGAAATATCCCCCTGGCATCTCCCTTTTTGGTAAGTCCCAGCTTGCAAGGGCTGTGCTTAATTAGTGAATTAAATACTCCAGAGTTCAGCCTGGCTCATTGTAACTCAAGTCCTCTCCTGCTGCTGCGTCCCAGCAGACACCCCCACGCACAGAGCACGGGGCCTGCAGCGGGCTGAGCCAAAAGCTTGGGGAGCTGACGGTGGGATGGACGCCCCTCGTCCAGACCATGCACTGTGGGGTGTCAGCTGCCAGGCACAGCAATTGCTGAAACACTTCCATGGGAAGAAACTGTCATCAACTGCCCCATCCACAAGAACATTTGACTTTCCCTTGCTACCCTCTGCCAGCACCACGAGGACTCTCGACTCTCACACAGGATTTCAGACACAGTGGGGATGGGAGCAGGGAGTGGCCTCTCTAGGGATGATTCTTCCCAGCATCAGAGAGTGGCAAAGATGAGCAGAGTGGTCTCACATCCCCCCTCCCACCCCATACCTGGCTCTGGTCCTAGAGCAAAGGGCAGGGTGAGCTGCCCATCTGGGACCAGCGGCACTGGGGCCATCGGTGGTTCCAGGGTTAAGAGCAAGAGGACAGTTGCAGTGACAAGGGGGGGCTGCTTCAGCACCAGGTCCCTGAGAGTTGCCCCCATCTTTGCAGCAGGCTGCAGCCTCAGGACTGACCCGTGGCCATGCTGACCCATGCCACAGGGATGCTCATCCCTCCCTTTTCTTGGTCCAGATGGGAGAGCCATGGAATGGGTGACCAAGACGAGATGGGGACTTTTCCAGGACCCAAACCCCACTCTTGAGGGGAGGGGAAGGTGCAAAGCGATGGCAGCAGCCTAGCTCTACGCTCCACATTCATCAAGCCAGTGGGAGAGCGGGAAGGGAAAGGTGGGTAACTCACAGGACCCGCGGAGTGAAACACCGATGAGCCAAATCCAGCAATTTCAAAAAGCATCTATCACGGCAGAGCAGCCTGAACTCTGGCCCCAGCGAAGGCCACTTCTTCCCAAGTAATCACTAGGTATAAGTACAGCACATTAATAATGCACATATTGATTGGCTCCGACGCTGCACCGCATGCGTGCTGGGATCGATAGCCCTGTTTAAGCACACGTACCGCAAAACTTGCAAGAAATACCACCCCTACACTTCAGCACAACGCTGGGCTGCCACCTCCTAAATGTATTGATTGACAACGCTCCCATCACACCCGCCTCCAGCCCTGGCCTTTCCTGCACTGTCAGACACCCCCCCCCCTTCATTCGCCAGCGCCAGCCCCCACAGGAGCGCGATGCTGTCTCAGAGCCTGGCCTTGCCAGGGGAGTGGAGCAGCTAGTGACAGACGCTGGGGACGTGGAGAGAAGCAGGAGTGGGGCAGAGGGACATGTGTGCAGGTGCAAAGCGTGCGATGCGCTTCCCCAGGGCTGCGAAGGGCCGCGGCGCCAGGAGCAGCGGGTGAGGTTAGCTCCATGGAGCTTGTGCTCGGGCAGTTCACGCCGGGGCTGTTAAAAGCTGCTTTACATATTGATCAAATCGAAGGGGGTTTCTCCCTGTGAACGTGCATCAGCGATTGCTCTGCCTGACAAGCACCCGCTGTGGGCTGGGAGTGGTGTCTGACTTCACTCGCCCTGCGGTGACGCTGCTCCAGCCAGGAGCACTGGGAAAACCATGGCTGGGAGGGGAAGATTTAGGGAAAAAAAAGCATCACCGATGATCCCGGCACCAGGGTGCTGTATTCTGCATGCCCAACATGGCACCTCTGATTGATGAGCCCTGCACTTCACTCCAATCTGTTCAGAGTTAGGCAATAGCAATCATTTATTTTTTTCTTTTCCCAAGCCCTGTCATATATAAAAGCAATGGAGTCAGCAGGCACCGGGTGTCTGGCATGGGAAGAGATTATATTTTTACAAGGTTTTGCAGAAGGTCTATAAAAGTTTGTTCTTCCTCTAAAAACTAAATACAGATACCTCAGTGCCTCCCTGGGAAAAAAAAATTTTAAAAATCCAGAAGAAAAATTAAACTTGCAAATCGAAACATTATGTCTGGATAAAATGTGCCTAAAGAGCCTTTTTATCACTCGTATTAAATGACAAGGATTTTGTGTATAAACTGTGTTTCAGGCCAACACCTCTGGAAAACTGGGGACTTCCCTGGTATTTCTGGTTTGCAGAAACACGCCGCTGCCCGATGCTTCCTCACACGGAGGAGAGCAGATGGGCCTGGGTACCTGACAGCAAGTGCTGGGGTCCAGCGCACCCACCCTGGTCACCCCCAGCTGCCCTGTGTGGCAGGACCGGCGATGCTCGCTCCATCAGGGCCGGGGGAGCTGCAAAGCTACCTGTGCCCCCCAGTTTGGTGGCAATGACCAGCAAGGTGGGGACAGCCAGCCAGAGCCAGAGGTGGGTTTGGTGGCACTGCGATGCCCTGGATCCCTATGGGATTGGGATTCCTGCTGGCAATTGGAGCCAGAGCCAAGATGGGGAGCATTTCTGTTTGGCAGCACCCCTAAGGAAGCCCTGGGGGGGCTCTGCAGTGCCGGTCCCACCGGGCCTGCAGCTGCCAGAGTCGGTTCATTACTGCTGGTCAGGCAGCGTTGTGGGAGATGTTGGAAACGCCAGCATGAATCTGCAGCTATGGATTTTTTTGTGACAGAAGCTGACCCCTTGGGATTGCTGTTCATTACACGTTCGAGAAGGAGCTACTGTAGTTATAGCAAATCTTTTTATAATGATCTTTCATTGTAGATGTAGAGTATTAATTATCAGAGGGTATTAAAAAAAGCATTAGCCCTCTGACCCCCGGAGATGCACGTGGGCTTTTGAGTGTCTCCCGCAGATCTATTTGGGCCACGGGCTGTTCATCAGGGCAGGGACAGGCAGGGAGTGGGTGCCAGCACTGCACATTTGCTGAGCTGAGTCTGTGCCGGGGGGGTCTTCACCACTGGCAGCCCCTCGGCCTGTGCAGAGCAGCAGTGGCCCTCTGCTCCTGCCAACCCCCCCAGGACCAGGCTGCACTCAGCATCCTTTGGGATCACCTGACTCCCCTGCCTCTCTGCAGCCAAAATCTACATGGGGGAAGGGGGAAGGGAAGGGAAGAGACTGCTGACATCAAGAACAATCCTTGTCTGCCCACTCTTGGGGGGTTGGGGGGAGGTGATGGGCACCATGAGGCTGGGACCAGCTGCAGAGGACCAGCCCTGTGCATCCCTTGGCTCCTGCGGCATACAGCTCCAGTGGTGCTGGAACACTGCTGGCAACCCCTCACACCTACTGCCTGGACATGTTCATTCTGTGCTGGCAACTTTAAAAATTGTATTCTCCTTCATTAATGCTGGAATTTATTGCAAGAAGAGAGAATTTCTTTATTTTAAAAAACCTATAGGTGGAACACAAGCAAATCGGTGGCTTTTACTAGCATATAAACGGGAAAAACCTTTGAGATACATCTACATTACACTAAACTGCATCCATAATTCATACCTAAAGGAGAAATTTTTAGCTCCCTTGGAGGTTTGCTGGTATCTATTATTGATGGGACCATGTTAGGCAACAATAGGCTCCCTCTTATTCACACGCCATTTACTGGTTGAGTCAGGCTGCAGCACCTCCGCTCAGCAGCATGAGCTCTCAATTAGATTTTTGCAAGGATTTGGAAGGGATTTAGTTAAGAAGCCGGAGTGATGTGGACTGAGCTGAGTTGGGAGAGTATTTCTAGAGGGATTCCTGCTCCGGGTGGTTAATCAATAGATCAGGAATGTGGAAGACACCCGGAACAATTAGTTTCTATTCAGATCTCGGAGAGCAGCATTTGCTCAGCAAAACTCCGGGGATGCGAGAGCCTTCTGAGCTGGGAACGGCATGATCTGTTAATCGCGGGGACTGGAGGGCCGGTGGCGTGCAGCGGGGCGGAGAGGCTCAGGGTGGAATCACTGAGCGTTTAACTGCGCATAATGCAGGCGGGGCTCAGCACCCCGCCTGGCAAGTCATTCCCGTCCTGATTACACCATTCGCAGACCTTTTGGAGGCGGCTGGATGAAGCCTGAGTGCCGCAGGGAGCAATTGTCCCTTGTGTCCCCAGTTTTCGGTCGCCTTGGGTAGCTGGATGCAGCATCTTCAACCCTGAAGGTCCCAGGTCAGCATCCGGAGCCGGGGTCACCGGGGAGCTCAGAGCTGTAGGAAGCCCGTGGCTGGGCACTGCTGGGCTGCCTGGCGTGCTGCGGCTGTCCCCAGTCCCTGCTGCTCAGGAGAGCCCCATGGGGAGATGATCCACCAGCCCTGCACCCCTCAGAGAGGTCTGAAAGGCTGTGGAAAGGATTGCACAGTGTCCAAGCTGGGAGTGCTGGCACTGCCAGCACCAACCCCTCTCTCCCTCCTTTCCCCACCGAGAAATTTAGCCAAAACATTTCTAAAGCATCTCTGTGCCTGGCAAAGAGAAAGAGGGATGGTTTGAGAAAGTGCCTGTGAAATTTGGGGGTGTGGGGGTGTGGGATGGTGTTAAACTTTTTAATGGTTTTGGTTGGGGTTTTTTGTTTGGTTTGGTTTGGTTTGGTTTTAGCCCCAAATAAAAACCAGATGCTGAAATGTGCTGACTGTTACAGGGCACCTCATCTCCTCCAACAGAAAGCAGCTCCAGCTCCTGCAAGCTAAGGCAGGGACAGTGCTCTAGAACACTGAAATCCCTACTCCAGGGCTGAGGTGAAATGGAGTGTTTGGAGAGGGAAGAGGAAGGGACAGCAGATTATAAATTAGGGAAATGTGTCTAGCACACGCATGTATTTACAGAGCACGTAGCAGTTAGCTTAAATCTAAGATAAAGGCTGCTGTTCACATAAAAATCCCATCCTTCCCAACCCATCAATTCTGCATTGAATGGGATCCAGGAACCGCAATGCAAATCTCAGGGCCACAAATCTCACTGACAATATGTTTTGTTCCACAAACAGTTGCAAAGCCAAGTATAAAACCACACAACAGTCCTTATCTGACAGATTTCCCTTTGATTAGCTTTTAATTGCTCATTAAGATTTGGGTGGTTTACGTCTCCTCTTGCAAGGCAGAGGAGCAGCATCCCTGCAGAGCTGTGGGTGATGTCCAGCAAGCCCATGCTCCTCCCAGAGCTGTGCTCCCACTGCCGGGAGCACTCTGCCTGCTCAGCCTGCCTTGGGTGCTGCTCTCCAGCTTGGGTGAATCCCTCTTGGGTGCTTCTCTCCCTTCCCCGGTTTATTTCAGGGTTAGCCAGCAAGGGTGGAAACAAATGATTGCCGAAGGAGCTGCCAAAGGAAATCTTTCTGGAACAAAACACATCAATGGCAGCTGAGAGCCAAGGCTCAGAGCTTCCCCTGCGTTACCCAGATCTGAGGGTGAATGATTTGCTTCCATTCACTGGCTCAGCTGGAGCGGGGTGCTGAGCGCTGGGGCAGCGCTGGCACCATCTCTGTGCTTGGCAGAGGCCTCCAGCTGCTCTCCCACCTTGCCCAGGTGAGCCAGGCCTTCGGGCACAGGCATGGCGGCTGCTGGCAGGGGGCACAGTTGGGGTGCAGATACCAGCTGCCTGGCTTGGGGCGTGCAGACAGCAGACCCCTCTGTGCCACCACTGCTGGCAAGCTGCAGGGAGGCAGATGCTTGTTTCCTCCTCACTGCTGGGGCAGGCACCAGGATTAGCAGAGCCCTGAGCATGTCAGGGGGCTCATGTTATTGTTTATGAGAGGTTTGCGTGAAATTTTAGGATTTACAAAGTAGTCATATCATTTAATCCTCTTTAATGAGGTTTGGGGATTTATGGGCCAGACATTTTCATTTGCAGCTCGCACAATTAACCTTGGTTAACCTATAAAGAAAACTTCAGGAGAAGTTTGACTCCTTCAATTATTAAAGCTGGGGATTGGAAGCACGTCAGGCAGCCTGCGGTGCCCTGCCTCACTATTGTATCATGTACAGAGAAGGCAGCAGCATCCTGTCCTGCCTCCCAGCTGTGTACGTGCCTGTGTACAGTCATTCTCCCACGGTTCATCCAGGGATTAAGCATCTGCGCCGAGCCGTGGCGGAGCCTGGACGTGCTGCTGGGCCAGGAGCAGTGCTGGGGCTCTGCGGCGCGTCCTCCTCCCAAAGAGGCACCACAGACCCCTGCTGCTGGCCACACTGTTCTCCAGCTGCACCCCTCGCTGCTCCCCACGCAGACCTAGCGCTGTGACCCCCACAATGAGTCCCTGTGCTCCTGCCCTTCTCCTGTGGCTGTGGGGCTGCTCCCCACATCAGGGGTGTCACTTGGTGCCTGCTGGAGCTGGGGCCATGCTCTGGTAGAGTCTGCAGCAGGGACAGCCATGCTGCTGGGACAGGAGACGGCCAGGAGCAAATCCCACTGTGGCAGCAGTGATGGAGTGGAGCACTTGGCCACCAGCAGGGCCTCCTCTCCAGGGGAGCATCGGGTTCACAGGGAACAGACAGCACACAGGGGCTGGGGTGACAGGAGCAGCACCTTGTCCTTGCCCTGGCTTTGATGCAGTGCTGATGGACTTGAGGAGTGGCCCTGATCAAAGGGGTCCTTGTGCCTCAGCTGTGGAGTCCCCAGCTCCTCCGCCTCCAGCCCCCAGCAGTGCCCATGCTGGGGGCAGCGGTTTGGGCAGCGCAGACAGTGTCTTGGCCAGGGCCCAACACATTTGGAACGCAAAGCAAACCCACAGCACAGTGCAGCAGGGACGGGGGGAGAGCCCTCAGCGCAAGGTGGAACACCTGGGCAGTGTCCCCAGCCGGCGGTGACATCTGGGCAGTGCTGCCAGCCTTTTAAAGTTCTTGTAATTCTACAATAAATCAGTATGGTAATTTCTCTCTGCAATAAAGCCCCTATTCCCGTCGCAGGCTCTCATAACCGGCACCTCGATCTTTCTGTGCTCTTTGCTCTTTATTACCTTTCAATGACTTAAGCCCCTGAACTGAATAACTTCATCAAGGTGTCAACCTAAACAGATTTTTCCCTATAATGGCCCAACTCTCACAGGTTCTTAATGAAAAATATTGATTCCGAAGGATTAGTTGCAGATTTATGTGGTGGATGCTGATCCCTCTGTCACCTGATACCTTATCAGTGGATGAAGGAACTGATCCTCCCCGCATGGTTTTAAAAAAGCAATCACAGACTGTGTCAAGCAGGAGCTTATTCCCAGAGAAATGCATATAATGCTGTGTCTGGATCAGATACAATGCTTAACGGATAGCTAATAGTGGGGGCTGAGGAACAGCCTGCATGACTGGGCCAGTTTGCATCTCCCTGCTGCGGGTGGCTGGGCAGAGCCAGCATCCCTGGTCCTGCTCCCGAGGGGCACAGCCTGGCCGGAGGGCTGGGGTCCCATGGCGGCTGCCTCTGCCATCCCTTGCTGGCCTGGCAGGGCATCTGCGCCTGGGCAGGATGGATCTGAGCCACGGCTCATGGGACTGCAAGAGCAGCACCCCAGGTGGTACGGAGTGAGTTTGTTTGGTCTCAGCACATCCATGCAGTCATGCTGTCCTGGCTCTCCGTAGCTCCAGAGCTGCCAGTCTGGCACCATGAACCACCCCAAGTTCCTTACCTCCCCTCCTCCCTCTGGGTCCCTAACATCCCAGCCAACCCCCTGCTTCCCACAGATCCCGGTTACAGCTGCTTCACAGCTGCTTCAATACCACCTAAGGGAGGGTCCAAGGTCTACCAGAGAGGGAGGGAAGGGCTGCTTGTGACTGGTGAAGGAAAAGCCGTCTTTGCAAGGGCAGGAGCTCCTTGATGCTGCTGTGTGGGACTCACCTTGCTGGCTGCTGCCAGCCAGGAACATCCCACACCATAGCCCTTAGCCCTGGCCGGGAACCTCCTGTGGGCTGGGTGGCTCTGTGGCTGAGTGGGTAGAGCCCTGTCCTGCCTCCTGCTCCAACTGCAGGTGAGATTTAACACAGGGAAAAGCTCCGTTTCCCCACAGATGGCTTGGGGGCTGGCAGGCAGCCCTGTGTGTGCAGGGCAATGATAGAAAGCTGCTGGCATGGCCCTAAACTGATCCATGTTATATTGCCCACCAGCAAATCCAGGTTAATCATTTGCTCTAAGGATACATCAGAGACTAAGTGCCGATGAGTGGATCCTCTACTGCACTGTGCCCATGTACCAATGCTTGGGGGTGCCCAGGAGCACCTGCTGCCAGAGGCAGTGCCGGGTAGCAGCTGGGGTCATGCAGTGCATCCCTGGCCCACGGGAGCCTCTCTCTGCCCCACTGGTAGGGCCCCTCCAGCACCCACAGGCACAGGCTGCAGCCACCCCACTAGCAGGTCCCAGGGCAGGGACTGGCCATCCCTGGTCCCCTGGGAGCTGGCAATCAGGTCTGGGGGCTTCCCCGTGTGTGCAGTGGAGGAGACCCTGGCAGCAGCAGCACTGATTGGCAGCCACACATCTGGTATTAATCTTCTTTTTCCCTCCCTTTGGAAACTTGCAACTGAAATTAATACATAAATTACAGCCCAGAGTGAGGCGTTATAAATAACAGCAGAAGGGCTTTGATTATTTACATTTTTATGGAATCTGAACTGATCAAATCCATAGAAGTCACCAGGCACATGGGAGAATTATGTCGTGTTCAGACATGATTTAAAGGCCGCGCAAGAGGGACCCCTCCACGAGAAGTGATCAGGCAGGGCCGGGCACTCCGGGCCAGATGAGCGATGTTCAGACACCGCAAAATAGACCTCAGTCCTTCAGAACTTCAGGGAGAGAAGCAAAAGCGATGGCTGCCCGTGACATCAGCACCTCAAACACCCCTCTGTCTCCCTGCTGTTTGCCGGGTGCGGTAATGAATGTTTTGGCAACAGCCTTGCTCGAAATCTAATAAAATTATTCAACATTCTGTGAGGAGCCTTGGAAAAAGAGGCTGTCCTACAGCTGCTGTGGCAGCAGAGCGGTGCGTTTTGGGTTGATTTAAAACCTCATTCGTTTTTCATTAGCTCAGAATTGCTGCAGACGAAGGTTCATTTTCACTACGTGCGTGGAACGCGAACGAAAACCAGGAGTTTGTTTCTTCCATTTACCTAGCCTATGAAGTCACCCGATTTAAGGATGAAAGGAGCTATTTGCTTCCAATTACCTAAACATGACTGAGAGCAGGTATAGCCCTTCCTCGCTATCCAATGAGCTCCATATTGCTCGTTCCGATAGGTTGCTCACCCCAGTGGGTTGCTCACCCCCCTGCCCACAGCCGGAGCTCACCCCCACTGCTGGGTCTCTGCTCACACCCTGGCATGCTGGGTGGGAACAGAGAAGCTCTTGGCCTCTCCGTGCCTTGGGAGGATGGGCTCGGCATCGCCCTGAGCAGCACAGCACAGCCATCCTCCCTCGGAGCAGCCAGGCCCTGTTGTCCAGGTGGGTGGGCCAGGAGGATGGGGTGCGATCCGCCTGCCCTGGGGTAGGGGGTTGTGATGCACCTTTTCTCAGCTGGTCTCCATCCAGGGCACCCACTCCATGAACCTGGTGGGGTACCAGAGCATTACCTGCAGCAAGCACCAGGCTGCATCTTCCTGCAGGCCTGTGGCTGTCTGCCGGAGGGGTGTGCGGCCCACCAGCTACAGAGGGTGGCAGCGGGCAGAAGCTGCCTGTGCCAGGAGCAGGGCTTGCAGAGCTCCCCAAAAAAGGGTGCGGAGCCCCTGTGCTCACCCATCTCCCTGGCATCTGGCCAGCACCAGTCCTCATCACACTGACCCTGTGCATCAGCCACCCCCTGGCCCCCTCCCAGAGCTGGGTGCAGCCGAACACTCCTTCCCTCCCCCAGAGCAAGGAGCTGTTTCAGGCTGGGTCGCTCTTCTTTTTGATTCTGTAATTTACACGATAATCACACTCCATTCACATTCCCAATTACTTTACCACTCAGTGTAGAAAAAAACTATTCCACTGATTAAAACCACAATAATTAAAATTGAGGCTTTGTGCTGCTTCTGCCTTTTAAACATTTTACAAACTCCCCCCCCAAATTCCTAATTTCAAAGCTCCCATCAGGGTCCCAATTTCATGGCTAATTTGTGGAGCCATTGCCTGTGTAATCGTTAGTGCTGCTGGCGCAGGGTGGGCCGCAGGCAGCAGCCCCAGCAGCTGGGGTGAGCCTGGGGCTCACATCCTGCTGGCACATAGTTAATTCTTCATTTTTGCATTATTGTTCTGCAAGCTTTGGGTGTTTGTGGGCACACCCACCAGGAGTGGGAATGGAGGGGGGGGGGGGCGCACACTTCCCACACACCCCTATTTCACTTGCTCTCAGGC
Organism: Zapornia atra; assembly: GCA_013400835.1. Classification (NCBI taxonomy): domain Eukaryota; kingdom Metazoa; phylum Chordata; class Aves; order Gruiformes; family Rallidae; genus Zapornia; species Zapornia atra. The sequence goes on along the minus strand of VZTU01007467.1, from coordinate 956,546 downwards.
AGCCAAGCCCCCACCCCATTCCTTTTCCCTGCCAGGGTCCCAGCGCTGCCCATCCCCTGACAGGTTTTCCACCCCTCTGCAGCAGTCCCCCACCCACTGCCCAGCCCCTGCCCCGCATGGAAATGGGTTGAGCTGTAACCACAGCGAGCCCCTTTCCAGCTGCCTACCTGAGCGGTGAGGCCGTAACACAGTTTTATCCAGGTTTTTTTCCCCACTCCGGGTCTTCCCACCGAGTTCTTCCCCATAAACTGGGTGCACCCTGGGCCCAGGCACACCTTTTGCTTCCAATGGAAAAAGAGGAGCAGAGAAGCAGCATATATTCTGTATGCAAGAATAAATGATAATGGATTTTAATTACATCTAATTGAGTCTCCAGAATTCAGACAACTTCCAAATTAACACCAATTAACATAGTATACTTGATATCCCATAACATTTAATTAAACCTCTTAAAATAAGATCTGTAAATCTCCCCTTGAAGCTTCACAGAGATGATCCCATCGGATGCTGCACCTTAAAGGTATTTAAATAAAATCCTTACACAAGCAGCAGCTCCAGACCCCACTGCAGAGCAGCACACACGCATGACAGAGGTGAATCTTTGGGTACCGCTGTTAATAAACGGGGCTGATGAACCAGCCCATGAGCATCAAGTGGGTGCATTGGGACAAGCAGAGAGTGTCTCCCACGGTGCTGCCCAGGCAATGGGGAGGTCCCGCATGGCAGCCAGCTGCTGCCAGCTCCCTGCACCCTCACCGGGAGCCAGTGACCACCAGCACCAGCACAGCAGTGTCAGTGGCAGGGCTTGGCAGAGGTGATGCAGTGGGGTGAGGAGCCGCGGGGCAGGAGGTCTCACCTTTGTTTCCCCGCAGCCCTTGGGACATGGGGTGCTGGGGAAACCCCCCTCACCAGTGCTGGAGACTGCCTCGGGTGCTGGAAAATGATGGATGAGCCTGGTTAAGCTCGAGCCTAGTTTAGCTCAAGCCCAGGGTGCCCACACACAGGTCTGCCAGCCGCACACACGCTGCCGGGGCTGCTGGCTGCGTCCTGGGCATGACGAGAGCTCACTGGGTGGGGGCACCTGGCGTGTTGCCCATACGTCCCCTCTGGCTCCTCATTTATTGTATGACATCGCTCGAACACTCTCCCTCCTTGTGGCATAAGCCAATTACGCAAGACCAGCAAACACGACGAGGCTTTGGAACTAAACATCTGGTTGGGAGCCAGCTGAATAACTGCTAAAAATTGTTATTTTTCTGGTTGTCACCATCACGGATCACAGCCCTTATAATTTGCTACCTACAGCTCTCTGCTGGATGTACATTTCTTGTCCCTAACCTGCATCTAAGACAGATTCCAGCTGTGCAAAATCATATTTCACTTTATTTAGTGTCATGGAAACCTTTGCCTAGACAACAGAGGCACAATGCCAGCCCGGTGCAAGGAGCTCAGCTCCAGCGCGGACTCGAGCCGCGGGGAGAGCGTGGTGAGTCACTGAGTCACTGCCTGCAGCCCCCGTGCCTCCCTCGGCCCCTTGCTCACCCCCTGGCCACGGCATGAGCCCCTACTGCACTTCCCCAGCAGCAAGCCAGCTCCGCAGCTGATCTTCAGGGCTGCCAGTCGAAACAGGGCACCTCCGGCTACAGGATCCATCTCCCTGGGTACCGTCACCTGGGGATACCACCCTTGCTCCTGGGTCTCCCACCCTGGGTGATCCTGGGTCTTGTCCTGGCCTCAGTGTCTGGCTGGGCAGTTTGTGGGGTCCTGCCCCCCGAGGTGGGCTCTGTCAGTGAGGCTGCCAGGGCTCAGGGTATGAGGGGAGGAAAAGAGAAGCCTATAAATAACAGGCGACGGCGGCAGCCAAGGGTTCTGGGAAAGGCCCGCTGAAACATCCATAACAAATAAATTATAAAAACCTGAGGAACTAACACACAGCCTCCCCTCCACTCTGACAGGCTGCTGACCTCCAGCTCTCAACGGCAGCGAAATGCCAGGAGACGAAAATAGCAAAAAACACCAATTAAATATTAAACCTCACAAATGTAACGCGGAGCAGGAGAGGGGCTGGGGACAGGCGTCAGCTCCCAGGGCAGGGGGGAGCGCCCCACCCAGCCCCAGCGGGCTGCCACCCTCTGGGAGCAGTAAGGACGGTCTGTGCTGGAGATTAAAGCGGAACTTCCAAGCTCATTCATCACGAGAGCACTGAATGCTGATGACAGTGTCACGGGCGCGGTGGAAATCCACCTCCTGTTGGGGTTTCTTGCATGCTTACTCCTGACGTTTGTCTGCTCTGCAATTCCTCTGGGTCTGAATTTGCTCCTCAGCTCCTTTCTTCCCTTTCCCTTTCCCTTTCCCTTTCCCTTTCCC
>VZTU01007467.1:921532-940231 GCA_013400835.1 Zapornia atra | reverse complement strand
GGCCCTCCCCAGTCACAGCCAAGCACTCGCCCGGGCCAGCCTGCAGGCAGCCGCCCCATCCTCTGCCTGCGCGCCCGGTGCGGGTCCGGGGTCCCCTCGAGCTGTCCCTGTGCCCTCCCGCAGACCCCGCAGCGCTGCCACCGAGCGGGGGTGCTGAGGAAGCCCCGCAGAGCACCCGCGTTCCCGCCGCCGGGTGACAGGCTGGGCCCGGGTGCCCACACTGCCTGAGGACGGGCGGGCCCCGTGGAGAAGTCCCTGCGGGACGGGCAGCTCGGCCAGCTCCNNCGCTGCCCCGGCTCCTCGGAGAGGAGCCTGTCCCACCTCCTGCCCCGAGCGGGAAGGGGATCCCAGCTTCTGCCCCGGAGCCAACGAGCCCGCCCGCGCCCCGTGTGCAGGGCAGGTTTGGGGCCGCGCTGCCGGGGCCGTGCCTGGGCCGTGCGGGGCAGGCGTCGGGGCCGGTCCCGGCGCGGCACCCTTTCCGCTCCGGAGGCCGTGCCGGCGGCCTGCCAGGCTGCGGTGTTTCGGCGGCTCAGCAGAGTGTGCTCTCTGCTCGCACAACGCTGCCTGCGCCGTCCGGGAGCCGCTCCTGCTGCAGGCCTGGCACCTGCCTCGGAGGGGGAAAGTTTGCATATTCTTTTCCTGCAAGACTTTGTATCGAAGCCCCGCTGCTCTGGAGGAAGCCTGGCTAAAAGAAGATGGAGCCCCATCTCTCTCCTTCGCCTGCCTTTTCCTGCAGCCCGGCCCTGCGATAGCCTCTGCCCAGCTCTGCGTGTGGCTCTCCTGGGGACTCCCGGCTGGTTTTGCTGGTGTCAAACCCTCCCTCCCGGCAGTAAGGAGCACATCGTGCTCATCAGCCCCCGGAGAGTCTGAAGAGGCTTCAAAGCAGCAAAACCCTTCCTTCACCTTCTCTAGTAATGAGTGTAGCTGGATTAGGCTGGGCTTTAGCTGCACTGCCATCCGTGCAGGCTGGAGCTCTCTTTGGGGAAAGGGAAAAGAAGTACAGTAGCAAAATACCCCCTGTTAACCCTGAGGCAGTAACAGGTTGCACTGGAGTGGATCGGTCACCATTTGTACTGGATTTCTGCCTTACCGAGAGAACGTGTGGCTGTTTCTGTGTTAAGTGAGCTTGCACATCTGGAAAAGGCCAGGCTCCACAGCACCCTGGAGCTGCCTGTCCCCGAGGAAGCCAGTGAGCTGCACAGTTCTCTGTGAGCAGAATCTGGATGCACATGCTGGGCTGGAGCTGAACCCATGCCTTCTGCGGGCTGTGTGCTGCTCCGGCGCACAGCTTTCTCTGTTGCCTGGTTTTGTTCAGGTGGCTGGAGAAGGTGAAGGAGGGAGGACAGTGGGTGCCGTGGGGCTTCCTTTGGCAGGTCCAAGCATGTGCGCAAAGCCCATGGAGGGCCGGGCCTGGTGTGCTGACCCACAGATCCAGGTCCCCATCAGAGCCAGACCTGCTGCTGGGGCCAGCCAGCCGCAGCTCACAGCCGGGCCCGGGGGCAGGGCTGGAGGATTAGCATTCACATCCCCTCCCCGCTAATAGATGGGACTCCAGAAAGCGCAGCGCCTGCATCTGCCGTTTCATTACACTTTGTTAAGCACCCTGTAACTATGACCGATGGCGCTTCCCCGGGCGGCTGCTGCTGTGTGCGATTCAGTCGTATTTCTGCTGTGCTGGCAGCACAGAGCCGAGCAAAGGATAAGTGTAGCTGTGTAGAGACGTTCACGTGGGCTTCTGAAGTGATGCTGAGGGAACTGCAGCAAGAAAAGCAACAGCTTTGTAGGGAAATCCGGAGGCGGGGAAAACGGCTGCTGACAAAGCCGTTGTGGCATGGCTTATTGAGTGCCTAATGAAGGCTGGCACCGTGCTTGAGCACCTTGCCCTGCTGACAGGCTCCTCCCCACTCTGTCCCCTGCCTACCAAGGAGACCTCCTGGCCTGTCCCCCTTCCATACACCAGTAACCTGTGAGGTTCCTTCATACATGCACCACTCCTCCCCAGTAATAGCTAGGGCCATGCCTTGCCCCAGGGCACGCTGTGAATCCAGTTCCTGTGCATCCATGCTGTCCACTGCCTGGGAGTCAAGGACCTGGAAAACATTCCTTTCCATCCCCAAAGAGCCACAAGAAGCCCTGGTACCGCACACGGTTCCCAGCTTGGCACAGGGGGAAGCTGCTCAAATTGCCCTGGATCCCATGGCTGGTGGGCTGCACTTGTACGTTTAAAGATGCTGAATGTGGGTAAACACTATCAATGGCACTTGCTTAAATAGGGGATGGATGTCTGGTGTCCTGTGGACATACTGTAAAGGATGTGCTGCCCTGATTAAGTGTCTTGGGGACTTTTCTGTCTCAGAGTGAAGGCAGACAGTGGAGCACCTGGCAACTCTTTGCATGCCAAGACTTTGCAGTACAAGAGGAAACAGATGGTGCTTTGCATTCACAGAAGACAAGAGCAGAGAAGTCTCTTCTGGCACTTGAAGTGTGAGCTAGGCGAAGAGCAGGATTTTGTATCTTCAGATAAAATCTTCCCCAAATATGCTCATGTTCTGGCAATAAACTAAAAAATCAAATCTTGGCTGTCCTTACTGGTGCATCAGCCTTTGCCCTCCTGGATCTGAGCTGCAGCTGGCAAGAAAGAGCAGTCAGTGTCTTGGGATAAACACTGTAGCCCCCTCTGAACATGCCCATGGCCCTTCTGAGGGTATCACAAGCTGGTTAGAGCTCCCAGAGCAAACAGTAGGATGCCAAACGGCGTGTAAACACCCACACAAAGTCACTCTTTACCCCTGGGCAGGTGCAGGTGTGGTGTGAAGATCCCTGATGTTCAGTTTTCCAGCAGCCCTAGGTACAGGGGGTGACAGGCTGGTGCCCCTGCAGCTCTGTCTGCAGCAGGTGCCAAGGCAGAGGTGGTTCCCTGGCCATACAGGGCTCTGGGTCTTCTGTAACGTCTGATTTGCTCAGTGGTAACCTGCAGCCCTAAGGATGGGATCATGAACTTGTGAGAATTGTCAAGTCCTCTCTTTGCAATAAATCAGCATCTCATTGCATTTGTAATGTATCTTATCAGCTTAATAGAATCCTTATCCAAGAAGCACTAATCCAATTCCTCTGGAGAGATGTGTCTGATGAGATTAATTAATCTGTTTGCACTGGAGATTTTCTTAACACTTGGACTTCTTCAGGGCCAACTCTTCTCTGAACCCGGAGCTGTTCTGTCTGAACTGGGGAAGAAAGGGGAGAAGGCATCATGAAAGTGGAGAAAAGACCCTGGTGCTGTGTCTGCTCCAGTCAGTCTGGGAGGGAGAACGTGTGGTAGAAGGGATTTGGGGAAGCAGGGTGTTATCCCCGGGTGCTGTGAGCCCTGCAGCTGGTGCAGGGCCCTGCTTCTGGCTGTAGCTACCCTGCCCCCTTGGGCATGGCCCCCCCAGGCTTGGGGACCCCTGGCTGGGCACCAGGCTGGTGCGCTGTGTGTCCAAGCCCCATGCTGCAGGTGTACAATGCCGGACACCGGCAGCGCCTGCCTCCCTCCAACGTGGCACATCTGACAGGGGAGCTATGCAGGGCTCTGCTGTCTGGTGCTTTTCTGAATTGTCCCACTTTTTATGTATATATTGGTGAGTAAATTTGCCACATCAAGCTAATCTAACTCCCAGCAGAGCCCTCGGTGCATTAAAACACGATGGAATCAAAATGATGATGTTTTAATTGCCAGTCAGTATGGGCACGCCTATTTTTAGCCATTATCTTCATAGCTGCTGAGATAAAAGCTTCAGAAAATTGTTAGGTTTTGCTCAGGTATTTGCTTGATTACACCAAGATTATTGTGTTGGTCGATGGTGTGTAGGTGAGGGGGGGAGTGGAGTGGGTGGGAAGGGCAGCAGGGGGTCCGCTCCTGCAGCAGGGCTCCCGAAGGCAGAGCATGCCCCATGTCTGCATCCAGGGTTGGCCCAGCTCCACTCAGGTCCTGCAATCTCCAGTCTCTAGTGTCCTCCAGCTGCTGTTCCTCAGGGTCTGGCAGAGATGGAAACTCTGCAACACTTTGGGAGCCAGGGCAGCTCGGGGCCACTGGCTTACAATTGGTGAGCCCAGGCTTGGGGACATCACACTGCAGAGCTGCTCTGCCACTCTCCAACCTGCCCCACTCTGGCCCAAGGAGGAATCAAGGCTCTCTGCAGTCCCACCAACTTAACTGGGGACTCTGCTGTCACCCTGTCAGCTGGCCTTGATACCCAGGGTGCTCCCAGTGCCGGGGAGTACAGAGGGCATCGCTCCTGCAGCCCCAGAGCAGGAGCTCGACTGCCCTGCCTGTGCAGAGATGATTGTCCTCTGGTGCAAGCCCAGGACACGGGACGGTGGCTGTGGCAGGCTGGTCTCAGAGATGGGGACACATCACTGAACACCATGCCCAGAGCTGTCCCTAGTCTCTGGAAAGGACTTTAAATATCATTAACGTTTGTATTCAGATACGCTCTCCCTGCCCCTTCTCCCATACAGCAAGAGAGGTGATTTAAAATTTATCAGCAAGTGTCAAGATAACCTATGCAATTCAGAATCAAAGTGCAAAAACCAGCACAAAATGACAGCTGCAGCATCCATGGAGTCACATGTTTCATCCCAGTACGTACATGAAAATTGCAATGTGCTTTTCTGCTATTCAGGCTGAAGGGCGCCTTTAACACAGACCATCTCCTGATATCAAAGTGAATGATTTCTTTCATTATTCCTGGTTATGAAGCCTATTTTCATGTTATTTGTCATTTGTGAAGCAATTTGGTTTAAAGATGGCTCAAAGCTTTTGTACTGAGCAATCAGGGAGAAAGTTAGGGAAGGAATAACTAACGGGAGGATTGGGATTCCTCATCTGCTCCTGCGCAGCCACACGCAGGAGCTGCCCTCTCGCAAGGCAGGGCCCCATTCCCTGGCAATTGGATTATGTGAGCGCTCTGAGGTGCAGATGATTTCCAGGCAGGTGGGTGTGCAGGAGAGGGGTCTGGCTCTGTGGTTTCAGCTTCCCAAGAACTAACAGCACCTCTGGGACACATGGGAATTTAAGTGACTTTGGAGCCAAGCGACTTTCTGCTACTCACAAATTTGGACTTAAGAGCCAATCAATTGTGCAGTTGTTTTTGCACTCTAGAAATGGAGTATGGATCTGCTGGAGGAATTTTAGAGGGACTTTTTATCCTCCCATCTGCAGCTGGGCTGCTATTCCTCATGCTGAAAAGCCTGCCATAAGAGCATCCTGAAACCCAAACCTCGCGCTGCTGCAGGGCTGATATATTGCTCACCAAGGAGTAATACTGTGGCACCAGCTAGGAGGGAAACAAGGGGCAGAATCAATTCTCCAGCAAGTGTTGTTTGATTTTGTCATAAAACCCTAATATTCTATATTTAAAAACGTAGCTGCTCAGCCTTGAGATGAAAAGCTGTGGCATTAAAATGCCACGGAGGGCAGCTGCAGCCAGCGAGCACCAGTTGATTTCCACCCCAGGAGATGGGCACGTGTCCCTGCTGTGCTGCTGGGCTGAGCCAGCCCCAAGCCCTGCTCGTGCCATTACCCCCACCCTGGCTGTGGGGCTGCTTCATATCTCCATCCCCGCAGCGTCCTTGTCCCTCCACTGCTCCCACAGCCAGAACTGGCCCCGTGCTGTACCATGAGACAGAGTGGCCCCCCATGCAACATGTCCCTGGTCACCCACGAGGGCTCTGGGGACACCTTGCCTCTCACCCGGTTAGTGCGCAGGGCTGAGGACAGCCTGGCATCCTGCCTGCACCATGGTTCCAAGGGGGTGTCCCCATGGAGCACGGCACCCAGTTGGGGCTGGGGGGCGCATGGCCAGAAACCCCAAGGGGAGCAGGGCCCACAGGCAGGGGGGCTGAGCAGCCTTTATGGAGGTGCCACAGGCCCCCAGTCTCAGGGGCTGGTCCTGCGGCTGCAGAAGATGCTGCTGGCCCTGAGGAGCTGAAGGCACTTTGTGCTCAAGACAAGCAGCTTTGATCTAAGTACAGAGGTAAGAATCCCATCACTTCCAGGAGGATATTTTTATTGGCTGCTCGCACAGAAGTGTCATAGCAGGTCTGAAATAGCTACTGATGTAACAGCAAATATAGGGAATGTGCCTGCAGAGGCCCCTCCCGACGGAAACAGAGTCCATCTGCTCCAGCACCAAGCACATTTCAAAAGGGGTTTAGTCCACTTTCAGGGACTTTGTTCTCTCTCTCTGTACTCGGTATTTTAAGACTGAAGTGAGATAGGGTGATGTGAGTGGGGGTTTATCATGCCCACAGCAAAGCTCCTCTCGTGAGCAGAGCATGGCACAGGGGAGCCCGGGGCAGCCACAGTCAGGGCATCCATAGCAGGTCCCTCTGAAGGCAGAGACCTTCTGGGGCTTTCTGCCCTTGGGGGCTCTTACCTGGAGACAGAAATCACAAGGGCAATAACAGAACAGAGCCAGAATGGGAGAAGCCTGTCCTGCTGTGGGACCTCCAGCCGTGGGGCAGAGGCAGGTGTCAGGAGTGCTGCTGCACCCATGCGCCCTGGATCCTGCTGCACAAGCAGCAGCTTCCTCCCCCAGCAGACTCACCCCTGCCCATAGAGCACCAGGCACACGATTCTCTCCAGCCCAGCAGCAGAAGCAGTGTCAGCGGGGTGTCCACCCCGGGGTGAGAGGCAGCTGATCCCCACCTCTCCAGAGCCATCCCGCGGGCAGGATCTGTTCTGAGCCGGGGATCCGCTGTGAAGCAGGAGCAGTGGTCCTGGCTGGCAGGAGGTGGATGGCTTCAGCTGAGCCGGTTCCCACAGTGGGGACCAGCAGTTGCCATGGTGTTCATGAGGAAGGCGATGGCTGGTGATGGCAGGCTGGGACCTTGGTGCCTGCTGGCTTCAGGCAGCTGAGGTGGCCGTGCTGCTGGCTCCAGCACTGCTGGCACAGGGGTGCACGTGGTGCCAGGCATCAGGCAGGGGCTCTGAGGGTGGTTTGGGGAGTGTGGGCAAATGTCTTTTAATAGAAATTTCACCTATTTCATAAAGATGCCTATTTTTTTTTAGCAGAAAGTTAATCTGCTTTCAAAAGAACTACAAGAGGTAGTTGCTCTTAAGCAAGACCCACATGTTCTTACTTTAACTAAGTATTATGCTTTTCAAGGATATTATTTTTAATGCAGAGCTTATTTCCCCCACTGAACACTCCCTGCCCCCAGAATGCCATTCCCAGCCAGAGCAGCTCCATGGTTTCCCTCACAGCAGAGTCAGGGTCCCAGGATGGTGCCCAGGCTGACCCACCTCTGTGCTGGCCCTGCAGGGATGGGGATGCAGAGGAGTTGGGGGGGGCCCGGAGAGGCAGACCCAGCTCGTCTCTCCTCCCCTGCCTGCACCCCCAGGCAGAAGGAGGCAGGTACAGCCCAGGGGGTCCCTTTGCTCCCCATCCTTTATCGCCCCTGCACATCCTTGTCCCTTTGCATCTCTCCTGGCCCCCACATGAAATGTTGGCTGAGAGAAACATGAATACAACAGACCCTTAAAAATGTGCTTTATCAAACTCCTGTTTCTCCCACCAAACCTGCAATTAATTCTGTGCTGATTAGAAGTCACCACTAATGAAGGAAGCTGGTGGAGGTGGGCTGGGGTGCAGCACGTAATAACTGCACTGGAGCACTTCAGAATTAATTGTAAAGGCAGCAGAAAGGTGGAAAAGCCGCAGTAAGCCTAACGAGTCAGCAAAGCAAAGTGCCAGCTCCCTTGTGCTGCCCTTCTTGCTGCATTACAGTGCTCTGAGCTTCCTGGGACTTACCGGTGGGTGCTGAGGACCCCAGACAAGGGGGATTCATATTATGCCCAGTCCAGCAAAGGGCATCTCTGCCATCCCAGGGCTGCAGCTGGCCTGGGATCTGAGAGGTGGTGTGCATGCAGGGGGACCCTGGGAGCTTTCTCCTGTCTGGGGATGTGAGGGAACACTCAGACCTTACAGCTTCTCCTGCAAGGCACACAAGTGTGGTGGCTCTTAAAATTACAACAGCTTAGAGACGAAAAGAAAGCCACTTCTGTGACTGAAAATTAAAGACACTGCTTCCTAATCATCATAAAATTTACTTCTAAAATAAGATACTTAATTAAATGTATCCATTCTTCTGATACTACTCAAAAGACTTAAGTCCAGAAATGATGCAGAGATACTGTGGGATAATGTATTCATGTGGATGGTTATCTTCCTCATAAAGGCATTATGAAAGTAGCAAAAGTAATTGCATTATATTTATGTCAATTCTCTTATTTAACTTGGCTGCAAATGAAGTATTCTGTATTGAACTGCAACCCATTTTAATTTACAAAACCAGCTCTGCTTTGCTCAGTAGTATTGCAACTAATGAAAAATGACTCAAAGGAACAGATCTTTTCCATATGAATGCTTGTATAGACCCTGAACAGACAGACTCGATAGATGGAGCAGCTGCCAGGGCTGAGGCAAGCTGGGGGCTGAAGGAAAAAATAAACCGAGTTTTAGCTTGCTCTGGAACTTGCAGGCACACAGGGCTTATCTCCCTGCCAGGCCCCTCTCCTGGGGGATGAGGCCAGAGGAGCCCCTCTTCTCTCCTCTGGGCACCACTGTCCCCTTGGGATCTGTTGCAAAGCTTCCTCCAACCTCATCCCACAGGGAGTGAGTCTCAGCTGTGGCTGTCTCTGCTCCTCAGGGCCAGGCTCTGCTCTCCTGGGCTGGGAAGTGCTGCCTCCCTCTCCCTGCATACCAGCACTGCTCCTCACCACTCCCCACCTCTGCCAGCAGCTCCCTACAAGTGAAGTCCATCAAGGCTGCCAAGCACCTTCCCAGCACTGGCTGATGGGGTCTGGTCCTGACTGGCCCAAAATGCATGTCCCTGCTGGCAGCCAGCTGGGTGCTTGGCACAACCTGAGCAGATCAGAGGATCTTCGAGCTGCAGTCGGACGCGGAGCCCACCATGGGGCCAAGGGAGCACCCCAGGGACAGGGGCTGCAGAGCTGCCTTGCTCCTGCATCCCGCCCTGCACAGGATAGCTCGCCTGCCCGTGCCTGCTGGCCTCAGTTTGCGTCTCAGACCCGTTTGGTGAGGAGCAGGGCCGTCCCACGCTGGCCCATCGCGTGGCAGCGGCATCCCAGCCGCGGCAGAGCCGCCCCAGCACCAGACGTGCCCTTTGCTGCAGGCGGAGAGGCGGCGGCGCGCAGCCCTCCCGTCCCTGTGTCAGGGCTGTGTGCTAATCCAGCCTGATGTGCCTGCACACAGAGGCATTCTTGAGTGTGCTCAAACATGGTAATTTATTATTATTTATTTACAAGCAACAGAATGTCTTCTGACCTTTCAGTCCTGCCGGGCCAGCTCTAGAGACGTGCCTTTAATAGTGTCTTACACATCCAAAGAATGCCAAACCCAGTGCCGTCCCAGGCTGCATCTCGATGGCAAGAGGGGCTGTCGTGACTGGGGGGCTCTTTGCTCCAGCTGGAAAGAGCACTCAGAGCTGGCGGTGCCAGTGTGATGGGCTTGGGCAGCTGGCTGACCACCATGGTGGGCAGGGGGGCTCCCCGGGCCAGGCAGCCTCTGCTCTCTGCCATCCTCCTAAGTGCTTTATCTCATGTCTGTGTCCTCTAGGCCCGTGCTTGGCCACATCCATCAGCGGGGCCCCCCAAGCCCCGATCAATCTCCCAGCCAGGCACTTTGCATTATATCTGAGCAAAGGGCTGTGCCTGCAGTGCCGTGTCCTCCCATACTAGCCCCCCGAAAGGATTCCCTCCCACCCAGGGAGTGCCTCAGCACTGCATCCATCAGACCAGCCCTCTCCTTCCCCAGAGGCTGGAGACATGTGTGCTCATCCCCATCGGCTCTCTGCAGACATCACACCCCTTCCTCCTCCTCCTGCCTTCGCCTGCTCCACTGGTCTCTGGCATCCCCGGGATGCGCTGCCCTGCTCTGGTCCCTGACATCCCTGGGATGCTCTGCCTTGCTCCGTGCTTTGGCCCAGCAAAAGCCTCCAGCTGCTGTGGGCTGGGCTGGGAGCCCGAGGCAGCACAGGGAGCTGGGACACTGTGCAACAGTGTCAGAAGGCTCTCTGCTTTCTCAAATATGTCAGTAAAGGTTTTGCTTACATAACCCTGGGGATCACAGCTCACCCTCCCAGCCCCTGGGAGCACTGGATGAGCACTGCCTGGTGCACTTCCTAAACCCTGCCATAGCCCCAAGGTGGGGGCTTTCCCCCTGCCAAACCCTAGCCCTGGCACGCTGGCACACTGCTGGGGCTCTGCTGGCTGGCAAATGGCACCGTGGCCCCAGTCAGCCAGCTCCATGTCTCCCTCACCGCCCTCTGCTGCGGGCGCAGGAGCGCGGGTGCTTATTAAGCACATCTGAAGGCCACCGCTCCCAGGCAGACGTGGAGATACAGAGATGCTCCCTGTCAGTGACAATATTAATGGTGCATGATTTACAATCTCCTGCATGCCTGCTCTTCTGGCAGCAAGGCATCCGCTTCAGGCCCGTTTGGGTGGTTTAGGTCTGTCCTTGAGGATGTAGCAGAGTTATTGAGAGGGCACAAACATCGATTGATTCACAGTGACTTGCTTGGCAGACAGTTTCACATGGTTTTATGGGAAGGGAAAGTTTGGGACAGGGACCCTTTGGGTGATTGTCATGCGCCCTGCAGCCAGCCCTGGTGTCCCTGGACGTCCCTGATGCTGGTATTTGGTTCCCATCTCTGAGCAGCAGCAAAGCCCACCCTGGCACTGCCCCATGGGATGTCCTGTCCCCCCCACACTGTGGGAAAGGGCTGGAGCTCATGCCACTGCACCCTCCACCTTGGGGAGCTGACCTCCTCTGCATCTCCTTATAGGCAGCTGGTCCCACAGGCTAGTCCTGTCCCAGCAGCACCGATGGCCACTCAGTACTGGGTCCCTACATGGGACCTGCCCTGTGCCATCAGAACTCACCGAGCCCCATGGCAGCCACGTGTGCCTGCTCCAGCTGACCCGTCACTGTGCCTGGGTGACTGCAGGTAGAATGTCCTCAAACTGCTCCTAAAACAAGGTGACAAATCCTATTTGTGCCATTCCTGGTGCAAAATGCTCCCTGTGGAGGGGCCGCCGGGAAACAGCCCTGGAAATGACACGCTGGGGTGAGCACACTTAAACCCCATGGAAAGGACGAACGACTCCTTACTTCCCTCATGCCAGCCCTGGCTTGATGTCCCCTTGTTTTGTACTCTTGCAGCATGTGTGCTCTGGAGACACTTGGATGAATAGAGATGAGGAGAGGAAAGAGATGTCCATAAAAATTCACCCTGTTCAATAAGCTGGAGCAGAGAGACACTGAAATCCATCATCCTGCAAAGCCATCTCTATTTTAAAGCTTGCAGTGTTCTCAAGTAGCCAGACCCCGCTGGGTCTGTGGCAGCTGGGAAGCAAGGGTGATGGTTTTCAAGAGGGAAAAATTCATGCAGATCCAGGTAGCTGCAAGGCAATGGGTGGTGGTCATCCTGCAGCCCAGGGCTGGGCTCTGGGGTGGCTGGGCAGGACAGGCAGCCCAGGAGGACCTGTTTGGGATGCCTATGGCTGCAGGGGCTTGGGAACCACAGCCCCCAGAGTGTGCCGGGACAGGATGGCATCCCCACCACCCTGCAGCACAGCCAGGGAGGACCTAGGGACCTTGCTTTAAAAAATGCTCCTGCAATATCTGTGGGGAAGCACCCTCAGGACAGAGGTGGATTTTGCCTGATCCCAAGCACGCAGAGCACATGCCTGCACAGCGCCCACACGGGTGCTTGGGGGGAACCCCCACCAAGCTGGCAGCAGGTATGGGTGCAGAGGGCAGACCTCCTCCAGCACGCCAAAAAGGGATGGCATGTCTCCCCACTGCAGGTGACAACCTCAGGGATCACTGTGACCACAGGGGATATAGCTCTGTAGCCCGGGGCTATATGGGCTGCTGGCCAGCACTGTCCCCTACCACAGAGCCCCCTCCTGCCCCTGCAGCCCCCCGGCACTTCCATGGGGCTGCCCCAGCTCATCCACTCTTCCTCCACAGATGCTCTGTCACATAAACTGCTCCCTGATTTCTGAGACATTTGAGTCATGGATTCTGACATCCTGGAGGCTGCCTCCAGCCAGGGCATCTGAGGGGAGATGAACGTGGATGACAGCAACCGATCCATCCCTGTTCAGGTGGCGTGTATCCCTCGTCCCAGCCAGCCAGCCAAGGCAATTACGCTGCCGGTGTGCGGGCTGGAAGGGGCAGCGCTGGAGGAGAGGGGAAGTTGTGAACATATTTTCTGCCAGCACAACTGACTGAATGACTAATGCCCTGCACATCCCTGGCTCCCACCGCACAGCTAATAACCAGACGGATGCAAAGCTGTGGCTGCTGCCGGCAGTGCCGGGGCGGTGTGATGGGGGCCAGAGGGTGGGAGCTGGGGGAGCAGTTGGCTCAGCGTGGCAGGAGGACACAGCAAGACAAATGTCTCCCTGGTATTTATAGGTACAGGGTACTGGTATAGGCTGGGTCCCAGCAGACCATCACCCGTTCCTGCCCCCAGCAGAGAGGGCGAGGGGCAGGCTGAGTTTGGGGCATCCTGCACACTGTTCCTGGCTGCCCAGGGCACTGGGTTCTGTGCCTCTGCATTGCCCTGGCTGTGGCATGAGGGGACTGGGAGCATTGCCAGCATCTGAGGGACCAGCCTGTTTGGGAGGCAGACCCCCGAGCACAGAGGGAAGCCCCCCAGGCTGGCAGGTCGGCTGCACCCCGCACCGCTGGCACTCCAGGCGAGCAGCACGCACTGCGGCAGCTCCCGCTGAGCGGCACCCCCAGATGTAATTGAATTCACACTCTTGGATTTAACTCGTTATCCTGTCAAGATTTTGGCATTTCAAATGATTCGCAATTGCTTCAATTATAAAAATGGGGGTGTTTAGACAATTCTACCCACCCTGCCTTCTGCCCTTCCTGTGCCTGGCATTCCAGGCTGTCAGGCACGTAACCCATCCCTGTTCCACGCCCCCACTTGGAGGAGGGTCTCCTCTGGGGGGGTCAGCTCTTCCCACTGCTCCCCCCCTCCCTCTTGGGCACACTTAGAGTGGTGGCAAGGTCCCTCATGGATGCAGTGGGGTGCAGAGCAGTGTCGAGGTCCCCATCCCTGTGCAGTGCATCTCCCCTTCCCTCCTGAAAAGCGTAACGTTTACTTAAGGCAGCATCGGTCCTGGAAGCACCCTGCAGACTCACAAGGAAATTAATAGCTCTGTTTCCTGCTTTTGTGGTGCAGAATTGTAATTCTTCACGGCGCTGTAAAGAGCTGCGCACAGCGGTGCAGGGAGGGACAAACAGGAGCAAGCTCCACAGAGGGACATTTAGACCCGACCTCGGGAGAACATTTGTTCATCACGCTGGGACTGGCTGGAATAAAGAGCAGCCGTCTGCAGGCAGGTGCACAGGAGGGGACAGGCAGGAGATGAAGCTGCGTAGACAGTCCTGTGTGGTGCTGGGAGGTGCTGCCAGAGCCATTCCTTCTTTTTTTCACATTGCTCCTGCCTTTCTGTGCTCCAAACGTATCAACCAGCATTGCAACACTTAAACCCCATTCTGAAAGTCATCAGTCAAAATCACGTGAAATGTGTATTTGTAACAGGAACACAAAATTCATCATCTTGCACACATTAAATATTTCCTATTTGGAGTTCCATGACAAAGTGCATCTCAAGACACATTATGTAAAATGGACAAGTTAAATCCAATTGGCTTGGAGTTAACATCAGGGTTAGAAACTTCACTTTTGCATTTCCAAGCTTTTTTGAAATTTCCGATCCATAATTCCACCGCTGAGGTAGGGTTGAAGAGATTGCTTCTGATAGCCAGGGTCCCCATGCTTCACATGGGTACTTTTAATGCATTGCCTAAAACACGTGGTACGTGAGCACCCAGTGCTCCCAAACAGCTGTTGAGCAGCGCTCGCCGGGCTTCGGCATGGAATATATTCATTAGATACCCACAGAAGAGAGCTGGAGTTTCAGACAGCCCAAGCCCTTTATAGGGAACACAAAACAATTAATACAAATGATGGTGTTTACTTGCAGAGGTGTGACACCAGCAAGGGGCTGTGCATGGGTCTGCTCAGCAGCCGGGGGGCTGCTTGGCTCCAGTGATGGGATGGAGGGGAGAGACCCACCTGGGGCTGGGGTGAACCTGTCCCGGCCCTGCTCAGCCCCTTCCAGCAGAGGCGTTGTGTCTTTGCTTCCCACTAACTTCATTCCTCCAACAAATCAAACTCGCCCATCGCTGGGTGAGCTGCTCTGGAGACATCAGCACCCACCCTCCACGGGGGCTCTGTGCTAGGGTGCTGGGGAAGCTAGGCTCTGGGATGGTGCTGCTGCTCCAGCTGCCAGCCCAGACGTGGAGCAGTCCTCGCAGGGAGCTGACCCTGTGGCACACTGGCCAGCCCACAGTGGCACTGGGGACCAGTGACAAAATCTGCCAGCCAGGTAACCCCAGGAAGTGCCCAGCGCCGGGGCTGGCGCGGCACCGCTGGCGAGCGCACGCCAGCTCTGCAGTGCTCACTTCAAAGGGCCTCGCTCAGGAGATCTGCTCGGAGCCGGTGAGGCCCGTTGGCTTCTGTGTAATAGGAGAATCTCTGACATCCTTATAAATATTTCACTTGCTCGCTCATTCCCAGCCCCTTCCCCACAGCAAGCCAGCATTAACTCTGCTCGCTGCCTGGCCTGCTCCAGCCTGGAGGAGCTCATCCCTGGCACGGTGGGAGGGTGCCCTGACCAGGCACAGGGGCACAGGGCAGCCTCCCTCATTCATGCAGTCCCCTACCCCCAGCCCTTCCCCAGCTTCCCAGGGCTTTGCCTGTGCTTCATGGGAAGGAGCCCTGGCCCTGGCCCTCTCTGCTCAGCTCGCCCCAACCTGGCTTCCCATAAGCTGGGTGCCCAGCACCCTGCCAGGCTTCTCTCAGAGTGGTTCCAAAGAATGTTTATCAATACAGTGATAGGTGTTTTTTATATATAGATATAAATAATATATTTTATATTATAAAAATGTAATGGTCATACTAGAAATATAATACATCTATATATTATATATTAATAAATATTATATATAGAATAAATATAAGTAAATTATAATATACTATATAATAATCTAAATTATATATAGTATATAAAAACAAAGAATTGATAAGAAATTTATAAATAAATTAGCAGGCCTGGGGCATGGCTGAGATCCCTGTCCCCAGGGGCTCCTCCTGAAGCCCCGCACCTGTGGGCACAGCTACCCCGCTCTGCAACCCTTGTCGGTACCCAGCAGATACTAATTTATACCCACATTCATTCCTCCCTGCTCTGGTAGCCAGGCTGCTGCTATCCCAGTGGGTTTCCGAATGCCAGTCTGCTGAGGACACTTACACACATCTGCCCAACTGAACATTAATATTCTGCTGATCTTTTTAAACAGTACCTGATATTTTCCCCCGCCCCATTCAGGATTAAGGTGTCTGCAACACGCTCAATGCAGAAGCACCAAATCCCACAGCCTGTTGTGCGTGGATGGGGGATTAGGGGGGCAGGACTTCTCAGCATTCCCAGTGCCAAGCAGGGCCAGGGCAGCGAGAGGGCAGCGCTGCAACAGCATCAGCATCACTGCACTGGGCTGAGCCACAGCAGCTGGGATTTCTCACATGGGAAGCACCTTGCCTGCGGCTTTGGACTTTGCTCTGTGTCCGATTTCTCCATTAACCTGATATGCTGGATGCACTCTGAATATAGTCTGTGAGATTCGGGTGTGGTGGCTGCTTAGCTAATCAGAAATCACACATCTCCCTCATGCTGGCACACCTGGTGCCAAGCCCCTTGGTGTGCCAGGCAGTTGCCTTCCCCGGGCAGGGGCTGGGCTGCTTGGAGGGGCAGCAGCTCCAGACTGGCTCTGTCCCCAGCCAGAAGACTCCAGCACAGTGGTGTTCAGCCCCTCCAGGAGCCCAGGGCAGAGGGCTGGGGCTCTGCTTTTTGTCCCGTGGCTGTTTCAGGTCCTGTTTGTGCTGGTGAGGGCCCCAGCGGGGGGGATGCTCTCTCACCCCACGCTATCGGCGGAGCGGAGGTGGGTGCAGCACGTCCTGCTTTGCAGGGGAATAACAGCATTTCAGAAACCGCTTTCTCCAGTCACAAAGGAAAGCCTTCACCTGGAGAATATTAGCTCAGACCCCCTGATGTAAGTGTGGTTGTTGAAATCCATCTCAACTCTTTAATAGAAAAGGTAGAAATTCCTCTGCTATTCATCTCTGATATTTATATAACTAACCACAGAGCTGGGGCGCACTCTGAGCACCGATCTCAAACAAATACTTATTCAAGACTAGAGATTTAATCATTACTTTTGAAAACATAGTTGTTATTTTTCTTATTATATTTTAGAGAGACAGAGAGAGAGGCAGAGCAGCTTTTTCAGACCACGCTTGGGTTTGCTGCAGGTACGCTCCAGCGCTGCGCAGTCTGTGTCCAGCCATGGGCCAGGGGGTGCACTGACGTACCCCTCCTCGGTCTTTGCAGCACCCAGATCAGGCCCCAGTGTGCAGAGTCATTTCTCACTGCACAGGTCAGTCCTTGCCCGAGCTTGGGAAAAGCTCCAAGAAAAACATTCCCTGATGGGAAGCTTTGCTCCTGCTGCTGATTTCAGAGCAGAGGGTGGGATGTGGCGTGGGCTGGGACTTGCTCTAAACTAGAGAGGCTTCAGTGTGAATCATAGAATGGTCTGGATTGGAAGGGACCCCAAGGATCACAGAATTCCAATCCCCCTGCCACAGGCAGGGCCACCAACCTCCAGGCCTGGATCTACACAAGGTTGCCCAGGGCCCCGTCCAACCTGGCCTTGAACACTGCCAGGGACGGGGCATCCACTACTTCTCTGGGCAGCCTGTTCCAGCCCCTGACGGTTCACTCTGTAAAAAACTTTCCCCTAATATCTGATCTAAATGTTCCCTCCTTTAGCTTTAGTGTATTCCCCCTTGTCCTGCCCTTATCTGCCCTTTTAAAAAATTGATTCCCCTCCTGTGTCTCTGCTCCCTTCAGGGACTGGCAGGCTGCAGTGAGGTCCCCCCACAGCCTTCTCTTCTTTAGGCTGAACAAGCCCAGCTCTCTCAGCCTCTCTTCATAGGGGAGCTGCTCCAGCTCTCTGATCATCTCTGTGGCTCCTCTGACCCCTCTCCAACAGCCCCACATCTTTCTTGTATTGGGGGCCCCAGCTCTGGACACAGGACTCCAGCTGGGGCCTCACAGGGCAGAGCAGAGAGGGACAATCCCCTCCCTGTCCCTGCTGCCACCCCTCTGCTGATGGAGCCCAGGATACCATTGGCCTTCTGAGCTGCAAGAGCCACTGCTGGCTCATGTTAAGGATGCTCACACTCATGATGGAAAGGAAATTTTGGAAGAATCTGAACTGGAGCTGGTCTCAGATCTCCCAGCTGATGGCAGATGCAGAGTGGCAAATGAGGGATGCTCCTGCTGTTGTCCCAGGCTTAGCTTCAAAATAACCACATGAAGAAGCACTTGTGGAGGTCAGTGTGGCTCGCTGGGAGTGCTCACAGCCCTGTAATGCTGGTAACGGGGCAACGACAGGTTCCCTACAAGCATCCCTGTGTGCTTGCCCAGCCCAGCTTGGGGTGCTGCCCCACCATGCAGCTGGGCCAGCAGGCTCCAATGCAGCTGGCTAGCACTGACACCAGCACACTCCCCCCACACACCCTCTCAAAGCAACAGGGCAGCATAGCAGCTTATATTAATTAAGCCTTAAATTGTACCACAGCACAGACAGGAGTGCAGTTTGTTTGTTTTTAAACAGGGCACATGTCACAGTAAATGCCAGCAGTCCCAGTGCTTGGAATAATAAATGTGCAAATAGCAATTAACAGTTGCATCTTCTGCTCACATGCAAAGGACATAATTAGCTAGTTCCATCTGTTAATTATACCTGCCATGGTTCAGATATTCATATTCCAGCCAGAACTTAGAGGAGGAAGGTGGGCTTATGCAAGGAAAACTCAAGTCATCCAAGCATTAGACCCAGCCAGCTTCTGTCCCCTATTGCCTGGCTGCTGCTTAAAGGCAGCAACGTGCTGGCAGGGTGCAAGGGATGCAGCACCTGCCCTTCCTCCCACTGCTCCAGCCCCCTCCCCAGCTCTCCTCCCAGTGCCCTCCTGCTGGCCTTTCTCTGGTTTGGGAAGCCCCAGCAGTAACTGCTCGCTGGAAACCCCTGCAGCTGCACAGCCTGTGGTAGGTGCTTTCCAGAGATGGCTTCCCCCAGAGCCCTCTGAGCCTGGGTGTGGGCTGACCCTTGCAGCAGTCAGAGCACCAGCCCAGCACTGTGGGAGGTTCAGGTCAGGCCTGGGGCTGGGACGTGGTGACTGAGGAAGCTGAACCCGACACAGACTGAGCAGGGACTTCAACACAGCACTCTGGCAGCAGGCTTGGTGCTTGCACACACCCCCTGCCATGTGGATTTTTACCTCTGAGGAGATAAAGGACG
Source organism: Zapornia atra (assembly GCA_013400835.1). Classification (NCBI taxonomy): domain Eukaryota; kingdom Metazoa; phylum Chordata; class Aves; order Gruiformes; family Rallidae; genus Zapornia; species Zapornia atra. Next base: position 921,713 of record VZTU01007467.1, on the reverse strand, counting down.
AATGTGCCCGTCTCACCACACACCAGCCATGGGGAAGGGTGGAGATGGGCCTGATGCTGGGGACGCAGCTCGGGACTGCTGAGGAGCAGAGCACCAGAGATGCTGCCAGGTCGGGTGCATCAGTCCAACTCTCACCCCTGACATTCACCCAGAGCTCTCACCCCTAACCCTGAGCCGCCCC
>VZTU01007467.1:899781-921512 GCA_013400835.1 Zapornia atra | reverse complement strand
CGGATCTCCCACCCCTAACCCCGAGCAGCCCCCCCACCACCCAGCCCCCCCCCTGCCCAGCCCTGCAGTGGGACACAGCCCTGCAGCCCCTGATCCTGCCATGTCCTGCCCCTCACTTTCCCCTCCTGTCCCACTGCTGCCCTGTTCACTCACCCTTTGCAAACAAGGGCTCACTCTGTTCCCCCACCCCTGCCTGAGCCCAAGCACAGTCCCCGAGAAAGCCCTGGCATGGGACCAGGAGGGAGAAGGGCAGCTCATCCCGTTGGAGCCAGGAGCAGCTGCCTGACCATTAAGAAGTAACTCCAAATTCGAGAGCGGAGAGGGAGGACTGAGTCCTGGCTTGCCAGGCTCGTTCCTGTATGCTAATTTCAAACAGACTTTCAGGATGTGCTCTCATGGATCTAAGCAAGCAACAGAATCTTAACTATCAGAGCTCCTCACTGGCTGATAAAATATGGATAAAGGAGCCATCACTTTAGAACAGCAGGAAGAAAAATAATTGCCAAGGTTGGCTCTCATTTGAATATTGTTTAAAACCCTTCTAGCATGGAGATGGCTGTTGCAGTTTCATTCTGCTCATGTGAAAAATTTTGCTAGACAAGATTTCTACTCAGCACAGCCAGAGCAGAGGTAACAAAGGGCGCCTGCTAATTGCCCCATCAGACCCAAGTGATTCACCTGTTCCAGCTGCATCCCTCCTGGATTCCCCCATCCCTGTGCAGGGGAGACCCCGGGTGTCATGACTGCAGGTGCCTGCGGGGTTGCAGCCGCCTTTGCAGGGCCCAGGGAGGAGCAGCAGCAGTAAATAGTGTGAGCCACAAAGGAAGGAACCGTGGAGAGAGGAGCGGAGTCTCAGATGGGTTCGGTTTGGCTTGAACAGGCTTTTTTTTTTGGGGGGTTTTTTGTTGGGTTTTTTTGTTGTTGCTGGTGCAGAGGCTGACAAGGACGGTAAAGTGACACTGACTAATTGAATTCTGAACTAGCAGGAGCAATGCAAATATCTGACAAATTGATTTAATTGCATTCACGTACAATAAAGCTGAGATCTAAAAGGTCAGCTAGAAAATGAAAAGGGTCCCTGGAGTGCTAACAGGAGGAAGCTGACTTTAATACACATTCATCACATTTTATCATCTAATTAGTTCACACAATGCCAGACTGATAGACAGAGGCCTAAACAAAAGTATTGATTGATTATTAGCCACATATCTATCATATTGCCTCCAGCCGGCTGTCAGAGCTTGCCGGCAACTCCTGTCCAGTGTATCAGCAGAGGGGGGGGCACTTGATAAATAGTTTTTCTATAGCAGAATTTAGACTCTGGAAAGTGTTTTACACAGACACTGAATGATAAAGATCCTCACAAAAGCTCTCTAGCAAAACCACGATCAAACCCCAGCCAGCCTTGCCTGCATCGAGAATATTTATGAGCTTACAGGCAGCCAGCTCTGCTCCAGCACCGGCTGCCCCAGCCCTGGCATCGCCTGGCACCCACTCTGCAGCCATGCTCACCAACCCCAGGGGATGCTGCCCAGGCAGGGCATCCTGCTCTGCTCCCTGGCACATGTACTGTCCTTTCTGAGCCATTCATCAGGCAGTTTTGCTTGATTTTCCCTAAGCATGATGATTTCAAGCAGGCAGGGGGATTCTCTGTGACTCCACAGTGTGTCCTGCGTATTGCACAGCTGAGCTGGGGCTCCTCTGAGGAATAAAATGGGGCCCTCCTGCCTCTGTGCATGGGACGTCCCAACCCCAGGCTGAGCAGCCATGTGAAGCCTGGCAGGAGCTTCCTACTGGTCACAGCACCTGGACCCAGGGCCTGGCGAGTGCCCGGCACGATGCCCTGGGCTCTGGCAGGGTGACGATGACTTCGCTGGCCAAGAGGCTGGGTTGCTCCCACTGCTTCCCTCACCAGCCCTCCTCCCGTTCCCACCACACTGGGGAAGGCTGCTCAGCCCTGGCAGCTCTGCGCTGCCTGCTGAGAGCACCCGGGAGCACTCCCAGAAATGGAGGTCAAAACCAGCATCCTTCCCAGAACACTGTGGCTGCTTTGCACAACATCCAGATCCTGCCTTCAGACTCGTCTCTGCCATGAAGGAAGCTTGTTGATGCTCCTCCCTGCGTGTGGGGCTGGCACAAGGGTGTAGGACCTGTGAGATGCACATCAGTGTCGAGGAGGGACCGGAGAAGCATCTGTCCTGGGCACAGAGAACCACCAGCCTGTGGGAGACAATGGCTGCCAGGCCCATGCCGTTCATGCATCCCCTTTACAAGCAGGGATGTCCAGCCTCCCCTGGGCTACCTGTAGCAGCCACACATGTCAACTCTTCTGCACACATGGATGCAGCCGGCACACTGGGCTGGCAGCTCTTGCCCCCCCCTCACTCCCCACAGTGCCAATGAACTCCTGAGGGCCTTGAGCTCCTCACACGTGCTGGTTCAGGGCAAGTGTTTCACCTGTCCTGGGCTGGGAGCCTCCCTGAAAAGCCCCACGAGAGGAAAGGTCCGGACACAGCTCAGCATCCCCAGGTGCTGTGCGGCTGAGCCCGGCTCACTTCGGCCGTGCCCGTGGCAGAGAGCCCGCTCCGCTACCCCAGCCCCAGCAAGCACATTAGCCACGCTCCTTGGGAAGGCTCAGCATGTATTTACTATTGATTTGTAAGACAGCACATTTTATGAGCTGTAATTTCATTAAGCAGGAAGCGGTCGTGGCTCCCCACGACCCAGCTGCAGGGTGTGGGGCAGCCAGGATTGATCCCATCATCAGCCGGGCAGGGAGCGATGGCAGCGCCAGCAGCCACCGGCCCTATTAATAACTGCAGCAGGGGCTCCTAGCAGAGTGGAGAGACTAATTAACGACAACCAGCTCCATGCAACTTCACTCCATTCGCCACTTTGCGGCTTGTACTGGAACCAGCCCAGAGCAGGCACCACCGGAGAGGATCTCCGTTAGAGGGGGCGAGGGGAGCGCTCCCAAAAGCGATGCGCTGAGCGCAGGCCAGGCCACGGTTTGAGCCGAGTGCCGTGAGGGTACACACCGGTCTCCTGCACCATCTACATCTGCATCTTTTTTGCAGGATTTTTGTCAGAACATATGGGATGGGACCTCACTGAAGTGGCTTGTTTTTCGTTTTCCTTGGGCTTGATTCATTTGTATTCTGGATTATCTCATCATTCTGGCTTTAAGTATCCATAGAGTTAGAAAACAGAGATCTGACGATGGCCTAATGCAGAAGAATTAGCTTCTGCTAAGACTGACACGTTCGACAGCTGCCAAAATACCATCAGCCTTAAAAAGAAAATATCTTCACTTTTTTTAATGGTTAAAGAGTGCGTAGTGTTAATAACTGGAATGGAAGCATTTACTTGGCGTGCTGAGTGCTGAGTCTGTTTGTTAATTAGGCTGCGAATCAGGCCTTAGAAGCAGCGCAGTTCTCAGCCTAAATATTCAGTTCAGGGACCCGAGGGAAGCCTTGGCTCACCCCAGCTCACCTGCAGCCCACAGCTCTCCCCCAAACCAGTCCTCTCACAGGGAAAATCTTCCTGCAGAGCCCTCCTCTGCCTTCTCAAACTGCGTGGTGATGGAGGGCTGGGCAGGGGCATCCTGCCACGGCTTCATCTCTGTGCAGCCCTCCTGCCCCTCCCCTTGCCCGCACACCCCCACAACACTCCCCTGCCCACCTGCAGCTGCGGGCAAGGACTGTCCTTTTCTTGTACCACGCTTGGCAAGATGAGCCCACGCCTGGCAAGCCCTGCCAGGCTTGGGAGGCAGCGACGCGCACCAGCCTGCGGCAGCTTCATCTCCCACCGGCATTTCTTCATTATCCTCAAATGCTGTAGGAGGGGAGGAGGAAGGAAGGTCCTGAATGCAGTGGGATGTGCAGACTCAACGCACAGGGCTGGGTCTTCAGCCTGGCTTGGCCTCAGTTAAGACTCTGACCTAGAGGAAGGCTTCTCACGTTGTGGTGTTTAGCCTGACTCTGATTATCTCTCTGAGCAGACTACCACAGCTAATTTATTTTGAACAAAGCTAGAAATAAAAGGATAATCAGGTTATCCCACATGACAGCTGCAACATCTGTATTTTCTGGTACACTGGGCACATTTGATGTACAGAATATTGTAATGAGGCTGAAAAACTTGTCAATGATATTTCTTTTGTCCCTTTCTCAAAGGAGCAATGGTTAGATCTCCAAAAGAATATTAATTGATGCAAAATATGGGAAACAGCATTTTTCTGCAACAGTATTTGTTGTTTGCTCCTGACTTCCTGCAGAGAAACCTCTCCCTGCAGCAGTGAGCGCACACATCCCCATGCTGTCCCGCCTTTGGGAAGCTTCACAGCCTCCTGATGAGTTTTGTTTCCAGACCAGGCCCCTTTCTGAGCTGCCCACAGCCCTCAGGGCAGGAGCTCTTCACTCCCCCCCTCTCAATGCTGCCTCTTGGGTCTCGTGTTGGGGCCCAGGTGGAACAGCTGGTGTCCATGTGCAGTCGACCCAGGGTCCCGCTGGCTCTAGTGTGGGGCAGACCACAAATCATCAAGCTTGTTCATTTGATTGCAAAATCATCAAGGCTGTTCGTTTGATGGCAGGGACGCTGGGGGGTCTGTGTAACCCAGGGCAAGGCACTGGGATGTTTCCAGTAGCAGCCCATTGTGAGGGGGAACCCACCAGCTCCAGGTAAAGGCAGACACGGTCCAGCCCAGCATGGAGAGCAGCAGACAACTGCTGTACAGGACACACAACTGCAGGTGTGTCCCTGGGCTCTCCCAGCCCTGCATCTCATCACAAGTGGGGACCCCCTTCCAGGCATCCCCTGTCCCAGTCTGCCAGACTCATTCCCCCCCAGAACCTGGGGGTCTGTGCACAGGAGGGGACTCGCTCCCGCTCAGGATGCTCTGCAGGCACTTCTCACCGGGTCCCCTCACAGTTCCGAGGCAGCAAAGCTTGCTCAACAATTACAGATTTTCTGTTTACTCAGTTTTGCTTTCAGCTTTTTAGCTCTGCTTATTCTGCAGGGGGATTATATGCTACTCCCCACCAGGCTATTGCTTCAGTACTTTAATTTCTTTTTTAGCTATAAACCCATTTCCCACTCTCTTTCAAGGAAGGTGGCAGCCGCCCCGGGTGGGCTCAGGCTGTGGGCACGGCGGTTCCCCCCAGGGCTGGCAGCAGAAGGTGCTGGATGCCCCTCGCACCAGGAGGTGCTGGCTTTTTGCGGTCTGCCAAGGTGGAGACTGTTCCTTAAGCCCTGATAAAACTCAGGACAGCGCTCCCTGTGAAGTTACAGCTTTTCTGATTCCCAGAATTGCTGTTCACATCAAGAATTTTAGCACAGTCTCAACTGAACTTCCTATTAAGGCTGAAACTGCCACGAGAGCAAATCTATACATAGGGTTAGTTAGAACAACAAAAAGCAGAAGCTGTTTTCTTAATAGGACACCCCCCCCCCAATAGGCAATAAAACCACTAATTCAAGCAATACAAGATGCTCCAGGGAAGATCCTGGCACAGTGCAACCTTTCTCCCTTCTCTCATCCCACACACGAGAGCAGGCAGCTATGGCTCTCTTTCCTTTACCCTAATAGTTATTGCTATCCCCGTGTGCCCAGCTGCTGCTCCTTGCCCTTAGTCTAGCCCAAAAGCTGCTGGAGAGCAGGGACTACCTCCCTGTGCAGTGTGCCTTGCTTGGGGGACAGCTTTTCCTGGGAGGAAGGCTGCTGCACAGCGTTTTATAGCTACTAAAAAGACTGTGTGTGCTCCTCTCAGCCTGCTGCAGAGCAGTCAGGCAACCGGCAGGAACCCGAGCTAGGGAGGCTCTTGTCCTTCCTGCCTTCATCTCACTCCTTGCAACCACCCTCCCCTCCCACCACCCCGTTTTCCCTGAAGGGCTGCACGGATGCAGGCACAGCTGCCCCATCGCCCATCATGTCCCACTCTCTCTGGGTATGGGGACTCCTGCATCTGGGTTGGCATGGGGGAGACAGGGTCACCGTGCCCGGGCAGATGTGCAGTGCTGCAGGTGGGGGTCCCCCTGCTCGGGAGGGCTGTGGGACCCCCCTGGGTGGCTGTGGAGAGAGCTGAGGGGACACGAAGCTCACTGAGGGATGTGCTGGAGGGACACACCATGGGTGGTGGCTGGCCATCTTCTGCACTCGGAGGAATTCTATTTGGCTGCCAGTTTGCAACTCACCTCCTGCTTTCTATCACCTGCACCCCCAACAAAAGCAACTGGAGCCACCCTGGGATGGTGCTGCTGGTGTGGGTCGCTCGCTGTGCCACTGGCAACACTGCCAGCTCATGGGCACTGAGCGGGGCACTGGCTTGGGTGGTGTGCTGTAATTGGCTAGTTTTCATTTAAATTGAGCTTTGTGCTGCTTTGATGAGGGAATGTATTAAAGCCAGCGTGGCTGGTGTTTTTTAAATAAATTCCAAGATGAATTCCAGGCATATCCTGCATTAATGGGGAAGGTGGAGATAGAGGCCGGGGTGAGCTGAAGCAGAAAGTATACTGTAAATTGAAGCTTGGCATTGAATATAAATGGCAAAGGTTGCTGACTGCCAATAACAGTAAATCAGGCTCAAACAGCACAAGGCGATAAGGCTGCGAGATGGATTGTCTTTCAGCTGGAGCTGCCTGGTCGGGGGGATGACTTGGGTCCTGTCTGGCAAGGGGGACAGCTGCTCACCTCAACCAGTGACTCCTGTTGGGTGAGAAGCCTGCAATGGCAGCGCACACAGGCTCTGCCAGCCTTTGGCAGGGGACATGGTGGTGCTTGGTCTGCAGTCACTGCCTGCTGGAGGGACTGTCAGGGAGCAGCTCCTCCTGCCCTGCAGCACATGGGGAGGTGAGACCCAGCCCTGCTTGTGCAGCCCCAGCCACCCTGGTTGGAGCTCAGGGGCTCAAGGTTATTTATGTTATGCAGTGGCTAATTTGCTTGGGAGGTAATAGAGATGATGAATATTTTCTTTATGCCTGAGCCATAAGTTTGCTGTTGTGGGGATTCCTGCAAAGCTGCAGGGGAAGGACCAGGGAATTTTCTCCCGGGGAGATAGCAGACACCTGCAGGGAGTGGGGGCTTAGCAGAACTCTGCCCGAGGGCACCACCCCTCCTGTTCCCCTGGAGCAGCCAAAAATTACATCCAAAGTGCCTGCTTACCCCCCCTCAGGGCAAGCCAGCACAGCCTCGTAGGACTCCAGCCTCCTTAGGGCAGAGACTTGCCTTTACTGAAGGCAATTCCAGTCCCCTTCACTGGACAGATTCACAGTACTGGAGTTACAAACTGCACTGTCCATCCTGCTGGCGTATGACACTGGGGCATCCATCTGTCCATCCAGTGTCCCCAGCTTCTGTCCCCTGTCCCTGTCCCTGCTCGGGTGGCACGGTGCTTCCAGTGGGGAGCTGGGAGGGTTTGTCTCAGTGTGTGGGTGTGGGGACGAGCTCCTCTGCTGCAGGGGGAGGAAAATCACTCGGATGAGCTAGTTCTGCTTCCTTGGACTCGGCAGAGGGGTGGGAATCGCTTGGTAATAGCAGCTGATTGCAGTGTGTGCCACACAGCTCCGGTGGCTCCGGCACCTTCCTCAGCCCGGCGTGTGCCGCAGGTTCCGTGGGACCAGTGACATGGTTGGCAGCTGGAGTAATTGCAGCTGGGGGCCCTGGAGGAAGATCGATGAGTGTGGGACTCCCAAGCTGGCCAGAGCATTGAAGTGGGGTTGCACAGACTCTCTCCTTCCTGTGAGCATATCAAAGGCTCAAGGAGCCTTCAAAGCCCTGCAGCTGGCCTTTGTGAGGGCAGAAACCCTGCACTGCGAGAAGGAGAAGGCTCAGAGCCTGCTGGGTACAGAAGAACACAGCCAAAAGGCTCTGCGGGCACCTTGCCTGCCCAGAGGTTGGTCATGCAGGAAGTCAACGGGCAGAACCAGTGTCAGGAGAGGCCAGCCAGTGCAGCCAGGAAGCTAGGAGCTGGCTCTCCTGTGCCACACAGACCCAGCCCAGGGGTGTCTCCACTGCTGATGGCTCTGAGCCTGCTGTGGGCACTTGGGGCGTGCAGGGGGGTTGCTGCTTTGCAGCACATGCAGCCTCTTGCAGTGGCAGGAATTTGAAGGATCCCTCCTTGAGGACACCTGCACAGGGAGGAGCACAGAATCCCTCTGCCAAGGGAAGATGCAGCAGTTAAGGAGTTCGAGGCTCTTGCTCTCCCGACCAGCCTGATGTAGGGATGGGTGATTTGTATCAAGCAGCATGAGAGGAGAGGGGAGAGAAGGGGAATGACCACAGAGAGAGTGTGAGAAATGAGAAGACAGAGCAGAATGTTTTTATAATGAATAAGAAACCTGTGCAAAATTGTTTTCGATTAATCTGCAGCTAACTGAGCTCATTAAATGGAAATTATTTCACACAGGCTTACGAGCCTGTGTAAATCTGTGTTAGAGGACAGCTTCAGGGATCAAATTTGGCCTCAAGCCCGTGCAAGCAGGAGACACGGGTGGGATGTCAGCTGCCCAGCCCTTGCTCAGCCCACTGTCCTTAGCGGGGCTGCGGTGGGAGAAGCAGCACCACTGGAGCAGGGTGAAAGCCTTGGAGCAAAGGGAGAGCCTTGTGATAAGTGACCAGGGGTATGGAAAACCTCCTGCCCACCTGTCCTCACAGCCACTGCCGTGCTGCTGGGCCCTGCACTACCACACCCCTGGCACTGTAAGCCGCGCTGCTCCGGCAGGCAGCAGGGCTCCCAGTCAGCCAGTGCTCAGAAAGCACTGGGGCCAGCTGGGCTGGCTGGTGTGTGAGGAAAGCAGGGTGACCTGGTAACTGCCAGGTGCCACAGGGTGACTCAGAAAGCAGAGGGAGAAGATGTGCCTTAATTTAGCCTCTCTTGGCTTCTTGTTTCCACCCCCACCTCAGCTGGATGCAGCCATTTCTGTAGGTTTTCCCAAGGCAGCTTGGGAAGAGGAGCAGCAGGAAAACGTTGGAGCTCCCCATACCTGCAGGAGAGCAGGCAGGAGGACTGCCCAGCTCAGTGTCCCTGCTCTGTCCCTGGCACAGTCACCACAGTTCTGCGCGACCACTGCCCAGCCCAGTCCCACAGGGACTCAGTCCTAGCTCAGCTCCACAGCCCTGGGTGCCCCGCACCCCGTGGCCAGGGGATGGCGGGTGTTGGCAGGGGGGTGGGGGTGTCTCTGTGCAAAGGAACCGAACAAGCTGCAGATAATCTGCTCAGGAATCGCCCAGAGGGTTCTGCATCCCCGGGAAAGGGCTGTGATTGATGGGAGCTGAGGCAGGCTGACAGCTCTCGCTAACCGAACCCGCGGATCTGAACTGGCTCCAAGTTCCTGGTGGAAAACCAGCCAGATTGGGGTGCTGCATGCAACACTGGGCTGCAGCGCTCTCAGCAAAGGCACAGCAGCTTCAAGGTTACACATACAGAAACCTGCAGGGCTTAGCATCAGGACTGAGCTGACGTCTGCTGCTCAGGAGCAAGTCCTGCCTTTGTGGAAGTATCCCCCAAATCATCTCTGTCTGCACTCTCCTCCCAGCCTGGGTTTTGCCTCGATGGCAGCCTGATTCCCCTGACCTGGGGGGATTATTCCAGGTTTATGCTGGGATGTGAGAAAGCCAGGGACTGATCAGGCCTGGTGGGAACAACAGAAGGCAAATCCCAGCTGTCTTCCCAACGTGTCCTTAATAATTAAAACCTTTTAACATGATCATTTTGCAAATGGATTTATCTCAAATGGGTCTGACAACCAGTCTGCTGGTCGGGTGGAAATTAATCCACCCAACCCCAGCCTGGAGGAATGCACGATACGGGGGTCTGTTTATGATGGTGACTCCCAGCCCCTTTGGCTTGCTGGTGCCTCTCCTAATGAAGCAGCGGTCAGAGGGTCTCAGGAACTTGGGATGAGTGGGGTGGCAATGGCCCCAGCCTCTCCTGGGTTTTGGGAGCTCTCAGCCTGCAGAAGGTGTTTTTCTCTTCCAGGAAATGATGAGAATTAACTGAAACTCCATGGAAGTGCCGTTGCCTCTGCTCCTTGAGGATCAATTTCCACTCTTATCACCACAGTAATGCTCTCTGCGAGGCAATATGATTTTCTTCTATGTAAACAGCAATAACTTCAGAATTACTCTGGAAAGACAGAGACCTCAAGAGATGTTTAAATTACTGGCTATCTCATTAATCAAACACAAATGCAAGACTAGCAAAGGCTCTAGTTGCTGAGCTGGAAAATGCTTAAATTCATTTATTGAGGCAGCAGGGAAAAGCAGATCCCTGCCAAGGTCTGGGAGGTCCAAGAGCCAGGAGGTGACCGTGCTGATGTGCAGCTTTTGCTGCGGTTGTTTCCGGAGGCTCCAGAGCCTCTACTGGCCCCAGCGCCGGGTTCCTGCACCAGGGTTTGCTCCTGCCTTGCCTGGGCTGGGCTGAGTCCTTCAGCCAGAGGGAAGCTGAGCCAGGTGCTGGGCACTGATCCCAGGAGCCAGGCCCAGCATTGCCCAGAGAGACGCTCTGTTTGGGATTGTTGCACCATCTGCCTAGATCAGCAGGAGCACCAGCGTGCCGGCGCCGAGATGTGTCTCACAGCCATGAGAGCTGTAGCAGGGCTGTGCCATCTATCCTCCTGGGTTGCCATGCCAACATAGAGGAGACAAGAACTGATTTAATTTGCAGAATCACCCTCTTGACACAAAATCCAAGAAGCTTGTAAGGAGTAAGGTGAGAGATGTCAAGGGAGCAGGGAGAGATTCTCCATGCCTCTCTGCACCCAGTGTGTGGCTGTGTTTCATTTCCCAGAAAGGTCTTGGACACCTCTGCTGTGGAGCTGGAAGTACAAGAGCCAGACAGAAGCCTATGGGATGGTCACCTGGATAGGCTTTGGAAAGTGGTTGGGAATCCACTGGTACCTCGGCATCAAATATATCAGCACGCTGCTTTGATATGGCACGGCTGTGTCACAGGTAGGAAGTGCTGTCCCAAGACATGTGAAAGCCTTTGCCTCAGATGCTCCTTCCCCATTGTAATGAGAAAGGGCAGAGAAATGGGGGAATCACAAAGCCATTTCTATTCTTTACCCTCTTACTTCTGTGCTTGAAACCATCTGGGACTGTGGATGATGAAGACAGCAGCATTCCTCTCTGACCAGCTTCTGCCTGCACTAGCAACTGGAAGAGGCTCTTTCCCTGGAGACCTGTCCAAAAATAAGGGCCAGAAACAACTGCCTCTGCTGTGTGTCTGCCTCCGTAGCTGGTAGTGTGCATGTAGCACAATACACCATGCGTGTCCATCCCTGGAGCCCCCCAGGGCTGCCTTCCTGGCTGTGTATCGTATTTGTCTCATGCAAAATGACACTGGAGACAGCAAGAGCTCCATGCTGTGCTGCCAGGAGCAGGGCATGCCCCATGTTGCTCCAGTGTCAGAATGACCTGTGTGGTGGGGAGCAGGGCAGGGGGCTTCCTGTGCCACGTTTCCCAGCTGTGCCCAGCTGTGCGTGACCACACAGAGCGAGCTCACAGATGCAAAAAAGAAAAGTTATTGTTTCCTCAAGTGTCCTGCAGTGATGCTCCTTCTTCCTCTGCAGCAGCCTCTGCCCCAACGTTCCTCTCCATCTCTGTGCGTTGGCCCTCCTGTGCACCCTGATGCAACCCCAGTTAAAACCTCATTAGAGAGACCCCATCGCCATACGTGTTCCCAGTGTGCCCAGCAAGGGGCTGGGCTCCTGCCTGTGGATCTTCCACGCCAGTGTGATGGATGTGCTAAACAAGGGTAACGGTGGGCACAGTGTCCTTAACAGCAGAACAACATTTAATTCTGTGTTCCTGCTTCATCCTCTGGTGTGAAACCTGGAGAAATACAGATTGCTCTCGGAGGGGGTTCTGGAATTTTCATGGTTGTCTGGAGCACCCAGGATCACAGGATCTGGCCAGGTTATCTCAGCATTGGACTGCCATCATCACCAATCAATATCCCAAATTACCTCTTCATACCGAAGGTGCTTTGCTAATTTTCATGGATCCCCTGTGTTTCATGCCCTTGGTGTCCTGTCATGCACTGATAGTTTTAGTCCACAAGCTAGAGTGCAATATGCTTATGAGTAATAGCATCTTATTGGAGTGTAAAGATCTTCCTATTTCACTGATTTATCCTGCACTTAAACTAATTCAAAATTCACTTACTTCAAAAGTACTGGAAGCAAAATGCTCTCTGTAAATAGCCTAGCTTTTTCTAAACTGATATCACTGAAAGGGAAGATGGAATAACTTGCACTATCTATTTTCTCTCAGAGGTAGCGTCACTGTATTATTTTGACTGTTTTCCATAACGAGGGCCAGAGTTGATTCTTCTCTGTAAAGAGGTTCATGGGCTGGCAAGGACTGGTTGACCTTTATCTCTGAGTCTTTAGAAACTCTGCTCAGATGAACCTGAAGTTTATTTAAGCAGCTAGTTAGGCAGCAGCTTTGTTTTCAGTACAGTGAGCAGTGGATTTCTGAACCACAAACCCCAGATATCCCAAACCTGTCCCCTTGCTTTGTGGGGGTCTTTTTGCTTTTCCTTTCCTCAGACATTTCAGATACTCTTTCAAGTTTATGAGCTGTCACTTCTCACACTGCAGAAGAAAAACTGGACCCAGGCAGGACTGGTTGTGTGGCTCAGCTGTGACAGAAAGCTGAACAGCAGGGAATGGGGAATGAGGCAGGGGATGTGATGGCAGGCATGGGTCACCAGCACAGCTCCTGCCATCCCTGGGATGGGGACGAGGAGAGCGAAGTGGGAAAAGGCCAGAGGCATGGATGGGTGATGAGGGCTGCTCCTGACACTGCGCTCCTAGAGGTACCTGGGGATCGCTGGCTCCCAGTGGGGTCAAGCCCTGGTGTCCCAAGCTGGTGGGTGCCAGGGCAGGAGAAGGCACAGGAAGGCATGTGGCCAAAGTTCAGCAGACCCAGATGCGTGAGCGTAGCCCTGCCAGGGTTCCTGACAGCATTGAGGAGAGGCAGTCTGGGAGGTATGAGCTATTTCCCTGTGGACCTGAGCTACAGATAATGCCCTGACCTGACATGCAGTGACACAGCCCTGTGAAAGTCAGTCAGTTGGCACACTGCAGGGGTTTTCTGCTCCCAAATGAAGCCAAATGTTTTACATGAGTCAGTTCTACCTAGAAATCACACTTACAGATGGACTAAATTACAGGCTGAATATATTTCCTGGACTCTAGCACCGCAGAGGACAAGCTCAGGTTGCAAAATTTATCAGAGAGGGTTGCGTACAAGCTGGTGAATGGGTAGCAAACACATTTTGTTTCCTGGTCTTTTTCTTCATCCCCTCATGTTCTCTACTCCAGAGCAGGGCTGATCCATCACTTGCAGCCATGGGATGGGAACTGTCATCTCCAGGGAATGCTTTCAGAGGCAGGAGCCTCTGAGCAATAAGGTTTTCATTTGAAGTAAACCATTCCAAAACCTTTGGCTTCCTCTCTCCTCTGTTGCCTCTACCAAAGCCTCAGTGGCACTGACACCCCCATGGGGAGGTACAGCGACTGCCTCTCACTTCCACCTCTGGGGGATGTTCAGGTGGGGGTGAGGATTGCGTCCCACCACCAGTTTTGGCAAGCACTGGCAGTGCCCCCTTGCTCTTCCATGCAGGCAGCGGCCTGCCCTGGCTTGCAGGTGGTGCAGGGGCTGGTAGGACCTGGCTCTGCATTGCAGCAGGCTGGCGGGAGGGCTGTGCTGCTGCTGGCCAGACGAGACTTTGATCCCACACCAGCAGCTACCTGGGAGCTAGGTGAGGATGCAACAACAGGCAGGTTTGTAAAATTTAACATCTCAACAGTATTTCTAACATGAAAGAACGAGAACTTCTCCTTTTTGATAGAGAAGAAATGACTTCAGACTTCGCTAAATGCCATCCCAGGCTACATTAACTGCTGTCTTGTTCAGAGCCTGCTGTCTAGTTGGTCGTATAAGGCATAGAGCATAGTTCATTTCCCCACTTGAAATTCAGGTATTATTTGCATCACAGCAGTTAGGGATACATCAGCAGAGGTTTCTTCTTCTAGGCTGAGGAAGATACCAGAACCAAGGAAGGCAGACGTGGTATGAAAATCGAGTAAATGAACAGTCACGATGACTTATTAATCCTATTTCAATCCCAAGTAAAATAATTCAAAATCCTAAAAGAAAGAGTCCCTCAGCAGCCAAGAGAGCAGAGCCCCGCAGAGTAGGTGGCATGGGTGTTTCTGAAGAATAAATCTTAGTGGGAACACGCTGGGTACCTCGTTACCAGGCAGAGAGTGATAAATTAGGCAGCTCACAGAAGAGCTACAGAAATGATGAGGGAGGTGGAGGATCCATCTAATGAGCAGAGATTAAATTACTGAAATTGGCAGGGCTTGGCTGAGTGGCAACTGAGTAGGGGAGGAGGAACTGCACAGGGAGAGGAAAGGATGAGTAAGAATGGATGATTTAGAGAGAATCACCCTGGGCATTGCTTCTGCCCGTGAAGAGTAGTAGATCATGGGCAGGTTCTGGGAAGCCTCATTGCTGGGTCCCTGTAAAGCCTGATGCTGATTTGGGGCAGGGAGGAGGGCAGCTATGTACCATGGGTGGAAGCTCTCCTGGCTGAGCACCCACTGCCCACAGTGCTGGAGCACATGGCAGTGCACGGCAGGTGAGCAGCTGGTCTCTGTGGCTGTCCCACACGTGAGATCAGAGATGTCAGGTGGCCAGGACAGCGCTGGGGAATTGCAGCTTATGATGTGGAATTAGGTTCTGGTGCTGGGACAGGTTTGTCAGCTCTAATTTAGCAGTTTGAACTGGCAGCATTGCTGGTTACTGGAAGGTATTCTGTAGAAAAGGAATGAAGTGAGCAAGATGATAGTGTCTTTACTCCACGGCCCAAGCATCAGTGTGTGGTGGAGAGGGAGAGCATCTCTGCTGGTAGGGCTCTGCGATGGGGCTCAGGGGGAGCTGCACCCCCTTGGACACATGTCTAAGGAGGGTAGAATGGCAGTTCCATCTCCAGGCAGCCTATCCGATTGCTATGGTAACACATGAGGAGCACCCCAGAGCACAGCATGAGCCAGCTACCCGAGGTGGAGCTGGGAGGCTGGCACAACTGTGCTGATTCAATGGCATCTTGCCATAGACAGTCATCCCTGGCCCCAGGCGAGCACAGGAGATGTCCTGCATTGGGGGGTGATGCTGTGCAAGGCTGCAGCCCAGCACGCTCCTCGGGCATCACTGTTTTCTTCTCCTGGAGTGGACCATGCAGCTGGTGAAGGGCATTTTAGAAAGCACAGTGTATGTTGGCACAATACTTCTAATCTGGCCTCCTGGTGCAAAGCTGGCAGCAGGCCGTGCTGCGCATGACCCACATCCAAGGCCCTGGTGTGTCCTGCTCCTTCCCAGTTCAGGATTTGCACCAGGGCTGTAGAGACTCTTCCAGCACCAAGTGAGCAGGGCACCAGCAACGTCAGTGAAAGGACTCAGATGGTGAGGTGGAAGTGGCCTCCTGGCTGTTCTGCTAATGTCTCGTCTTTGGCTGTTTGCATGACATCCTGATGGCTCAGAATGAGCTCACTGCAGCCAGCAGTGAGGCAGTCCACGTCAGCAGTAGGACATGTCTGCTCTGTGGTTGCAGCTGCCCTGTCTGCAGAGCCTCAGCACCGGCAGCCAGGGCCAGGCCTCTGCGTGACGTCCTGCCAGCCTCTGCGAGCCTCTGGCCCTGAGCACCCACAGAGCAGGGCTGTGCTGCGCCTGCACGGGTGCTGGGATGCAAACAGTGTCCCTTCTGAGCCTGGGACCAAAGCCACTCTGTGACCACAGGCAGATCTCTTCCTTCCTCCCTGCCTTGGTTTATCCTCCTGTAGCCAAGGGATGATGTACTCAAGCACCTTGCAAAGATGAGACTGCTTCCGTGTGACTGCTGCCTTCCCCTCTCCTACCATCCTCACTACTTTACTAGGGGATGGAGACAGCTGGCTGACGTTTTGCCATGTCATCCTGTCGTGTGATCAGCGAAGGGCTTCCTTTGCAAGCCCTGGTCCTCATCCCACAAGAGCCAAGATTAAAACAGGAGATTATCTCCTGATAATGTGCAGATAGAGCCACTCACCCACTTACACTGAGTAAGTACCTGACAGAAGACAGCATAGGTTCTGCAATACCCTTTCTATAGGAAGCTCTGTGCTTATTAGTGAGAATGATGGCAACGGAGAGGGGGACTGAAGGCTTTGGTCCTGAGCAGTAACTGGGCTTGCAGAGTGGGAGCAAGTTGCTCAGGAGTGGCAGGGCTCTGAGCCGCCGGCCTGGAGCGGGACACTCCGGCTGAGCCCTGTGCGGCCTCGCTGCTTGGGGCCATGTCTCTGGGAGCGTCAGCAGCCCCAGGCTGGGCTTGCTGTGAGTGTGGTGGCCTCCTGTGTTACTCCATCCACATGTCCCATGGACAGGCTCCTCCCCGAGGAGCAGCAGGGCTGGCTCTCCCCACAGTGCCGGCTGACAGCAGGCTGTTTGTAGGAAAAGCCGGGACAAGGAGGGAGAGTCCCAGCACTGCAAGCACGGGAGGACTGGAGGGAGCAGATCCATAATTCAGGTGTTCAGCAATGGAAGGAAGATGCCTGGCTTCAACCTTTTCACAGCTTATCAAAACAGTGACAGCAGAAACTAAAAGAGCCCAGAAACCCCTGTTTGCCCCAGCATTTGCCACAACTCCTTCAGTTGCTTATAGGGGCCTTCACAATCTCTGGCTGTGCTGAGTGTACAGAAACAGATTTTAAGGGCCTGTGGTACCTTGAGGGACCATCTTGTCTGTTCGTATGCCTGTGTCACCTGTGATTGCCCCTTGTCTAACCTCCTCTATTGCCTCTGCCAACACGCACCTCGCAGACTGAATGGCTTTCCCTCAGGCTGTGTTTGCAGGATTATTCACTGTATAAATCATGTGCCACAACATATTTGTTCCACACACACTTTTCCAAGTCTAAGAGCTGTTCCCTTTTTAATAGCAACTGCGAACAATGCATCAGTGAAACAGGGTGTTTGGTTTCTGAGCAGCTTGCCCAGAGATGTTCTTCTTCCACCTTTTGTTAATTTTAGGCAAGGGAGATGGATGGAGGTTCCTAGGCTGTACAGTTTAGATCACAGGAGCTGCTGCTAAAAGCCATCAGAACACTTATTCTAAACCTGAAGCTGTTCCCATGAATGGGAAAATGCTTTGACAGTGTGGAATGCCACTGCAAAACATCTTGAGTGCTTTCTTGGACTAGAGTTTAAATGTCATTGCATTTTTACTGTTTGTTTTCTATTCAGTGTATGTTTACAAACTTCATTCATTCCCTGGGGGAGGTAGAGCACCATGTGAATCAATCTACCTCTTTTCAAGGTGTTTCAGTGCTTCTGATGACAAGTAAAAAATGAGGAGGAATTATGGGAGGTTAACTTCTGAAAAAATATACTTCTAGTGCTTGTGAAACTCAGGAAATAAAGGTGATAATCTCTGGAAGCTTACTTCTGAGCAGAAGCAATAATTGGGATAGCAATTCACAGGCCAGAGACTTTCCTGCAGGGACTGCATCCCCAGCTTGCAGCTTCGCCTGGTGGCACCATCTCTTTCCAAAGTCTTCCAACCTTCAGTGTAAAGCCTTCCAAGAGAACCTGAATATTCCTTCACAAATTATTACAAAAGGAAATTACTGTCCTGGTTAAAACACACACTTTTGATTTCACTCAAATGTGCCTTATTCCAGTTTCCCATCAATGGGTCTCGTTGAGCCTTTGATAGATTAACGAGCCCTTTCCTGTCAGAGGGGTTTTTTTCTCAGATTGGGGCTTGTGAATCGCAACAGGACCGTGGAACTGGAAGGGACAGCTTGGGCCATCAAATCCCATTTCCCTGCAATTGCTGGCAACCATGTTATAAAGTCCATTTCAAACTCAATCTTAAAACTAATTGCGTGCCTTGCCCCCAATACTCCTCTCAGGAATCTGTTCCAGAAAAACATTTCTCCCACAGTTAGAAACCATCTGACTTCCAGCCAAAAGGTATTTGTGCCAATTCATACCTCTTTGTTTTTGTGCCAGCACTGCCTGTTATTTGAGGCGATTTTCCTCCTTCCTTGGTGCTCATCTGCTGGTGTGTGTCGAGAGAAGGCATACACTCCCCAGGTAATATGGACTAAATATGCCCAGGTCCTCTCAGGCAGGCTCTTCAGGCCAGAGGCTGTCCTTGGAGTCTGGCTCTGCCCCTACCAGCAGCCTTTGCACAGCACAACATGGGGTGAGTGACCCTTCTGCTGCTTGGAGGTGCAGGAATGTCTCAGAAGGGGCTTTACAGTCTCCCATGTGGGAAAAATGGCTCTGAGTCTTGCCTTTAGGATGTGCAGAGCCAAGCCCTACCAGCTCATGCAGGGAAGGGCTCCCAGCTGCCTGCTGTGACTTATTGTCACACATCCCCATAACCAGGAGTTTGGCATGAATCTCAGTGCTGCTGTGCTTTTGGAGATGAGACCCTCACAGCAGCACGTCCCCCAGGCTGGGACAGCCACCAGTCACACTAGATGATGGGGACTTAGAATAAACTGCACCTGAAGGGAGCTACTCCATGGCTTCCCACTACTGAGTTCCTCCACCTTTCTCCAAAGCAACTGGTCTTGATCCCTGCAAAGCTTTGGGGCATGACCTAGATGATCCACCAGACTGACCTACCCTGGCAATTCCCACTCCAGGCTAACAGCATCAGCTGCCCTTGCTCGCCTGGACACTTACTGGCTGCTTGGGAAGCACCTTTATTGCTAATTAATGTGACTGGGACTGTGCAGGTATGCGGTGTAAATACACAGGGTTTTAAAAGCAGAACTGTCAAATAAAGTGTTACACCCCATCAGCTCCGATTGCATCCACTGGCTGAACACCACCAGATGCTTGGATAACGCTCAGATCTGCTCATGGATGCGTTTGACATCCATGCAGGAGAAATACACATTCTATGATTAATAAAAAGAGCCAGAGCCCAGGCAGCAGGCATTTAAGGCTAAACCATTTGTTTTAGAGGGCTTTACATTCTGGTTGTAAAATTTCCTCTGGGCTGGAAGCTGGTGCCCAAGAAGAAATAGTCTTTCCGTTATGTGTGATTTGCTTGCAAATCCTATTAGTCTTCTGTGCAGCACATCACAGGAGACGAGACACAAGGATGTCAAAGCAGGGCATTTTGCTAAGCACTGTGGTTTAGTTGTGTGCTCAGAGTAGGGAAGACCAAAGGACTGCGACTCTTCATTAAATGGTGTCTATTCTGAGGTTTATCTTATATTTTTGGAACTGAAAAAAAAAAATATTTCTTTTTTTATGTATGATATTGGATTCTTTTTTTATGTATGATATTGGGAAACTCAAGAGCAGGCTTGTGGATGCCAGCAGACTCTCTGTGGGCCCTCCAGTTGGGAATAAATATGTCTCCATATATAAGGAGGATTAATCTCTCTCAAGACCAATCTATACGTATTACAACAGTCATGTGAAAGGACATATATATGAGCTAAGCAGAGCAGCAGAGCGAAGCCACCCTGCGCAGGGCTGCCCAAGAATGTCCATCTGTCCCCAGCCCCGCAGCATGTGCTCCCCCCCAACATGACCCATCTTGCACCTACTCAGGATTTTCATTTCGGGTTCAAGCCTGATTGCTAAATTTACAGTCATGTTCCTTGGGCTCAGCCTGCCTGGGCAGGGACCATGTGCCTTCCCTGTGGGCCCTGCGGAGCTCAGGGGACACCCCCAGGCTGAACACCCTGCCTGGGTATGGGCTGTACGCCTTCCCTTGGGCACCGGGGCAGGAAGCTGTGGGTGAGGGATGTGAGCCTTTGCTTCTGTCAGTTCAAGTTAGTCCCTTAACATTCACATTACTGTAATGCAGTTGAAAAAGAATCCACGAGTTACAGGAAATGATTTACAGGACACAAGACACTGCATTTCAGAGGTCTCATGTGTACCATAAAAAATATATTATGAAGGAATAATCTCTATCAGAACTGGGGCTGCACAGAGAGAACACATGTCCAGCTGAGAGCAGCATTGAGCTTTTGTTCATTATGGGAAAAGTCTGTGCTCTTCCCCTTTTCTGATTAAAATTTTCCTCAGCTCTGGGTATCTAGTTAATATTTGCACTTTATTTTTTTTCCCACATGTTGCTTTGGCCATGAGACACCAAGCACAGCTGAGCCTCCGATGGCATGTTGCTCTGAGATGTTCCCTGCTGAGCTTCATGCAGTAACAAGATCTGGAGCAATCCCTTGACTTCCCCTGTAAAATCCAGGCCACGGGTCATCAGCTGGGGGAGCATGAGGGAGCTCCACCAGCTCTCTCCCACCCAGCCCATGCCCAGTGGAATGCACATCTCTGTAGTTTCCCAGAGTAGAGGCTGGTGGAGAAGCATTTGGACTGCCTCCAAATGCTCCTT
Source organism: Zapornia atra (assembly GCA_013400835.1). Classification (NCBI taxonomy): domain Eukaryota; kingdom Metazoa; phylum Chordata; class Aves; order Gruiformes; family Rallidae; genus Zapornia; species Zapornia atra. The sequence continues at coordinate 901,083 of VZTU01007467.1, read as the reverse complement.
CTCCTGCTTATAAGCAGAATGAGGTATCCAGCGTATGAGGCTGGAAACATACTTACTGTGGCCCTTTTATGTGCTAACATGCAGCTTCTCTGTGGCTTTTGTCACCTCAATCAGGTGCTGGGTCTTGGGATGATCCCAGTGTTCAGCTGGTGCAAGCAGTTTGTGGGCAGCAGGTCAGGTACAAGAGGTTAGACTGCTGCTCATTCACCTGTGAGGGCTTAAACAAACGACTGCGTTCCTCAATTCCTCTCTGTACCAATGTGATGCCAGCACTGTTCTGCTGAAGGGGACCATGGTGGCCAGCATGCCAAGAGCTGTGATATGCCCCAATGTCACAAGACAACACCTATGAGGGAGAGACTCTTGGGAGACCTCAGAATGAGGGATAGGAGGAAGCTGAGAGACATTAAAGCATTTCTTCCCCTCACAAAATCCTTGCTGAAGCCAAAGCTGAGAACTGGAGGTGGGAAGTGCCAAAATGTGGAGCTGGGAAGAGGTGGTGGTGGCTGCTCCAGAAAAACTGTGAGGAGGGAGGCGCTCAGCCCCACCAAGGCTGGCGACAGGGCTCCCGAAAGAGCAACGGGCGAGGGTGTAATTGGCCTCACCTACTGTCGCAGCTCCTGGCACCTAAACTGTGAACCCTGTGTGCTCCAAACGGCCCTTAGCTCCACTGCACTAGCACATAAGCCACCGCCTGCCCCTGCCCACAGTCTGCCACCTCTCCTCAACCTCCCAACGGGCAGCAGGCTGCCCTGTGAAACCTCCCCACTCTGCTCCGGAGAGGCTCAGAGCCAGGGGACGTCACCCCTGCTGCATGGGGCTGACCCAGAGGACCTATCTAGGCATTCCTTTTTGGGGAGCTGGACAATTTGGGCAGGACCCGTGGGCTGGGGGGCAGGAGGGTGGGAGGTTGACAATATAGAATGTGCTTTGGGGGCATGGAGGGGGGCAGGCCAAGACAAGGGGTCAGGGAATCGTGGCATGGCGATTTCTGCTGAGGGAAGGGCGAGGGTTTTTAGCGGATAGCTGTCACTGCCTCCTGCCCTTGGGCACCCGCGCCTCCCCTGCGGCCGTGAGCACTGGCAAAGGGTGGATGTGGCACAGCAGGTGGATCTGGGGAGCAGACGAGGCCGGCGGGGTGTGGGGTCGCTGGGCGCTGTCCCCATCGCACCGGGGGGCTGCATGGCCGCGACCACCCGGGACCTGCCCTGGCCGGCACCGTGCCCAGTGGAGCTCCGAGCTCTCCCCGGCGCCGCCTGAAGGCAGCTCCCGGGGCGCCCGGCGCTGCCCGCGGTGCTGCCC